>BGPR01001491.1:90624-167695 GCA_013235015.1 Araneus ventricosus | reverse complement strand
ATTAGCCAACTTTCCCAGACACTGTTGCTTTTTAATAATTCTTAGTTCAAAACAGCTAAAATGAAATGAAAATTTAATTTTTCCAGAAAAAACTAGGGGGGGGGGCGACTGCCCCTAGACTCGCCGCCACTGATGCGTATGAAGAGCGCAAGCGTAGCTAGGGGGGGCACTTGGAAAGGAGCGGCAAAATCAGACATGCTAGAAAACAGTTTTATAAGTAAGAAGAGTAGCGTCACTAGTTCAATCATTTGTATACATAAAAAAATTAACTGTTGCGATTAATTCATATTTTTCGCTTTTTTTTGGTAAATTGCCAGAAAGACTGGTGAAAGACGCGCGATTTCCCAACCTATCTGCAGAGATAGAGGGCGCCAAACGACGAATTGCATTATTAAATAAATTTTTTTCCTTTGGAATATGTATTTATTATTTTGAAGTTCATCCCGAGGGGCAAAAGTTGCAGCTACGCCATTGAGAGAGCAACGTCGATATAATTTTCAAATCCATTGCACATCTTGCAGGATGTCATAACGCAGCTCAAGGCAACGTGCAGTTAGATGTCATGCGCAGTTACGTTTGTCGTATGACTGTGACGTCACTTGAATTGATTCCACTATTTTCGGATACCACTTTGATGCATTTTCCATACACACTCAAGGAAGAAAAAAGTATGCATTGATTTTTTTTCAATGAAATTGGCAATTTCTGATCGAAAAAACTTGTATATATTTTAATTAAATATCGATTTCATGTGCTTTTCTTTCATTAGCAGTTTTAAATAGAAAAAGTGTTGAGCTATAATATAATTTCTTATATAATTTTTTAAGAATACTCAAAACAGTATTTAGTTTCAAACATTTTCACATACAGTAAACCATCGTTTATACATTTCTCATTTATACGTCGTTTCATCACAATTACGATTCATACATAACCATTATAATGATAAAACAGATCTTTTATACGAAGCAAAGCTTTCATTTGTTTCCCCCTTTCTAAAATTCGCAAATTTTCTGCTTAGTCATTATTTCTCGGTTCCTATTAGGGGGGGAGGGCTTTTCCTAGAAAGCAGACGAGTTGATATCCTTTACCTCCCTGACACTTCCAAATAAATACCCACCTGCTTGCGCATAAATCGTACGAAATAAGAAATGTATCCTTAGTACTCGAGTCATGCAGTAAAGGTACGATATTTCCCACTTTCATTATTAAACACTTTTCATTTTCATGATAAGTGTTTAATTTTAAAGTTTAATTGTTTTCAATACTATGTTGCAATAAAACTTTTAAAATTATTACTTTCAAATGAATTCGTAGCATTACATTTCTAACAATCAAATTTGTTCGTTAAAATTTCGATTACACGTTTTTTCATTTACACTCCGTTTAATGTCAGTCCCTTGAAAGACGTTAAGACTGTGCTTTACTGCACTATAACTCTTTCACAATTCAAAATTTCTCTGATAGAAGAGTTTAGTTAGTTACATTAATGTTTCGTTTTGAAACAAAGCTAGAGCTACTTTAAGGGAAGTGAGCTGATTTAAAATAAATTACACGTGAAATTTCAATGTCGGCTCGTTAGATATGGACATGGCCTGACGGCATGATGTGAAACACGATGTTTTTAAATCGCATTAAATATGAGCTCATGATGTTCCATTCTGGAGCTTTCGAGATGCATGAATAGGCAGAAGAAGTACTGATCGTTGTTCATAACTCCCGGTTATTATCTCAAACATCAAGGTTGGCTGCGAATGCATGCGCTTTCGTGGTAGGTAGAGGTAGAGGCTTAAAAACAATACTCTTGAATTAAAAAAAAATGCAAACATTTAAACTAATATAAAAATATAAAAAAATTAAGATGCTACAATACAGGGTGCCCATAAATTTTTGTCGGGGCCTCCTTACCTCATTTCTTTTGATTAAAGAAGAACACGACGATTAATATTATTACATGTTCATAAGAGGCCGTGGTGGCCTACACTGTAAAAAAAATCCCGTAAAATTTACGGTTTTAAACTGGCAGCTGGGTTGGTTGTGCAAAACCGTAAAAGTTACGAAGTAAATCCGTAGGCAAAACGGTTTTTTACCATACAGGAACAAGTTTTTCCCGTAAAAGTTACGAAGTAAATCCGTAGTCACAACGGTTTTTTACCGTATGAAATCAAGTTTTCTCCGTAAAAATTAAGTCATCGAAGTAAGTGACGTCATCGACTGAGCTGAGTTGTTTTTCTCCTTCTGTGCGAGCTGAGTTGAAATGTGCTGATGTGTATTATCAATTAGGAATATTAATTAATCAAGGCTTAATTATTAATTTCAATTAGTTTAATTAATATAATTTTTAATTGAACTTACTTGGACGATTTCGATGCAAGATGGTGAAAAAACTTCTAACTCTTCCGAGACGGGGATCGAAACCGCGTTCATAGAAATAAAAGGCAGTCGCTCTAACTCCACTAGACCACCGGAGACTTCATAAAGTGAAGTAAAAATAATCTATTTGAGTTTTAAAGTCACTATAGCTCTAGTGGCGCCACCTAGTGGTGTAAAAATCAACTATTGCCAGAACACGTGTTTTAAGGTTACGGAGATGGAACCCTATTAAAAACTTGAAATAAATGCAATAAAATTACATTTAAAAAAAGGGAAAGTTATCGTACGGAAAGCAATACCGTATGACGAAAAATAGAATTTGAACTGACGGTTTTAAACCGTTTATGGCTGGAACGAAAAACGGTGAAAAACCGTTTTGTCAACAAAACAGCTTTAAACCGTCAAATATACGGAAAAAGTCCGGGAAAAAAAACGGATATTTTTTACAGTGTAGTGGTAAGATCCCACCTTGGGGCCGGAGGGTTCCAGGCTCGAAACCCCATTCCACCGAAGATGCGGCGTGTGTCCGGCCTGTTGCAAGCCAAATCATATGGGGCCAAACACCCTCCCGTTGGTGTGGTGCGGAAGCTTGGCGAGGGGGGGTGCTCAGGTGTCGTCCTCTCTATCTGATCGAGGTTCAAAATTACAAGGTGCGTCCCAAAAATAGCCCTCGTGTTGTTTCAAAACGCGACGTTAATATAACTAAGCTAAATTAAACATATTCATAAAGTATGGAAGTGCACTAAATCTGCACAATCCAACGCAAGTGTCAAAAAGTTTTTTTTTTTTTTTTAATAACACAAACTAAGTAGTTGCCACATGGCAACCTTCGCGGCATGTAACCCATCGACACTTGGCTGGAAATTGAATCCAGTTCAGGTTAGTAAAATGCATGCAATCTTTATACAAGAGCTGTTAAGTAGGGATGGGAACTACCTACCTACGAAAACCGTTTTTTTTTTTTTCGGTTAACCGGCATTTTTCGGTTATTTTTTTGCCCCAGTTTAAACCGGTTATTTTTTTTTAATCCAAAAACAGGGGGAAAAAACCGGGTCGTAAGATAGGCTCGATTTTTGGTTCGACTAAACCAAAATTTACCAACTTATAAAGCTTTGAATTTCATCCTCTTAGGCCAATCACCGACACAGGCTTCCTCGAGGCGTCTGTTGGTTGGCGGATTACTGAAAGAGTCTTTATGAACCGATAAATATTGGCCAATGGATTGATTTCCTGCAAAAACAATACTAATAAAAAATTTTGTCTGCAAATGGCGTCTGTTTTTCGAAGACAAAAAATATTTATCTTCAGTCGGAAGTTCTGAGGCGTTCGAAAGATTAGTATCTACGCTGAATTATGTTGTTTCCGATGAGAGGTGTCGACTCACGGATCAACACATTGCTGAAAGAGTCTTTAAGAGCAGTTTAGATGATAAATATTGGCCAATGAATTAATTTCTTGTGAAAACAATGTTAATAAAAAATTTTGTCTATAATACTTGCTTATTGCAATAATTACTCATTTATTATTATTAATATTACATATTTTACCCGCCATTATCCGGCTAGCTCACATGAAGTGAAATCGGCGGTTAAAATAAAGTTGGGCCATAGTTGAATTAAAGTAAATTTATTGTTCACACATCTACCACATAGAATTATTCCAGATTAACTAAGCTTACATTACATTTAAGTTACAATATTGAACTCTCTACGCATGTCGAGTTTTGTCCGTCCCTGTGAGAGGGCTAAAAAGCACCTTCTCGCACGAAGTCTCGAGTCACTCCGTCTCTAGTTCTTCTCCGGAAAGTCAAAGGTCCTTGCAGCGCCATCCACCGGCAAGAAGGAGAGACAAAATGTCATTGTCACAATATTGTATTAATTACTTATTTATAATCATTATTTATTACATTAATTAATTATTGTATTAATACTTACTTATTGCATATTATTATTAATAATAAATTCTGTCCACAAACGTTGCTTAAAAAAAAAAAACCGAAAACCGGTTACTCTGAGCGGTTTTAACCGCCAGGTTAAACCGGAGGTAAAAAAAAACTGTTTAACCGAAAACCGTTTTTCTTTTTTTTGCAATAACCGCCATCCCTACAGTTAAGTACGAGTACTTAAGCATCTTGGATGAAATAGAATGCAAACTTGTCACACTCTCCAGGACGAATTTTTTGCAGCTTATAATACTTTCTCTTTCTATACAAGAAAAACTAAAACAAAGATAATTCTTCAAGAAAAAGCGGATATTGGGAATCACAAACTAAGCTAATAAACTTGTTAGGCTAAAGCATCCTTCAAACTGGGATATTAATAGCGGCAGTTATAGTCAATGCCAACTGAAGTTGACAGTATTAGGAAAATTACGCGATGCATCAATATGCCTTCTTAAGTAGTCTTGAATGTGATCCTAAAGTACAAGCTGGTCATGAATTATTGCACCCATTTCAAAAATTAATAAATAAGAAACCTATAATGTAGAAACTTCGTTTTTTTTCTAAATGAGATAGTAGCTCAAAATGTTTTTTCAGATAGGTAACGAGCCGTTACGGCGCACTAAATCTGCACAATCCAAATTTTCAATCTGCATAAGTCGAAATCCCTTGGTCGAAATAGTAGGTCGACCAAATTTAGTTACATTTGGATGAACAGATCTTTAACACTCAAGCTCCCAACACCTCATATATTTTATAGCCAATTATATAATTCGCGATAAACTATAGGGGAGAAAACCCAATAAACAAATAAAATCAGAAACAAAGAAATAGTAATTATTAAATTTTTTTTTAAAGTAAAAGTAAGAGATACAGAAGCATAAGCAATGAATTTTTCTAATGCTTTTACTAGTTTCTTTCCAACTGAATCACCAACATTAGGATGTGCATATTCCAGGTACAGTAAAATTCAAGAAGGATAATTCTTCAGAAGCTTATTTTCTCTAAAACTTAAATCTAGTTAATATTTTTTTTAAAATTTGAATCATACGATGTGTGATCAAAAAGTATCGCGGCTGATGCTCTATACTCAAGGTTAGAACATGTAGAGTGAAGATGCTTGGCAAATACTGGTCTTGAATCCTCCCATGCATGCGTTGAAAGTTACAAGGACGTAGATTCAACCACTTCTGTACAATAGAGCTTTGAAAAAAAATATGTACAGTGTTGTCGCATTTTTTGTGACAGAAAAAGCTGATCAGAAAATCTGCTTCAAATTTTGCCGCAAACTTGGCGACACCCGTGCTGAGACTTATGATAAGTTGAAGAGAGCTTATGGAGAATATTGTATGAACCGCACAAGATTTCATGAGTTGTTCAAAAGTTTCCAACATGGTCGTGAAAATATCGAAAGTGACAAACATTCCAAAACATTGACAAATATCGAAACATCCACTTTGTACGTTCAGCTGTGCCTGAAAATCATCGAATCAGTATTCTCGAGTTATCTGAAGAGTACAGTATTAGCTATTCTCGAATTATCTGAAGAGTACAGTATTAGCTATTCTCGAGTTATCTGAAGAGTGTATTAGCTATTATTATCTGAAGAGTGCCAGCATTAGCTATCTCTCGAGTTATCTGGAGAGCACAGTATTAGCTATTCTCGAAGGAAGGCCAGTATTAGCTATTCTCGAGTTATCTGAAGAACAGTAATAGCTATTCTGAAATTTTCAAGAGCACAGCATTAGCTATTCTCGGAGTTGTCTAGAAGAGCACAGGATTAGCTATTCCTCGAGTTATCTGGAGCACAGTATTAGCTTTTGTCTCGATTATCTGGAAACATAATATAGCTATTCTCAGTTATCACAGAGACAGTATTAGCTATTCTCGAGTTATCTGAAGAGCACAGTATTAGCTATTCTCGAGTATTATCTAGAAGAGTACAGTATTAGCTGTTGAGTTATCTGAAGAGCACAGCATTAGCTGGCTCCCTGGAGAGTTATCTTACAGAAGAGCAACAGTAATAGTTGGTCTCCTCGAGTTATCTGAAGAGCACTAGCTATTCTCGAGTTATCTGGAGAGCACAGTACAGCTATTCTCTCGAGATATTCAAGTTGTGCATTAGCTTTTACTCTCGAGTTATCTGAGGAGTTCACAGTATTAGCTATTCTCCAGTTATCTGAGAGAGCACAGTATTAGCATGGCCTCGAGTTATCTGAAGAGTCACAGTATTAGCTCCTCGAGTTATCTGGAGAGCACAAATAGCTATTCTCGAGTTATCTGAAGAGCACAGTATTAGCTATTCTCGAGTTATCTGAAGAGTACAGTATTAGCTATTCTATAGTTTAGTCCATTCTGATTGAGGATTTAGGTTTGAAACTTATGTTTGACAAGTATGTGCCGCAATTGCTCTCTGCGGACCAAAAAGAAGACAGGATTTCTCATAGGCTCCTTAACAAATCAAAATTGAAAATACATTTGACACGCTGAGCCAATTATAGTCCGGCGAAGAAGAAATGTTCCCCCCCCCCGTTTTCTGCCGCGGATCTGGGAAGAAAATATTTGAACTCATCAAGAAAACAATTAATTAAAAATGAGTCCAAAATGGTATTTCTAGCGTTTTGTTTTAAATCAGGGAGAAATGTCCCAGTTATTTCCTCAAAAAATTTGAAAAAAAATAACGAAATTGGAATCTCAGATGCAGACATTTTATTTATACTTCTTAAAATTTTTTGGAAAGACTAACTATATTTAAATAATTTCACACAATTAGGATATTACGTTAGATGTATAAAATAAATTTCCTTAAAACGGCAATTGCTTGTTCCATCCAATGGTGCATTGATTTTTTCCCCCTAGTATCACCAGAAACGATATTACAGACAAATACGTACAAGAAATGACCCAGACCAACGCAAAAAGTTTTCTACATTAAATTTTAAAATTCGGGCTTCGAGATGCATTGAGTCACCGTTAAGACTGCCTGCGTGGCAAACTTCGTGTCTGGAAGTGTTATAGATTCGTCTGAACACCACACACACGCACATGCTTCCTTTTTATAAGTATAGAAGAGTTTGCGTGGGTAAGGATATTTATTATCTACATAGGAATAAAGATTTCTTGTTGAGGGAGCTCCGGTGACCCAGTTGTAAGGTCTCAGCTTCGGGGTCAGAGGGCTCCAGACTCGAGACCCGGTTCTGCTAAATATCCGTCGTGTATGTGCACGCCATATCTGACATCATGAGTCAAACGTCCTCCCATTAGTGTGGTGCGGAAGTTTTGTGGAGGGGGGCCACCAGCTCAGTTCTCGTCCTCGTCATCTGACTACGGTTCAAAATTACGCGGTCTGTTACTTCAAAAAGGGACGTTAATATAAATTAACTAACTCTTTTTGAGAGTAACAGGTGGGTTGCAATGACCTGATGATAAGGTCTCCTGCGATGATAAGGTCTCCTGCCTTATCATCGTAGTCGATGTATGTGGGCCTGGTACAGGTTACATCTAACGACGTGGGCCAAATTTCCTCACTTTGGTGTGGTGAGGAAGTTCGGAGAGTAGAGTGACTGTGTGTGTGCAAAGGTGTCGCTTCGGGTTGAATCCTAAAATAGACTTTGCTTAGCTTCATATGGAATGCTAATCTTAACTAAAGTAGGTGGGACTCGGGACATCTAATTGCATTCAAATCATTGCGATTTTTTTTAAAAAAAATCAGCCTTCAAATGATTAAAGAATTCCATCTGATTGTGAGAATTTATTTAAAGAAAGAAAAGCACACTACAGAGAAAGCTCCATTTACAGAGTGCTAACAAGCACACAAAGAACAAAAGTCACAACGAGTAAATAATAAAAAAAAATGCCTTAGAAAGCAAAAAGTAGACCACAGAGAATACATAAAATCATTAAACTTATGCAAACGTATATATAATTAAAAACGAAAACACATAATCACAAAAACTTTAAAACACACCATGACACCAAAAGTCATATTTTTTAAAAAAAATTTAAAGTTCATTTCCAAAAGGCAAGGGTCAAAAAGTCAAAACACGCAAGCACCGAGTCTAATAAAAACACACCAGGAGTTTAAAGTTTAAAAAAGTAAATACACACTTGAGATTAAAAAAAAATTGTACTTCCTGTTTATAATTTTTATTGAATTTAAATTAGACTTTTCAATGATTTCTTGATTGAAAAAGAAAAACTTTTTTTTATTAAGTTCACTCCTATCGGGTATGTTCCCTGTTTTTTTACTGTTGATTTAACCTTTCGAATTATTATTTGCTAGCAAAAAACAAAACAAAAAAATCAGAAATACTTCATGATTAAAATTTTACATTTATTATAGATTAATTATTTTTAATAAATTAAAATCATTCGTTCATGCATCCATATCATGTTGCCTTCTAAGGCCCATCAAATCCTCTACAGCCCAAATTGAAAGCAGGAGTACATAGAAAAGCACGTTACTCCTGTGATGACATTTCACATCGCACGGAACGGATTAAAATGAATCAGAAAATATAGAAGCAGCTGTAAATATGTAGAAAATTTAGAATAATTTTTAAAAAAGGCGCATTTTATGAAAACTTAGAAAGATTCCGCTCAGATAACAAAATGCCTCTTGAGGTGCAATTTGCGGAATGAGCTCTAATAATGAGTTCGCGTCGCGCACGACCTAGCATGTTTTTCTAAACTCGAAAAAAAATGAGGGGTAAATTAATTGGTTCAGATTTGCAAAGAGGGTTAAAAGTTGACATGTCTAACTGCAGGATGTTTTTAAAGATGGGATCCGTGATAGTGCGAGAGACAGTGGCGAATCCAGAATTCGGGTCGGGGGGGGGTGAGGTCATAAAAATTTTGTATCGTCGTGACGAATGTCATACCTCATGGCTTATGTAAACCAAAACACTTTCGTTTTATAGACTTTCCTCACCCGACAATAAGAATCATAAAGAACAGCATACTACTTTCGATAATTTAATAAAAAACACAATGGAATAACTAGTCAAAAAATGTTTTCTGCCGCGTCAACGCTACAAGTACGAGTGGAATGACTAGAAAAGTGGGAAAATTTTCGAGCCTGTCGATCCAGAAAGCAATGTTGTCACGCTTTTATTATTTTTTTAGAAAAAGGGAAATTAAGAACAAACAGTTGTAGTCATTTTAAATAAAATCAAGAATTCTGGTTTAGCTCGAGGGGGGGGGGCGCCAGCCCGATAGCCACCCCCTGGGTTCGCCACTGGCGAGAGGTATTTCTGGAGTTTGAAACTGCTGTATGCTACAAGTTATTGAAGAAGTTCATTGCGTATCTGAAAAATATAAGCTGTTATGTTCGGAAAAAAATTTTGATCAATCCTTTTTTTGAACCGATTTAATTTGACATTTGATTCACAACAATAAAAGATATAATTACTTTTGAAAATCTTCTTCCAACAACCTCGTTTATAATTTACGAATTTTTTTTAACAAAATAATATAAAAACACAAATTTTAAGAGAAGTATTGCATGTATCGTTCTTTTGATTAAATTGTTCATTTTGTAAAAATTTCTTTGTATATTTTTGGAAATCGTTTTTGGTTTTTGAACGACATTATGGCAACACTTTATGGTGTCACAGTTTTGCCTGCTATTTTTAATCACTTGACTGTCTTCATGACATGTTCTTTCTTAAAAAAATAATGTTACGCTTAAATGCAATTGCATCTAAAGCAGAAGAATTTGCTTGTACCAAAAAGAAAAGAAAATATTTGAAGCTATATTTTTCTATAATTTCCAATTGGGTTAAAATGTTTTCATTTGAATTTAAAAACTTAGTTTCACAATATGGTTTCAAGATAGGATGAAATAGGTTATTTTTGTTGAAAACGGCGAGACTCCAAGAAGTTTTTCGCGGCACTTTCAAAATAATTTAATTTTTTGCTTTCATTTAATTTATAAAGGTCATGCACGCGAATATATTCATGAGCTGGAACATGGCCATGTACTCGAAATCGAGCATCGTTTAAACTTTGGAACTATTCTAACAACAATTCCTAATTAATTACCCTCCACAAGCTTTATATGTTGCATTCTATTTCTAAAAAAATATATCGCTTTACAATTTAAACCAAGTTATATCCAATAATTAAATAATATTCAAATAGTGTTAAATGCTTTGTCATTTTTTTTACTATTTCGTATAAAATTACTTTTAGAATTTAATTTTACACTTCTTATGCACAATATATTGAAACCAAATCTCTCGAAAATTATCTGCAAGTCTTTCTGTTTCAGCTCGTACAAATTTGCTGCTTATATAGAGATTAATTTAAAATCAATACAAAAATATCTGGCTTTGGAAGTTGGGAAGAGGAAATGGGGGCCCTAAGAGGACTTAATCTGGCACTTGTGGCACTTGGCTTTGATTGAACAATTCACAGGTTGGGTAGCATGCCTGTTTGTCGCAACTTGAAATCTGGCCTGCCTTCGCCTGGCGAATTATGACTGTGGTGGCAAATCCGAGGACGGACGTCTTTCTTCTGGCACGTCACGTACTGTTGCGAATTATGACTGTGGTGGCAAATCAACAGACGGGCGTCTTTCTTTTGGCACGTCACGTGCTGTTGCGAAAATCTGACTTCTATTCATCCTCTGCAATCTAGATTAATATAATGAGAATGTGCGAGTTTTATATTCAGAAAAAATAAATGTAAAAATGTATTTCAACTCATACCGGGCCCGAATTGCTGTGGATAAAAATAAACATTGAAAATAAGAAAAGAAAAAAAATTACCTTATTTCGGATCCATGGCTCCCCTCTGAACCCAGACCCCGGAGAGTTTCCTCTTCTGTCCCCTTCTGTCGGCGGGCCTGATGATCAGTGTGGATGTATAAGGCTGATAAACAAATAATGAGAAAAATCATAGATTACGAGGATGGATCCAAAAAAAGTTTACAAAGGTAATAAAAAATTATTTATTAACATTAAACAGAAAATGCAAAAGGGAATTAAGAGGCATACTTGCCGATCACTTTTCCACATCATCACCAAATCTATTTAGGCATTTATCTGAACGCAGGACCAACTTGTATAACCCGGGTTGGCAGAAATCACGTCCTGTCCATTGAGCCAGTTTTAGTCAACTGTTTTCACATCACTCTCTGAAGAGAACCTTGTTCTAGATAAGTGTTTGGAACCCAGATTGGGTGCCGAATCTGGGCTGTATTTGGGGTGGCCCCAGACTTCCCACTTGAACTTTCGCAGCAATTCTTGAGTTTAGCGAGCAGTATGGGTATTGTCATGCAGGAGGATGACGCCATCACTCAACATGCCAGGGCGTTTGCGTCGGATGGCTTCACGATCGCCCAATGGTTATTTCCTTTTTTCGAAATTGAAGGAATACTTATCTGGAACAAGGTTCTCTTCAGATAGTGATGTGAAAATTGCTGCCGAGAACTCCGGACGTGATTTCTGCCAAGCCAGGTTAAACAAGTTGGTCCTGTGTTCAGATAAATGCCTAAATAGATTTGGTGGAAAAGTGATCGGCATGTATGCCTCTTAATTCCCTTTTGTATTTTCTGTCTAATGTTAATAAATAATTTTTACTACCTTTGTAAACTTTTTTTTGGATCCATCCTCGTATATTTTTTTATGTTTCTAAGCCCCTTTCGCTTTTCTTTTTGAATTTTTTTAATAATTTATTTCGTCATCGTTGTTTAATTTTTCTAGAATATTTTTAAAAATTTGGATTAATCCCACACACTACATTCCTTCACCCAATATCTAGAGCGGTGCTTCTTATACCTTTTTCCACGTTTGTCCTCCTCTTGAGAAGAAAATTTCGAGACCTCTATCAGAAAAATTTGCCGCGACCCTAAAATTGAGAAACAAATGAGAAGATAAAATATTAACAAATACTAACTAACAGAAAATTCAATCATAAATAATTATTTAGAAAATTTCAATGAAACCAATTAAAGGCTCTTTTTTTCTCCACTTTTATTGTTTACAAATATTTAAAAGTTTGCATGAAAAAGGTTTCGTGAGAAATTTTGCGACCCCAATTCTTTTCTCTACAACCCCACTTGGGATCGCATATTACATTTTAACTCTCTAAGCGTTTGACACGCATTTTTCCGTTTCTCATATGAGTTAAAAAAACAAATAATTATATTTATACGTGTAATTTCTTAAACTACCATGGATTAAATATTTTTAAGATTCCAGAGACTTGATTAAACGCAATAAAGGTGCAATTATTCACATTAAAAGAAAATTTTTTTAAGACTTTAAAGCTAGTACATCAACGCAGCTAACCGTTCAGAGGGTTAAGAAGACCTGATCTGGAACTTTCACGCTTGAAGTTCAAAAAATCTGGTCGCTTAAAAGAAAATAAAAAGGGAGGGAGAGATAAGAAAGAAAATGGAAATCATATCCACCTGTCACAGATTTCTATATTTATGTTCCATCCCTTATCCTAAGCCTCTGCCAGGCAGAAACCATTTGCATTAATCTCCCCCACAGATAGGTGGTACAACTTCAGACAAAAAACATCCCAGATCTTGACAGATTGACTCCCGCCATACGGCAAGCAGCAATCCGGGCGAAGTAAGACAAAGAAAGACTGAAAAGTCTTGCATCGATTCAAGCCTAGAACGAAAACTAGGCCATTGCCCGCCGCGAGCACCCGTCTCTCTTGTTTCTTCCTCCCCACAGATTCTTCGGGAGAAAAGAAGAGATCCATTCTCTTTCGGAAAGAACACGAGGAGCAAGAAGTTAACCTGCTTGGCGAGAGTTGGCGACCAAGAGTCTGCTGCTAGCCGTTTTTTCTTGGCAACCCTGTCCCGAGAAAGCCGGCTGGTTCACTGACTCTGCAGACTATGACCCCCTGCCTGAGAGGCAAGCATGGCCGAAGAGATCTGCTCGGAACGAAGACTTCCGCTGCTGCCCAGGGATAGCCTCTTGCAGGTAAGTTAGTGGTTTTGCCCCTGACCACCCACGCATTGAAGATTTTTTTTTTCACTTTTCTGCTGCAAAAGTGGGAGTTGATTACTCTCCGCGGTGTGCTGTTCTGGTGGATAAGGTTGTGCATGGTGCTTGCTGCAATTCCTTTTGGAATTGTTGTTTTGTTTGTGACTGCGGAATGCAAGGATGCTAGTTGATGGTGCTTTGCAGAAGGTGTTGGGATGATTGCTCTGTAGAGATGTGGTGGAATTCATTCTCTGTTTCAGTTTCTGGAGTGCGAAAGAAATGCATGTGGAGAAGTTTGGGTTAGTGGCGCAGCCAACCAATAGAGACTGTTGCACAGATTTGGTTTGAGAAATGATGGGCTGTCACATTTTAAAATGACCAATGAAGGGTCAGCTGAAATGCAAATTTAAAATTCAGTTGATACAAATCGTGAACAGGAGCAAGAAAAATTTTCAATACAATACAGTATTTATTGCAAAATGATTACTCTAGTATGCATTTGTTTCGGTCAGAGATATTACATTTTAGTATTTATTGCGTTCATTATTTAGGGAGAAATCAGAGAATCGTTATTAGAAAATTGATAGTACAAAACACACTTTAAAAAATTGAAACTAGTAATGCCGGTTGGAAAGTTTCAGATACATGTTTAATTTATTTTAACCTTTTTCAAACAAATGAATAAACTTTCATTATAAGGTGGTTTATAGTAAGGTTTAGTATGTTTTTAAGTATTCTAGATTATCACTAGGGGTATTTTATATTCATTGAATCAAAGATGACTATATTATTTTGAAAAGTTGCTGCAAAATACAAACTAGCATACAAGGAAAATAGGTTTCAAAATTATACGCATAAAATGCATCATAAAATTAAATAGCGTTTAATTTATATACTTATTTAATTTACAAAGGAAATATTGAGTACCATTATTGCAAGTTCAGCTTCTATTTTTTTTTCATAAAAATTGAAATGGAATTATAACACACCTTGAATATTTCTGAAAAACTTAGAGAAATAAACATTCTCTATTTGTATATAAAAATTTAAATTTTGCTGATGTTCATTTGAAAATAACACAGATTAAGAATCAAAAATAATGTTTGGTGAAACAATATTAGACACAACATTAATTACATTAGATACTGACAATATCTATGGAAACAATCTATAATTACATTAGACATTGACATATATTATTTGACACTGACATAAATGGCATAACACAGACAATAAGACAATTATATTATACCTTGATTTATTAGGCATTGAAATTAATTGATTTGCATGACATTTAAAAAAGGTCTTCACAATATTTATATGCTTGATAAAACACTTCAGTGATCTGTAAATCAGAATAACAAATCGCACCTGCGTTTGGACTCAAGAATATACGTAAGTACTTGGACTTTTAAATATAATAAATACACCTGTCCAAATATTTCTTAGGCTATGCAATAGTTTAATTATTTATCTTAAGTAGAGATTGATAATTTAAAACTACCTTTCAACTTATGTAAATATTACATACATCCCTTTGAAAGTCTTAAATTTGCATAGAAGTCTTAAAATCATTAGCATCGTACAATTTGCTGCACAATTTCTCGTAAATATTAATAATTTTCTTTATTCGACTCTTTTAACCAAATCATATGCAATTCCCTAACCACAGAAAATATTTAAAATCAATAAAATTCTACAAAAAAAAGTTTCGAATATACAATACTTCCTTCCCTTATTTAATATTATTCCTATTATTATATTTGATATTATTTAAAAATAGTTAATTACAGTAAAATTTTAAAAACAAGAAATTAAGAATATTCAACACTTCTTTTCTTCTCTTTTATTCTTTTTATAGTTCTTTTCAAAATATACAAGACCAGTAAAATTCTAAAACTAATACGTTTAGAATTTTCAATGCTCTATGACTGAGAAACTGAATAAGTGTTCAACTTTGATTTATATTAATTGTTCTGTATTTCCACCGTAACTTCTTCTCAATATTTTCATACCAAATAACCTTGAATTTATCGTTTGCAGTTGTAAAGTAAGCGGTTATTGTTCTATTCATCTAATTAAGCTCTTTCACATTCTGTTAGAAGTAGCCTTTACCGGTAGTATTTCTTCCTTTGTTCTATAATGTAACTGTCACAGCTAATGGCCACATTCATATGAGAATAATTCGAATCTCATATTACTTACTTCAACTGATAAAAATAAATGAAAGTTTATTGATTCAAGGTAGGAGGTTTATTTTGTCTGGTTCCTGGTAGTAGTTTTTTTCTTTTATTCTAAGGGCATCCTTAAAATTGCATTATTGATGGACGAAAAAGAATTGAATAAGAATTTACCGTAATTAAATTATATGAACGTTTCTCATTCGTTTGACATTTTAGACCCAAACTTCAGTAATTATTTTTATTCTTGGAGAAGCGCGGGCCGGCTCAAGTATTGAATATTGCATCGTCATCTGAGCCCGGTTCAAAATTTCGAGGCCCGTTCTGAAATGCTCTCGTGTTGCTATAAAATGGGGGTAAATATAACTAAAAAACGTTATACAGAGAAATTAAAATTGAAAATGCTTGCGTAAAAGGATTAATATTTTAGGAGCTTCGCAAATTCAACTCTGCAAATTCGGAGTAGAGTTGCGTTATCAACATTCAAAGACAAAATACTACAAACATATCAATCTCAACAAATGTCAATGATAAAAATTTAACATATTTCAAGCTTTATTTCTACAATTTCCAGTTATACATTATGATTAAATAATAAACTACAGGGCCTCTTCCTCTATTCCCCACCTCCCAAAAAAACCTCAAATTTAAGCCTTAGAACTGAATCTGAAGCACCTTACTTAGATTTTAAATTCCTGGAAGACAAATTTTCTTCCATTTTTCACGATAAATATGAAGACTTAATCATTTGCAAATGCAGGTATTAGAGATCCTCAGGGATTCCGATTTGATAGGCAAATTCTCTGTATTAGGGAGATGTAAATTTTACAAATATTTGCCTGCCGTGTTTAGAAACGTTGAAAAGTTCTCATATGGAATTATTTCTTTGCTTTGAAGTATGAGCATTTATTTGCACATAAAAGCGGAAATGTCTCTTCTATAAAGTCTAGAAATATTATCTTTCATTTTGGGTGAGATTTGAAAGTAATCACCACGCACTCGATTTCTCCCAATATAGAGAAAATGGAAAAACAGAAAAATTGCCGAGGGCGAGGGCGATAACTATTTTATCTTTGCACTCAGTGTCTATTAAAATTTTATTTCAATAATTTTGAAACTAAGCGTAAGTTTCTTTAACCCTTAAATGCCCAATGTTGCATTTTAGCAATATAACAATTTTTCTCTTCTAAAATCTTGAGAATAAGACTGAAGCTGTAATGCCTGTTGCCACCAATAGGATACATATACTGAAAATGTTATTGAATCAATTTACAACATATAGATGGCAACCTGAGCGCTGATAAAAAAACAAATAAATTGATGTTTTTCACTTGAGGCTGCATCTTTTTAGCTTTGTTTGTACTCTTGAGAATACCATATCTTATGCTGCAATGTTAAGGGAAATTCTTTATCCGTATTATTATTTATTAAAATTCATCTATGTTTGATATTATAGAATTTTATGAAGAAAATTTGTTTCTGAAATAAAAGCCAGTGTTGTCAATTGGTAGCAAACTGTTTTTTAGCCATAAACCATACTTGAAACAAAATAGGGTTTTAAAAATTATTTTCCCCGTGTTTTATTCAATAAATGAAAGTCCAAAAAAATTAAATCAATTTTTAAAAAATCGGGCTTTTAAGGATTAAAAAAGTGATAGTTTTTTTTATGGTCCCCATCAAAGACTTTGGTAATTTGGCCCATGTTAATCTTTAAGTTTGAAAATACTTTTATTTATTTATTTATCATCCACGCAGACCCCAATTACCTGCAAAGCGTTTTAGTTGTCTACGGGGAAGAATTCAAAAGTAGTGTTACATAGTATATACATTCATCATATAAATATAACAATTAAAAATAATTATATATACAATACATTAGAAAGATGTAGACATACTGTGTTACAGCTAACATAGACCATTTGTGGGGGAACCACACCGTGCAAACAGGCAATGATTGAAGACAACTAAGACAGTAAAGGACGAAACGATAAATTTAGAAAAGCTGAAAGTACTTCTAAATTAATACACAAACGTTACTTAATTTAAAAAGCAAGTCATATATATATATATATATATATATATATATATATATATATATATATAATGTTTTCGTGGTTAGTAGTCAGTAAAAAGCCGAGTTATATTCTAATTTTTTTTATTATCCAAATATTTAAGTCATATTTTGGAGAGTGGGGGACATACGTGCATCTTAGTTGAAGTTTTCAAGTAAAAAGCGAACAGAAAATCCCTGCATTTCCTCAGGTAGGGATTTAACATATTGGCACGTGATCAAAGTGAAGGGAATAATAGCTATTTTTAGTAAATTACGTAAGTGTTTTAGGGAAAAGCATGGCGGCAATAAGTCGCTGATTTCGCGATTTGTGTAGGCGCGTGGAAGTAATTAGAATATTCTTTTAGTAATAAATATGCCAAAACGCGAGATTTAATATACCTCCAGCGCGGGAAATAAAACGAAACTGGAATTTAAGAAAAGTGATTTTGGAATACATTAAGACTTTAAAATACATAATATTAGAATTTAAAGTAAAATTAAGTAAGATTATATATATATATAATTCAAAAGGAAGTGCCTCCTAAAATTCTTCTGCCATCAAGATAAATAAATAAATAACACCACTCAATTTTTTAAAAATTAAAATTTAAAAAAAATATTTTTTTTTCGATTTGAATTAAAAATTTAGTTTGAAAATACTTGAGCTGTACAGAATACTTACCTGTGAGGGTTGAATTTGTGATATCTGGTACTAGTCAAGGAACGGCGTAGCGAAGGTAGGCAGTGCCCAAGGGTACAATATCGTCCCTTCGTCATTCAGTCGAATATCTCTTAGTCGGCATCAACAGGATCTCGCCGATTCCGGATAATTTCGAAAACTGTACAGATTATTACTAGTAGATCTGTAAAAAAATCTTAAGATCCACTCTTTGCCGTAGTCTTTAAATGAAGGTTTAGCCATTTTTTTTTCGAACGCGATTTATTTATACAAGTCTCTACTTTCACCACTATTCATGAAATTACAATTAATTATCTCCTTTTTTAATATCAACAAAAATACAATTAAATGTCTGCTTTTATCAGAATTAACAAAATTACTATTAAATATCTCACCATTACTAGTACTAGTAATATACTAGCGCACCATTACTAGTATTGAAAACAACAACTAAATTTTAAATTGAGAAAAATCATACTTTTATTGCATATCTTGAGTACTAATTTATACATTTCTTATCTTATGTAATTTATGTGCGTGTAGGTAGGATTTTAATTAAAAAAACTTAATCTTAATTAAAAATCTTTAATTAAAAATTTAAAGTAACAGGAACGGATAGATAACGACTGAGGCAGAGAGACAATTCACGGATTTTAGAAAGGGGGAAAACGACGTGTAACCGAAGCCTTAAGTCTTATAAACAAAGAACTTTATCGTTACAGTGCTTACGAATGAATCGGGACTGTGATGAAACGACATATAATTAAAAACGACGTATCTATATTAGAATAGGCCAAAAATTTCGGTAACGCTCAGGAATGTGGGCGTGGCTACGTGCCAAAAGAGATTTAGACCAGATAGTCTGTCTACAAATTAGCATAAACACAGGATACTATTTTGATTCTCTGATGATTTAATATCAAATAGGAGTTATGACAGGGTTTTTTTAACTGATTTTAGCAGTTTCTTTTCTCTCTTCATTTTATGTTGATTCATGGACGCGGAACTCCGTTTATATTAAATTGCAGTTATATTAGAATTAATTTATTTTACTACTTCTCGGAGATATTTACTTTCGTTTTCGTTAAAAATGTTCTTTCTTTTTCGTGCTTATTTTTGGAGTTGAATATTTATATATTTTGCGAAACGAAAGTTAGTGTCAATTGATTCATTTCTGTTTTTCATGCTTTTTTTTATTTCTTAAGCACCCCGCCAATGTGCATGATATTTTCTACTACAACTTTCATTAGTAAATCTGTGAGAATCAGATTCGAGATATTGTTGACAAGCTAAAAGCCCGTCTTACACGGGCACAAATATTCTAGTAAATGAGAAATGTATAAACGGTGTTTTACTGTTTTTCTAAATTTTATCATGTTTTATTTATCTTCAAAGAATGCACATTTATCTGTGGAAGAGCCAGTATATTAGGTAATTATAAGGAACAATCGAACAATATTGATAAAAATGTCTTTTTGTTGCCGGATATATGTTTTTTTATAAAAAATCTTTTACAAGGCAGACAGTATTGATTGAATCGGAGAGAATATTCCTTTCATCTCCCAAGACCAACACATGAATGACCACCTTTCAAAATACCACATTCTATGGGCCGCCAGCAACAACTTAAATGATTGCATGTGCTTTATCTAGTGTTTGACCTTGGAATTGGAAAATGAAATATCGCCATGGGAAACAAATATCGTTCCTATTTTTTAAACCGAACAACAACTAATTTGGCATTGGCGTGAGGTATCTTTCTGAATAATCACGATTTAATAACAAGATGAAACTGTTTAATCTATGTCTTAATGTATAATGCGTAATATATTCTATTGATTATTAGAAAACTCCAAATATAACGTTCAAATGCTAGAGAGTTTATTTCAGGTCTGCCTGTCATGAATAGAGATTTTCGTTCATGATTTTTTATTATTTCACGTTTCGAAACATCTCTTCACTCTTTGTATCACTCTCTGGATTTTTATATTTATATATTTTTCAGACTTTTTTTTGTAAATTTATAGAAAGCAAACACTTTTATGTATAGATATGATTTTTAATAGCTTGGTTTGATTATTTTTAATACTTTGATACCTTGTGAAGAAATAAAATTTTAATCGTGTTTCTCGAGTAACTATAGTGTTAAAAATTATTAATAGTATTAAAAATTATCTGTATGCCATAATATTTCGTTATTTGAAGTGTAGAGCAAACATCTTAAATAAGCAGGCAGTCTTTGATCCAATCAAAATCTTATTCTAATTTCTTTTTATCCATTTTAAAGATGATAGGTTATATTTAATGGCTAACGGTTATAGTAATATCTTTAAAAGTAAATTCCACTCTATGGCCATGAATGAAACTTACTCGCGAAGGCAACGTGTTAAAGGAAAGGAATTACATGGTGAAAAAGAGATGTTGCAACATCAGTTTTTATAATATTTTCGAAAAGGGGAAAGTCGGAAAATCTACAGCCGGTTGAATCCGAACTTCTTCCAGTTAAAGTGGCAGTTATTCTAATACTAGAAGTTAAATAGAAATAACGAGTGTGAGTTAAAACCGTTTTTAATTGAAATTTAGGTGGCGTTGAAAAGGGTGTGTCTTAAAGATGGGAAAATATTCTAAATCATTACATGTATGGCAAAAATGATTGGCAAAACTAGAGGATCAGTTCCGCAGCCTTAACCACTGGACCGATTATGATAATTTTTTATTTCATATGGAAGCTTATGACCTCTAGATATGTCATCAATGGTCGTCTTCCCCGCAACCTCCGTTTTTGAGGGAAATAAAAAAAATGCTTCTCCACTCGTCAAATAAGGTAAGAATTTATATGAAAATACTTTGATATGCAAGAGGATTGATAATAAAAAATTAAATTTTTATACTGCCTCCCGTAGAGCAAAAATGTCAATTAGTAAAGTATTTCTTTTACATTCATCTATTCACATACAAAGTTGCGCGCTTCTATCTTCAAAACTTACAGATATATAAGAAGACAAAGTTGTTGACTTAGACCACTTTTCCATACCTCTCACTGCTGTTTGATCCAGTCTTTCGACGTACATTTTAGGGATAATATACTTCAAAAAGTTATTTAAAGAGCGGAATCAGGAAATAACAATGTATTTGTTAACTCTTGTTAAATCTAAAAACTAGATAAATAATACATTAATTGAAGTATTTACAAAAATAGTTCATCTTGTGAACCTTCAAAAATGTTCACGGTAACATATCAGCAGTGAGGCCCATCTTCCCAGAAATAAGCAGTGCTGTAAAAATATTACTAGAATATAATTGAAATACAATTTTTCAAAAATTACTTTACCTGCAAATAATTCAAATCTGCAGCTGTAATTATCTGAATTGTATTTTAGGCAATTATAGTCCTTTTTTCTATGAGTTCCGTTTTAATAAGGGAAATCGGATATGTAGGAACCAGCCAAGTTCCCGTTGAGGCAACATGAAAGTAAATCTGAAACTTAAAAACAGCCAATAAAAAAAAATCAAGAGCGCGAAAGCAAACCAAGGGTGAGATTAAAGGGGGGAAAAAAAGAACATTAGTTTGTTTTTAGCGCAAAACAGGAGCATCCGAAAATCCAGTTCTGGCTAAGTTCTAAGACAGAAAGAATATCTTTTCGCCTTCGTCCATTATGACACTTAGTTGTACGCAATGAGCGAATTTCAGTGCTTTCCAAAACCATTTGGTGTGCAGTCCCACCCTGTGTCTGTCTTGCTTTTTCATTCATTTTCTGTCTTCTTTTCTCGTTTTTATGTTTTTTCGTTATTAATCGAACTCTCAGAGTGGAGAAGTAAGCAAATAAGAATAAAAACAAAAATACGGATTTTGAAAATAATTTTAGTGAGTTCTGCAACTCTGCAGACCTAAATGACGAGTCGCCACTGCTTTTAGGTAAAGCTTAATAATACGCACAACGCTAAGCGCAAATAATTCAGTATTCTCGTTCAATATTAGTCTATTTTCCTATTATACCATAGATTTTCATTTTCTCCAGTTGTCCTTCAATTCTTTATCAAGTCGATAGTTGCAACTATCAGCCAATGAAACTGAGTAACAGTATGCATCATTGGCAATTTTTCCAATCCATGATGATTGGATGATGTGCTACTAGCAAGTCGATAGTTGATACTATCTGCCAATGAAACTGAGTAACAGTATGCGTCATTGGCAATTTTTCCCATCCATGATGATTGGATGATGTACTACTAGACAAATATTTGCATTTGGCAGTTTTTTATGTTGAATAAATTTGCATTTCTGCAAAAAGCATCTCCATATAAATTTGTGAGCAGCCCTTTTTAAAATTTAAAAATTAATATACCTCTGTAAGTTTTACTGATAGAATCGTGAAACTTGGTTTATACATAGATGAGTGTAAGAGGGACATTTCACTCATTGACACTTTTGCTCTACTGGGAACGTATAAAAATTTAATTTTCTTAACTTTTTATTTTCAACTTAAACTGAAGCCAAAGTGTTTTCACACAAATTCCTACCTTATTTGATGAAACTTTGTAATTGGAAGTATATCTCCAGGTGTAATATTTAAGGAAATAAATGCTTGTTCCACTTTTTTGGAACGCCCTGTATACAGTTTTAACACATGGCACAGTCATTTTATGAATGCAAGTTCCATCTTTACGAACATGAAACCAGCGTGAGTGGTCTCCCCTAAACTTTCTCGTATACTTCTCGAAAAAGGTGCCGTTTCCACTACCCCCACGTGGATAAAAAAAATTCGAACCTATTGTAACCCAGGATCCAATGACTATCAGAAAATATTTAGGTAAAGAATCAAATTCAAAGAGATGCATTCCGATTAAATGCGTACCGATTTCTACTTTTGCTGGCTCAAGGACAAAGTCGCATAATCCTTCTGCGTGCACAGATTGCTACCAGTACGCATGCGCATGGAGAATCCGATGAATGTAAAAAAGCGCCAAGCAGGAGTCAATGAATATCGTCCACAGAAGATTGCGTACAGTACGCATGCGCGAGGAGATAGCGGATTCGTTGGAGATGCGATTATACAGACCGACAGACAGTCAACCTTTTGACGGATTTGGCCCAAAATTTTATACGGGCCTACATTCATGACGATAAAACTGTGTACCAAATTTTATCCATCTAGCTATTCAAGTTTTTGAGTTATAGCGTTCACATGACGGCGGACAGACAGACAGGCAGACTTCCCTTAGACGGATTTTGTACAAAATTTGATAGAAACCTGCAAATTATGTGTAAAGACCACATACCAAATTTCATCCCCGTAGCTCTAATAGTTTTCGAGTTATCGTGTTCACAGACAGACATAATTCCCAAAGTGTGTTTTTCGGACTCAGGGAGGTCTAAAACGTGGAGATTCGTGAAAATCTCGAATCGAATTTTTTGACGATTACAATACTTGCTCTTTGTATACTTCGTTTACGAGAAAGTAAAAAGTCAAGATAAATAAAAATGAGTAAAAAACAAAAAAAAGGTTTAAAATTATTTCAGAGTCATTAAAAAGACCAGTTTTTCTAAATAATGTAGCAGAACAGGGGCGGCTCGGGCATAGGGACTGCGGTACTGCAGCACCCCCGACATTTTTCCATTGTGTAAATTCAATCAATTAATATTACTTCTCATTTAATGCTTAAATCCATCAACAATCTAACCAAATTTTACATTAAACGATTTCGATCTCCAAATAAACCACGAGTAAAAATTGAGGCAGAAAACTAAGTTCCCTATCTTATTTTTTCACTACCCGAAGATAATGCGTAGAGGAAAAAGTGACTACAAGTAACCAGAACTGTTGCAGCTCCAAATTCCGCTTGCAAGAAGGAGCGAAAGCTTTCTCTTCCTTTTCCTACCACGTTTTTAAGCTGAAGGGGAACTGTGCGATCCACAGCACCATATAGGCTGGAAACGGAGTTTCAAACATTTTTCCAGCGCGGAAATTTTTTTCGAGAGCCAAAACTTTGAAAATAAGTAAGGGAATGAAGACTAATCAATTATAAATAGAAATTTAGTTGAAAAAGTTTTTATATTAATTAAATTTGAATGACATTTCTTGCAATCCAAAAGATTTTTTCTATAATTTTTAGTTACAAATGCTGATGAGAAATTTCCGTGTTGCAAATGTTTTCAAAATTTTCGCTACCTCCAATATTCTGTACCATCTTATTTAGGATCATGTTTTATAATTTCAGAAGTATTGATTTCAAATAAAACACGGTTTGCTTCAAGGAACAGAATTTCTTAAAGAATATTGATAAACGCATTCCCATTATTTTAAAATATCACAACGCACCTTTAGATAGATGTAATAGAATAAATTACTCTTCTTTTTCCATCTTTTCAATTCAGTTACCGCATATTATATCAGGACTTGAAGTCTGCTTTTTAACATTAAAAAAATAATAAAATATTTTCTTACGCACACTATATGAATCAGGATAGGTTATATGTAGCTGTTTTGATTTCAAAGGGTTAAACTTTTTTTAAATCGTCATACAAGCATCAAGGTCACAATGTTTTTGATCTTTTCGCTGGAAAGAAAACAAGAAGAATGGGTTTTATTTTTAAGTAATTTTTAATGATACAGTCGAAGCTCGTTATAACGACCACACATTATAACGACCATTCCATTCTAACGACCAGCGACAAAATCCCCAACTGTGTTTCCCTATGCACTATGTTATTTTACTTCCGGTATAACGACCGTACAGTGTCGTCTAATCCCAATACAACGTCCGAATTCAGCGAACACTCTTCCCGGTATTTTTCTGAAAAGAACATATATCTAAACGTAGATGACCTTGATTATTGTATTGCCAAGCTTCGTAGATGTAGAGTCTTCAGTGTTACAGTTCAACTTTGACAGGGGGGATTAACACAGTACGGAAATTAGGATAGCCTAGAATAAAAAAAAAATGTTTCGAGTGCTATTGAGACTTTAAAATGTTTTTTTGAAAGACAGAACATTATTTATCATTTTTAACTGAAATGGAAAATTATGTTTTGCAAAAAGCACATATGCAGAAAAGACAAACAACCATTTCTGACTTTTTCTTTAGAAAATAAATGTTTTGTGATTATGTAACACCCTTTATTTTCTGCTTTAAAATCTGTTTTAGAAATATATTTTTAATTGATAAAGTTTTATTTTTAATACCAATGATAAAAAATAAGTTGAGCATTTAGTTGGAATCTCTTTAAATATCGCCTATTTGTACGGAACTGCTGAGGGTGCCTGTGTATAGTTTTTAATTATATCCACTATAGCGACCACTGGTTATAAAGACCTTTTGCTGTAGGACGCAGAGGGTCGTTATAACGAGCGTCGACTGTACTAACAAATGGTATCCGCTTATTCTTATTTTCATATTAAGTTATACGGTACTTACGTATTAACGCCACCGAGGCTACAGATTGGCGGTAATGCGCCAATAAAGAGCAATCTTGTTTACAAAAACCGCCAAATTGGCGGCACTTAAAAACCGCCAAATCTGTAGCTGCGGTGGCGTTGGCGACACTTAAAAACCGGCAAATTGGCGTTAATACGTAAGTACAAAAACCGCCAAATTGGCGTTAATACATAAGTACAAAAACCGCCAAATCTGTAGCCTCGGTGGCGTTAATACGTAAGTACCGTTATACTATAACATTTTTTCTTGTTAATTGATAGGAAAATTATTTTATATTGCCATTTTATTGTTCAACCGCAGCTGTGTGAATCTTTATAAATGTAGTAAGGAATACAGGAAATGGAAAACAAATTTTAAGTTATAATTTTTTTATTAAAATGAATTTGTTAAAATACTTACCTATTAGAAGAGAAAAAATGTTTTAAGTTGATTGATTAAATATAAAATTACTCAAATTTAACGGAGAAGAACAAACAAACAAAAAGAAACTAAGTGGTACAAATATGAATCACTGCACAGTGAAGGATTGGTTAAAAGTTACAGCGCCCCCAAGCACGCCCCCATAACACGAGCCGCCTGCGTAACAAAATCAATTTTTTCGCAGAATAAAATTTTCAATTTAATTTTTTCTGATCAAACCCCAAACACAATAAACACACCCGTTTCTTCTCGCTAGTGTTTTCGACTCCTAAATAACAAATAACCAAAAAGAAATGAAAATAGGGGAGGGGAGGGGAATCACCGAATCATAAAAAGAGTCATCAAATTCGAAATGTGTGGCGTGTATATTTTATAAAACGATCAATTCCCCTCTCCCCCTTCCGCTTCGGAACTTATCTTTTCTACCGAGAGGTTAAACATAAAATGCCCGTTACGATGTCTCCCGAAGATGTTCTCGCCCGATTTCGGCGTCGTAAAAGCATTTAGATGTCTTAAGATGCTTTCTTCCGGAATTATGACTTCCGCATGATACAAGTGAAAATCTAGATCTGATTTAAAAAGTGATTGACGTGGGATTTACAGGCGATTAAAATGGGGATTCTCTTTTCGGCGAATTCGATAGAGATCTTTTCATATTGGTTGAAATGAATCACGTGCGCGATTGAACTCTGGCTGACTCTAGGAAAAGAGATAAACTATGTTATTATACTATTCAATTGCTTTTGAAGATTCGCGCTGTAGACGATTACAGCTGACCCTACTGTACGGGGCCAGATTTCCCGAAGGGCCACCCTAGGCCATGGCCTGGGGCACAGCCGTCAGGCGGCACATGCGCAGAAGAAATAAGCTTATATTTAAACATTTTTCAGTGTTATTTTCAAAAGGCCTTATAAAATGATGTTTTTAAAATTTATATTCGTTGCATTAAATATAGTGAGCGATACAATTTTTGCCTTCTGTGGATCTTATTGTGTCTTACCTTTGAACTTATTTGAATTGAAAGAGATTTAAAAATATTTGTCTCTTTTAATGACCCTTCAAGCCTATTCACGATAAAAGTGCGAACGAAGAAGTTTTTCAGACGATTTCGAGAAATGGAGTATTTTTGTAGGCGTTATATATATTGTTACGTTATTTCGTAAGTAGTGTAATTTTAAGTTAAAAAATTAATGTTGTTCAAATATTACGAAAATTGTATTAAGTGCTTATATGTTTCAAAAATAAACTATTGTATATTAAATTGAAAATTATATATAAACGTTTTTGAGAGGGGAGGGAAAGCAGAATATGTTTTGGCCTAGGGTGTAGAAATGTGTAAATCGATGTGCTGTTACTTGAGGATTTAATTCATTTCACCCTTTATCCACTTATTTTAGCAACAAAAAAATGATGTGAAAGAAACCACATAACGCAAACGTTATTTACCAAATGTCTACGTGCAAAAGTGAGTTAAAATTTTGAAAAGTAATTTATTATTACTAGTACTTCTGGGAACGGTAAACCTCGCCCTCTGAAAAAAAAATCTGAGATTTGCTCTTTATCGTAATCTTCCAATCCAATTTTTTTCGAATGCGAATTATTTACAAGAATCTTTGCTTTTATGGAAGAGTTTTCTGATTTGTTTATTTTGGTTACATAGAACTTCTGTGGTGAACTCCGTTTTCCAGTAACCCTCAAATTTAAGCGATCGCCAAATCTAATTGGATTCCATATCAAGCGCCAAGTTCGAATCAATTCTTTCTTGAATACACAAAGCGCCAAAAAGAGCGACAAAGAATAATTATGGCAAACTTTCCACAAAGTTAGGCTCTTATTTTAAGTAAACATAGGAACATGGAATTTAATATTTTCTAAGTATCTTTAAGCCTTAACATTAGAAAACTCCACATTAAACATTAATTAATATCTTCAAACCGAGTGTTGAAGTTTTGAAGGTTCCCACTGACTTAACATTATCACCAGAAGTTGATGGGTAAGGCAGAAGTCCTACTTTACCGCAAATAAGCAAAACAGAAAACTCGTCACTGAGAGTTAATAAAATTACAGTTCTGTGCTTTTATCAGTATTACGAGAATTACAATTAAAGGTAATTTGCTATTATCGGGGGGGAGGGGGATTGGGGGGGCATTTTGAATGAAGTTTCAAGAAGATAAACAAAAATGGAAATTGCCGTGATAACTACATAGAAAAAAATTACACAAGTAATAGATAATGTCCTTCCAATTTATATAGCATGAACCGTTTAGTTAGAATCGTTGAAAAAACATACTTGAAGTGCTGAACATTGAATGAAACGGAACAACTGAAACAGCTAATAACTTGAAACGGAATTTTAAAAAATCCTTACACATAAGTCACTTTTAATGACTTCAAGGAACATTCATGCCAAGTTGTATTGACGTCCGGTTTTGAAGCAACACGAGGGCAAGGACCTAGTAATTTTGAACCGCGGTCAGATGAGGAGGGCGACACCTGAGTTGGCAAACCCCTCCAAACTATGCACCACACCAGCAGGAGAACAAACATTCATGCCAAATTCGAAGAAAACAGAACAACGCTTTTGGCCATGACTACGTAACAAAAAAATTTGCAGATAAAATGCCGAAACGTCGATTTAAAACAGGACCTCGCTTCATTCGGTCAATGAATAAACCGCTGTGTAGATGAGTGTTAATTTGCATTGAAAAAATGATACTAACGAATCGATTTCCGATCTAATTCTTTCTTTGGGAGTTTTGGAACTTCTGCGACCTGTTTAAAGATAAGCATTAACAAATATTTAAAGTACTTTTTTTAAAACCATATTTATGGCTTGAAGAGTTTTAGAAATAACATTACAGTTTTAAACTGAAATTACTGAATAGACTCCATTAATTTTTACTCATATTTAATTTAGTTTTTAGGCTTATCAAATAAGTAATAGTATCCAGTGGATAGTTATTGAATTGGTGCAAAAATAATTGTGGTTTTTATGAATCAGGCTTAAAGCAACGTACCACAACTTTGGAAACCATTAATTAATTGAAGTAAGAATTAATGGCATCTACAAGAAGCATAGAATTCTGTGACCTAGAAGTAATGAAAATTTGAAAATCATTTTCCGCTGCTTTGACTTATTGATACTGTTACGAAAATCGTCCGATGGCTGTACTATGAAGACAGTCCAACAGGCAGGATAATGGAGAACGACGCTTTATTCCATAAAACACGAAACACAGGTGACAAGAAAAATAGCACTTGTACAGATTAACAACACAAGCAGACAGCACTTCACTAATAATAAAAGCACTTTCAATACCTCTAGGCATCTACCAACTCGCACTGCAGACAAAATTCCAAAAAGATTCAAAGGCCGAAGTGGCCTAGTGGTAAGGTGCCGGCCTCGGAGCCGAAGGGTTCCAGGCTCGAAACACGATTCCCCTGAAGATCCGTTGTGTGTTGGGCCCGTTACGCGCTAATTCATACGTATAGGGTCAAACGCCCTCCCGCTGGTGTGGTGTGGAAGTTTGGAGAGGAGGATGCCAACAAAGGTGTCGTCCTCGTCATCTGACTGCGTTTCAAAATTACGAGGTCCGTCCCAAATCAACCCTCTTGTTGCTTCAAAACGGGACGTTAATAAACTAAAAGTCAAAGTCGTTCACTCGTCTCAGCAACTCCGGGTATTTATAGTCTTCCCCACAGGGCATGACGTCACATGGACTCATCTAGAACTATCTCTATATTTATGTTTCTAATGCGATAGGAAGATGATTCTAGTATTTTCGACCGCCTTCATTTTGTCTCCAAGGTCGGGGTCATTGGCTTCCATTCCTTCAATCCAATAAAACCTCTGTAAATGTCTCTTTCCAACCATAGGACTAACATTGACGGGAAGCGACGTTATAAGTTCGTAACAATACAGATATTAATTTTTAGATGCCAGTCTTTGCTTATATTATTTCTAACTGATTAATTTTAATTCAAGCATAATAAACTTTCATCACTACGATCGCATATAGAATTTTCCTGTATGAATAGCTGAAATAATACAGAAGAATTTTAGATAATCCGGTTTCATTAAAAAAACGAATCGATGTTGCTAAACCAGAAGTCACGTGGTTAATATAGAGGCAATTTCGGCACTGTTTTCCCTATATTGCCCCAGAGAGAATAAAAGTATTAAAATAATTTTCAATGGACCTATTTTTTGTCGGCACTGCGGACATTTTAGCATTTCAATTGCATTACCATGCTAACAGCACTAAAGGTAGTCACGTGACTGTGCTGTTGAAAATTTCAGCTCGTGTTTTCGTCAGCTTGAATAGCATTTTTACTCAGTCATCCATTAAAAAATATTCCGTGTAGAAATTCTGGGCTGCCTAACTAAATGAAATTAACCCAAAAGACAATGGAGGACAAAACAGGAAAATAAAGCATGGAAGTGCATTTCGGAAAAGAGAAGAGCGAGTATGCGGAGAATTAAAAGTATGCCCCTTAAATTTAAAAGACTGTACATTCACAGGGAAAAAAGCCATTAACTATGAAAAGCTTTTCTCTTTCATTTCAACGTCTACTAGAAAGAAAAACTAAGAAAATGACTCGTTCTTTTGGCTTAAGTTATTGATTTTTAGAATGGATTTGAAGAATCTTAGCATGATTATATCTAGTTACAGAAAAAAAAATTCCAGGACTCATTTTTTATTTATGAGTTCTTAAAATTTTATGTATTTGTATTCGAGGATTATTTTATTTTTATTTCTCTGAAGAAAAGTGTCTGAAAGTATTTTTCTGCCTGATGACGACACTAGAAATTTGTACCTAACCATTTTTCTAAATAATAAGAGATCCACACGCAAGGTATTTTATTCATGTTCCTACCGATATATTCAACTTATTTGGAAAAGAAAATAAACTTCCGAAAGATCTATACATTTTTTAAAATTTATTCATCAAACTCAACGAATTCTTCTGAAAATATTCCAAATTTACGAACAAAAGCCTTGCATTCTGTATTGGCGGCCTACAAAACACTCGATTGTTAAAAAAATAACAATTTTTCAGAAGGAAACACGAACGAACTGTTTTTTTTCCCAGTTAAAAACTAGTTAACAACTGTTTCTGTTTCGGAAATAAATGTATTTTTTTGTAAAAGATGTGATTTAATGGTAATTCTTAACGGACATATCTATCTGAGTTTAACATTAATTGTTTAACTTAAATAATAGTTTTTCAAGACAATGGAGCGATACGTGTTCTCATGATACATAGCAATGCATCGCGGCATTTTGATATTATTGCGCGTCTTCCAGGACGTGTAAGGACGAGAGGTCACAGCGCAGTTCAAGTTCGATAACACGAGCTGTTACGTTTGTCATGTGACTGTGAAGTCATGTGAATGGGCTCTGTTTGCTATAAGTTCTATTTTTGCTGGGGTAGTGCGGGCCAGGCCATTAACTTTTTGTTGGGAATTGGAATTAATTAGCTATGCAAAAGAATATTACTTCTTCCTAGTGTAATAATTAGCAAAGAAATAATCACAATAAAACGAATCATCTTAAATGCTAGCAACAGTACAAATACTAATTAACCTTTTAACTACGGGTGAAACTGTACATGACTACAATGCCAAATACAAAAAAATGAAAAAAAATCCTATTTTAACATAATTGGTGATTTTGTTTATAAATAAGTAAAATGATTTAAATTATGCTTTAGAACAGGGGTACCCAACCTTTTTTCCCTCGCGTACCCCTTGAATATTCTTTTTGTTTTCGCGTACCCCCTACTATCATATCCACCCCCACCCCCCGCCTCCCCTACCATCCATCTATGCAAAGAAGTTCTTATCAATAATCTTAAGGTTAGCTTAAAAGTGAAATGACTCGAATGTACAACATTTGCAGAACTTATTTTTGACATCATATTTTATTGCATTTTTACAATAGTATTAGTTCAACGCCAAAGCCAATGAAAGCAGTATTGTACTTATTTCGTTTTAACTTATAAGGATAGGTAAAAGTTACACTTTGTTATAATTAACTATTCGAGTGGTATAATTATTAAATAACAAGTATTCACTTGGAGAAACAAAATTCTCTAACTTTTTTTTAATCCCTTGTGTGTTTTTTTTATTCCGCATTAACAACTTTGATTTCGCGTACCCCCAGGGGTACGCGTACCACAGGTTGGGAACCTCTGCTTTAGAACATCACTTAGACAAAGATGAAACCTCATTTTAGTAATTTTGCGAGAAAAATTATAAAATATGTAAGTAATATAATTCAAAAATATACTGAAAAGAAATTAAGTTGCACATACTGAAAAATACTACAAATACGTGAAAGTAACTGAAGATGATTATTTGTTTGTTTTTTGCGGGTTTTATGGCACACCAGCCATATTAGGCTATCCTTCGCCAGACCTCACTGAAACTGAATGGCTTATAAAGAAGGACCAAATGTAATAAAAATAGAAAAAATATATAAAAGCATATAAAATAACTGGCGGATATCTCTGTAAATCTGTTGGCGACAGCCGTATATAATAATAAGTTGAAAAACATGAAATGTCTATTTACGATCCCCGAAAGCAAGACAGACTTGCTTAGTCGCCTATTGACAACAGCCGGAGTTAAAGGGTTAAAGATTGATTCTGAAAGTAACAGGGCACATGCAGCTACTGAACCCGGTTTTATTAAATCTGTTTTTCAACTAATAACGAGAGTTATTTTTAATAACCATAACGAACACTAATACTACTAACACTACCATAAAAAAAAACCCAGCATATGGAATAAATGAAATCATCCGGCTTGACATCTAAAGTAAAAGGCGGACCCTTCTTGCTATTAATGTTCGTTTCAGAAACCTACGTCTATCACTTTTGGACGATTTTAGTCATCGGAGGGATGATATGCAGTGAGTAAAGCTGGGCATTAACGACCACACTGTTCTACTCCATTTGTACCAACAATTGCCACTCATCCAAGTCGATAGATTTAGGCGAGTCATTCACGAATGCTCCACAGCGCACTATCGCCGCTTCAATCTCCCCCGTACTCCTCCTCCCGCCAGACTGACTCCCACCTACATTCCCCCTCCCCACACGGGGGATTTCCGCGTTTTAAAGAGAGCACTCTCCGCCCTGATTTCTTCAGTCTAACCGCAACTCCCACACACTTTTCACCTCCGCAACGCTTCCCCTCCACACACGGGTGATTTATCGCCCGCCTCGAAGAATCATATTTCATTTTTATGGCCATCCATTCCGATGGATAACCAACCTCGTTGGAATTCCAACAGCCTGTCTGTATGCGCCAATTTTCATCGGTATTTCACACTGACGAAAGGTTTTGGAATCCTGTGTTCCCAAAAATGTGGAGTGGAACAGCGGTGAATGCCTCGCTTAACTCTTTCATTTCGAGGCGACTTTTTTTCTTCTGGCCCCTTTAAAATCGGGCCTTTTTGGGAGGATACGACATGAATTGGACTCTCCCAACCAGGGTGGTCATTTACCCCCTTCCTGCTGTAACCTTTTCTTAAGACGCACGGAAATGGGCTGTGTTTGGCAAGCATAATTGGACCCCTACCACGCTTATCTCCGAAGCGATCTCAGAACCTCCCCGCCCCTCAAAAGAAGCCAACCGCCTCAGACCGGCCTTCGTCGATGTTAAGGGGAAATTTTTAGGCCGCCCTGCTATGTGTGAGAGGGTTAAGAACAGCGTTTTTCCATATTTCTTTGTTTGGTGGCGTTTTTCTTTAGTTATTCTTTTCCTATTCTGGTATTCATTTTCTTTTTGAATCGCACTATTTGAGGGGCTTTCTATCAAAAGTGAACATTTCGCTTTTATCTGAAATGCGTCTCTTTATAATTTTCTAGTCTCGGTATCCAACTGCACAGCGGTGCAGTCTCATTTTGTTTCAAAACTTATTTTACCCTTCTGTAAAGCTGCCTAACATTTTTAATCTCTTGCAAAATTAAAATATGTCCTCTTCTAAAACCCAGTCTCGTAAAACGGATTTTTTCAGCTTTGATAAGAAACTCCTCATTTAGTTTTTAATTCTGTAATGTTTCTGTATATTGCTTGGTAAAAAATAAACTTCCCTGCCTCCATCTCTCATCTCACCCCTTTCGTATCCCCCTTTTGCTGACACCAAAGCCTAGTGGCGCATGCCCAAAAATGCGGATGATTTCGGTATCTGAAAACGGACAGTAATTTTTCTACTTAATTCCTCCAAAAGAAATCTTAATGAAAGTTTCGCAATATCTAAATTCAACTCAACCTTAGTTCCCCCATACACGAGTTCCGATTCCTTTTTACTTTCTCGTACACGAAGTATATAAAGGGAAAGTATTGTAATCGTCAAAAAATTCGAACTCGAGATTTTGACGGATCTCCGCGTTTTTGACCTTCCTGAGTCCGAAAATCACAATTTGGGAATTATGTCTGTATGTCTGTCTGTGTGTGTGTCTGTCTATGAACACGATAACTCGAAAACTATTAGAGCTACGGGGATGAAATTTGGTATGTGGTCTTTGAATATAATTTGTAGGTTTCTATCAAATTTTGGACAAAATCCGTCCACGGGAAGTCTGTCTATTTGTATGTCCGCGGTCATATGAACGCTATAACTCAAAAACTTGAATAGCTAAATGGATAAAATTTGGTACACAGTTTTATCGTTATGAATGTAGGTCCGTATAAAAGTTCGGGCCAAATCCGTCAAAAAGAGACGTTCAAATTGCATATTCAATTTCTTTTAATCCGATTCTCGTGCGCATGCATATTGGTAGCAATCTGTTATTGTTGTAAATTTTATTTACAACAATAAATAATGTTTTCAAGCATCAATTGTTAACAATTTTTTTATTGTTGTAAAACCGATCTCATTATTTCAGGAAATCTTTCATTCACGCGCTTTTGAAATTGTTACGGTTGTGGTAGTATAAATTGTTTTCTTGGGAATTCAATTCCAAAGCAGAATTTTCGCTTTAGTATTCATTGCATTGCCTATTTTATCGCGCCTGCTTCAAAGTAATATTTTTTTGAAACGTGGCAACAGATATTTGATTTCAGGTTTGTTTGTTTTTTTTAATTTACTTTCTCGTATACGAAGTATACAAAGAGAAAGTATTGTAATCGCCAAAAAAATTCGAACTCGAGATTTTGACGAATCTCCACTTAGAAAGTATACGAGAAAGTTTAGGGGAAACCACTCCCTCTGGTTCTATTAGAAAATGAAATCCTTGTGGATGTTCTGCAACACATAATTTGGATCACCTTCAGTAACCAGCTTGATTATTTAAGCGACTCGCTTGTGAAGACTATTAAAAGAAGTCACTAAATCAATTGAATTATTCGTCATCAGTTGAAAGAAGACAATGGCGCACTTGACTCTAATATTTATTTACGATAGGGGTTAGGAACAGTAGGTAGATCTTCCCTTCCTTTGAACTCACACACGTTCAGCTATTTTACTATTCTGCACATTTTTTTTAAGTTTTAAAAATGATATATTGTGAGACTCAGCTATGTAATCAGGAACCAACCATCATTTGTCGGATTTGCTATTGAAAAGTGTACCCAAGTGTGCAGTTTTCAATCCGGAAACTACGCACTATTGTTACGGCAATCGTCCTATGGGTGTACGGTGGAAACAGTTCAACAAACAGGATAATGGAGAAAGACGCTTTATTCACAAATATTCGGGAAACCACGAAGAACAGACAACAGGAAAAAAACAACACTTGCACAAATTAGCAACACTAACAGACAGCAGATTCACTAATAACAATAGCACTTTCAATACCGCTCGGTGTCTAACAGCCTACTAGCTGGCACTGCGGATAAAACTCCAAAGAGAGATTCCAAAGGCGTTCGCACTTCAAAGACGATCCCAGTCGCTCAGCACGTTCCAGACATTCAGCAACTGCGGGTATTTATAGTTTTCCCGACAGAGCTTGACGTCACATGGAATCATCTAGTACATTCTGTACATCTCCGCTCTTAATATATTGAGAACATTCTAGCATTTTTGAGGGCCTTCATTTTGTCATGCCAAAATGGTTGCCAAGTTTGTCGCCAAGATTGGGAGTCGATGGCTAGAAAGAACCTCTGTAAATGTCTCTTCAGAAACATACGACTAACATTGTGGGAAAGCGGCATTACATGTTCGTAACACTATTTTATGCATGCATTTCGGATTTCGTTCCCAGATGAATAACTATGTTCAGTTTTACTTAGCTGTAAATTAGATGAAGCAGCGTACTTTTTTTTGAAGCGGAAGATTTCTTTTAGGCACATTTTCAACAAATTCTAAATGGAATTTTGCTTACCAATGTGCAGAGGTAACTTTACCAACTGTTCAAGGCAACAATACGGGGGGCCCCCCCCCCCTACGAACCGACGTATTTTTTAATAGTCTATAATGTCTGCATTCTAAATATCAAACAAAATTTTGCTTAGAAATATGTACGTTTTAGATGCGAATATGACTTAATAATATTATGGTGAGAATTTTTTAATTTAAGCTATGTTTTTCTTCTGAAAGTAAAATTTATTTTATTTTATATTTTTTTCTTTACACTCCAGCTTTGCTGCCACGGGCAGTTGCTCGGTTTGCCCGGGCAGTCTCTGCCAATGTGCACATTTAAGTATAAGGTTTAACACACATTTAACACCTATAAGATATAAAAAAACAACAATAAGATAAAGTTATAGAATAATGTAAATGAAACAAAAATTGAAAATCGAATTTTAGACTTCTGATTGTGTAAAAATTCTTTTTATTTTTTTTTCTCTGTCTCCTTAGGATTAAATTTATTAAATCTATTCTTTTTTTAGCTTAAAAAAGGCGGGAAATAAATAAACTATATTTTAATTCAGGCTGGTTTCTTTATTAAAAGTTTTTACTTCATTAAAACTGCTAGAACTATCGAAATTTCATAAAAAAATAAAGGTTTGTTCCGAAGTCTAGACCGGTCTGATGTTTTGTCCTAATTCACCTTGAAAGAGTTAATCTTGTTCCAAAAGCGCGATATTAAATATTTCAAGAATCGTGAGCCGACTTATGGAATACTTTTTCTGCCAGACAAGCTGTTAACTGAATTAAAGAACGAATGACCTAACGCAAGAAAGGGACAGAATGAAAAGTCTGCAGTTAAAGGTTTTAAGTATGAGGTGTTCTGGAATTATTGTTGTATAAAAAATAAACATGTAACTATTAGAAATGGCCATTTTTTTAAAATAATAATACCAGAATGAAATTTTTTTCCCCACCTGGAAAAAAAATCAAAACTTTTGTCAGGTTTCTGTTTCGAAAAGGAACGTATTTTTTTCACAGAAGAAAAACTTCTGTTGAGACCATTTAATGGACCAGGAATAAATATTACTTACTTCAGACTTAATTATTTTGTATTTTGAGGGCGAGAGACAGAGAGAAAGGAAAAATTTTGTTTATATATTGTAAGTAATTATTTTTTCTCTCTAGTATCTGTTGTTTCAATTAGTTGGATTAGATAATCTGTTTTATTAACCCTTCCAGCCCTAATGGGCATATACGTCCAAGAGATTCGACATCATTCCCCTTTTGGATAACATAGGTGAATGACATTTTTTTAACATTACATTTTTTGTCAATATTAAATTAAACTACCTTTCATAGTGAAATTTTAATCGTGCAAAAGTAGGGTCAAGTGGGTTAAAGCATCCAATGAGATGATTTACTATATGTGGAATTAATTTTAAAAAATAGATGTATTAGTGATTTATGATCTTATCAGTGAGAGAAATAGTAAAATTTTTTAAAAATATAATAAACGCATCTTCGTGTAATAATCAGCATTAAAGAATATTTTTCAAACAATTAATTTTTTAGCAAACAGTTAGTTTTCGTTTTTTCGAAAATAGCTGAAACAATCATCTTTAGCTAGTCGGATTTTTGTTTGAAAAGATTAAAAACTACAAGCCATTGTTGAAAAAAACATTTGAATAAAAAGTCATTCTTTTTAGTTCTGAGAAAATAATTAAAACAATTATTTCGATTTTTTTTCTTTCTCTTTTGTTGTAATAAATGTAATTAATAAACTGAAATAATGTTACTTCCTCATTTTCTGTCCTAGTTTGGAAAAAAATAAATATGTTTGATGAAATAAAGTAGTCTGAATTTTGGATAGCTGAAGAATTTAAAACCAAGCCCGCGAATTCTTATTCTGCTGTTCGAAAAAAGTTGATGTTCTAACCGCCGAATTCAGAACTTGATTGACAGGGCGACTTTTTCTCATGTTTATTTCTAGATTTCGCAATAGCAAACCAGCGTGTATTGACATCGAGTTAAATGGGAAACATTTTGCTATCTTATCTATCTCTAAGCACTAAATATTTTTGCATTTTATTTGGGCGATGTCTTGAGGACAAAGACCTCGGGTCAAAGGTTTTCACCCAAGTCAAATCGATCAATGCAGGGCATTGTGTATCGCCAAACAACAAAGAACTTCTGAACCTCGACGAGCGGAAAATTTATATTTCATGCAGTCTTTATTTTATTTCCCAAGCCGCATAATATTGCGGAAGTATAAGCGTGCACGATCGAGACATAAAAAAACGTTTACTCGAAGGGAAAATAAATGGCTGAAAGAAAGAGCATTCTGAAGTTGGTTTTGTATGACTCATAACGCATGGTTAATTCTCAAAGGCTGACAGTTCAGAGTTCTGGTAAATAAACATAAATAACCGGATTAAATGTTAATAAGATGGGTGAGATATGATTTTTGTTACACACATTCGCGTATCATTTTTTATTTTCTCTCAAATGAGGCTTCTGGAGATAGTGCATCGCCGACGGCTTTATTCTTTGATGTGTTTGTCTGTGCATCTTAAAAATTGGAGCAGATATTTCAAGTTTCATGGATTAAATGTTTTTCTCCACCTTGATTTAATAAACATTTCGCAAACCTATAATTCAAACTCATAATCCATCAATACACGTGACCTCCCTCGCTTAATCTGAGAATTTGCTTCTTTTTCAATTTTTTTGGTGAAGGAGATTTTGGAAAAAGTCAACTCGTGCTTGCTCACATGTAACAGGTTAAATGAGCCGCGTCAAATTAATTTTGAAATTCATTGCATTTACTGCTTCCGGTATTGCGTTACACATCAGGTTAAACAACATGCAGTTACATGTTAGATGACATGCGCTGTGACGTTCACCCCGTGGCTATGGAGTCGCATGATCCCACGTAGAATTCATGTTTTTATGTTTTCGACTGTTTATTACCTCATTGTAGTGTTCGTATTGAGTAAGAGGTCAGGGCTTTGAAATCCTTTTGTAGTGTTGTTCTAATGCGAGGATGAATCCAAAGAAAAAAAAGTTACAAAGGTAATAAAAAATTATTTATTAACATTAGACAGAAAATACAAAAGGGAATTAAGAGGCATACTTGCCTATAGCCTTTTCACATAATCGCCAAATCTATATAGGCATTTATCTGAACGCAGGACCAACTTATTTAATCCGGCTTGGTATAAATCATGTCCGCAGTTCTCGGCAGCAGTTTTCACATCACTGTCTGAAGAGAACCTTGTTCCAGATAAATGTTCCTTCAATTTCGAAAAAAAAGAAATAACCACTGGGCCATCGTGAAGCCATCCGAAGCCAATGCCCTGGCATGTTGGGTGATGGTGTCATCCTCTTGCATGACAATACCCATACTGCTCGCTAAACCCAAGAATTGCTGCAAAAGTTCAAGTGGGAAGTCTGGGGCCACCCCAAATACAGCCCAGATTCGGCACCCAATCTGGGTTCCAAACACTTATCTGGAACAAGGTTCTCTTCAGACAGTGTTGTGAAAACAGCTGCCGGGAACGGGCTCAATGGGCAGAGTCGTGATTTCTACCAAGCCGGGTTAAACAAGTTGGTCCTGCGTTCAGATAAATGCCTAGATAGATTTGGCGATTATGTGGAAAAGTGATCGCCAAATATGCCTCTTAATCCCCTTTTGTATTTTCTGTCTAATGTTAATAAATAATTTTTTATTGTCCTTGTAGCCTTTTTTTAAATCCATCCTCGTATCTTGTCCAAGAGCGGATTATCAAATAGACCGAGAAGGCAATTGCTTAGGGACACACCAACATTTTTTTGCCGTATTTTGAGAGTAATTTAATTTTGTACTTTCACTTAATTTACAAAGCTCTTGTAGTGGAACTTATACAAATTAAAACTAAGCATTAAGTCAAGTATACAAATTAAATCAAGTAAGTAAAATCAAATTTCAGAACCTTATTCTTAAGTTTGTTTTCATGCATTCAAATTCGCTCACATAACAGTGTGGTTTTTAGCAATTGTCTGAGTAATTCACTAGTCAACAGCTTTGGAGTTTAGTTTTAGTTTAGTTACATTAACGCCCCGTTTTGAAGTAACACGAAAGTTATTTTGGGACTGACTGTGACGAGTGGCAACAGCTAATGGTTCTAGTGGCAACAACTAATTGTTAAAGTGTGATTCATAGTGACAACAACTAATTGTTAAAGTGAGATTCATAGTGACAACAACTAATTATTAAAGTGTTATTCATAGTGGCAACAACTATTTGTTCTAGTGGCAACAATTAATTGTTCAGCAGGATTTGAATATGTTTCAGACTGAATAGTGAAAAAAAATCTTTTTTTCACTGAACATTTGTTTTCTGAATAAGACTGTTATTGTGAAACATCTTGAACAGATAGAACTGCTTGAGCGGCTTTTAGGTATAGGTTGTTGTTTTGATAGTGTTTATTTTATAATTCATTTATTATTGATATTTTTCATTTTCAATTCTGTACATTTCTGGAAATTGTAAATTATTTTTTCAAGTTTGTTTTTCAATAAAGTGTCGGGCGTCGGGCTTTTGGTTGTGGGGGTGGGGACGCCGTCTCTGGTTGTGGTGTTCGTGCCCATTTGAGACCGATGAGGTGACTCCAGTAGTCATAGGTATCGGCGATTCAGGATGGCGTTAGAACAGATGACGAGGGCGACACCTGAGCTGGCACCCCTCTCCAAACTTCAGCACCTCACCAGCCGGTAACAGCTCTGGAAAACTTTGAATTAGAGTATTTGTATTGTTCTAAAAGATGTTATAGTTTTTTTTTACTATTTTATATTTAAAATTTCATTCATTTGAATATTATTAATTTCCATTATGCACAGTCTCATACTGCATTATTATCTGTTTGTATAAAGTGATCAGCTGTACCGAATCAGCCGAGGCGGTCCTCTTTTTCAGTCATGGTCACGGATTGATCCTTATCCCCCTCCCCCGACAATATCTAGTGAATTTGGGGTTGAAGTTCAGAAAATCTTGTCAGTTTACAAATATATATATATATATATTAAATTAAATTATTTCAAAAATAGAACTTAAAATAATTCTATTTCACTAAATCAGAAAATCTATACATTTAATACAAAAATAATTTTATAACGGAAGTAAATCAGCTGTGATCCCCTTCCCCTCCAGATTGAAACTGTATATTCTTGCAAGGCCTTCAATAAATCCAGTGCATGGTAGGAAACTCGGCCATGATGCCTAAAAGACCCAAATGCATTATTCAGTGCTCATTTATCCATTACGGGAATTAATGCAATTATTAAACGCAAGTCCCCTCAGAGAATTTGGACTGAAAGCGCTATCTCACCGTGGAACATTGTCACGAGGTTGAAGGTGACACCATCTTCTGAGGGTATCCCGTTTGACAAATGGGGGTTGTTAATCAAGATTAGACATTATATATGTACATCTGCTAGTTAATTTCAGCTGTTTGTAGGTGTTGGTTGGGCTGTATCGACGACGAATTACTTTGGTATTGAGTGAATTTTCAATGAGTTCAAATAGCAACGGTCTGCCTGTCGGTCAGTGTGCCTGTTTGCACGATAACTCAAAAATGTAAAGATCTAGATGAATGAAATTTGGTGTGTGGTCTTGACACAAAAACGTTAAATGTTTGTCAAATTTTCGAACCAGTTGGTGCAAAAGAAAAAGAAGAAAAATATGTTCTACGAGAACATTCGACCAAGAAAGAGACGAACTCAATCGAAATGGCGAAACGTTAAATAAAAGCAAACGATGACAAACAGGTCGAGCGCAAGATATTTATTAAAATAATAAATGAATAAAAGTCGTTTATTTGCAAGCTAGAAAAAAGGGGAATCAGTTTAAATTTCTTTTTTAAATTCTTACTAAAATAATTCACGTCGCTTGTAGCGATCACTTTCGGATACTTAAAGTCAAAGTGATTATTACTACATTCGAATGACCAGTACATCCAAAATGCCTTAAAAATAATACAGATCTGTAGGTACTATAAGTATAGCATAAAGAAGGAACCACCGAACATGTATTCATTCTATTTAATGAGAAAAAAGAAAATCGATATAATGTACAGAACCGAGGAAAATGTATACATATTTAATTTTTTTAAGCTTTCTTAAAAAGTTTTTCGAGAGCAACCTGATTTTTTTTAAATTTATTTTTTAAGTTTTCATGCATTCGTGGTATAAACCCGTTCGTATGAATAATGCTCAGCACCAAAAGATTCAACGCACAGAATTGGACTGATTTCTTAAAGTACGCAGGGCTTGCGGATTTTCTTTGGGCTGGAGATTGTTCCTCTTCTGGCCCCTCATCATTGTCATTGTCCTCATGTTCTGTGACGTCATTTCGTCGAAACTGATCACTCCAAGCGGATGTTGATCACTGGAACTGGCGGATTTTCTATGCGTTTACATACGGGAGATCCGTTCCAAGCTAATTCGATCAGTACAACCTACTGATCGTTATATCCGTGGTCACTCTGAGCGGCGACTACTGTATTTGAAATTATCACATCAAAAAAGAAATTTTATTCTTTAAATAATTATTTACAAACTTTTTAAAATAATTATTCTCTTATAAAACTCAACTACCAAAAATACTGGCCATTATGCCGATAATCGAGGCGAGGATTTGTTAATACAACCCTACAGTTTTATTATTTCAGTTGCCATATGAGCGACAAATTCCACCGCTCCAAAAAGTTGATCCCAGCCACACAATGTATAGAAATATTTTAATTCATCATATTTTCAAGAGTAAGCTCCCAATCCATAGAGGAATGAAAATGGAAAAATTTACTTCTGGGCCCCAAAACATATATTTATCTACACACCATTACGATGTCTTTTCAGATTGGAATGGAAATCCCATCGAATAGATCATATGACTACAGGTCAAAAAGGGATTGCACACAAAAAATTAGCAATTATCTCACAATCTGAGACAATCTTGCAGAATCAAAAATCCCTAGTTTCCCCTATGTCCCGACAGGCATTTGCCGTAATACGTCTGTAGTGCACCGTACTGCCACCATCTTACTGTGATGTTTATAATCCAATATCCGCCTCCGGACATTGGGAGTTCCTTTTGTCTAGTGATTAGGATCTTCGGCGCGGAATCCAAGGGTCCCCAGCTCTATCCCCGTACTGCCACAGTGGTGACCCGGACGTGATTTGAACACGCAACCTTTCCTTTCAGCACAACGGGGCAGCTGCCTTCTCCCACTATTACTTCAGAGTTTGGGAGTGAAGTGAAATCAAGTGGCTGAAATATAGAATTGAAAATTACTATTTATACTTTCTTATATTTTATATTTTTATCAGTGGAACAAATGAATAATTAAAACTTTTATATAACTCCTAGAATGTAGTGTACTAACATAAATTATTACTTTGACTTCTTAGTATATAAATGTGACATGTTCCTCCCTCCCCCCCCCCTTTTCCTCCCTTTTTAACGCGTATTCATTTAAAAAGAAAACTTAAGCGCGAAAAAAGTAACAACTTAGCATTTAAAAAAATTCCTTTGTGTTCTGATAATCTGCATGAAACTTAGAAACAAGACAGTTTAATGTCACATTTACATTAATATTATTATTATAAATCAATATCGATTCACATTAAATGTCATGTGATATCTAGAAAAATAAATTTGCAAAATTTGTTTTATATTTGTAGGTCGTTGCTTATTGTAACAGTACAGAAGACACAAAAGCATAAGTAAACATCGCCTTGACATTTTAAGGTTGTATGAAAATTCTGATAATTACTTTTCCAAAAAAATGCTTTTATTAGTTTAATATTTTTATTATTTTATCTTAATATTTTATAATTTTATTAGTTAAATAAATAGCTAGTATTAGTTTAATATAATCGTTTACCTATATTAATCTTCACTAAACTGGTAAGAGTAACTTTGGGATCTTTCTTTTTTTATTATTTTGTTTAGTTATTTTAAAATATTTAAACGTAAATATTTTAATTAATTTAATTGTGCAGACGATAACAATAGTAGATTATTCTCCGTTATTTATATTTCGATATTTTCATGTTGTTTTATGAAAATTGAAAAATTATATAACCTTTCATGTATTACAAATAGCCTTTCTTGGTATAATACTCGTGATGTGGGAGTAAATATCAAACGCTTAAAAATCACTTTATTTCTCTCCGGGAGAAAACGCTAGTTTGTTCAGTTTTTTTTTCATTTTCTTGACATTTGTCGGAACAGTTTGTTCCAGTGCTGCACCACCCACTGACTAATTAACGAATTGATACTTGGTATCTTACTGATATTTATCAAGAAACCCGAACAATTCTGAATCGAGCTTCAGCGAAAAAATACCGCCAATTTTTTTTTTTCTTTTTCCAGGAAAATAAAATCGTCTGCTTGTTCGTGCGAAAAAGCTTTTGTTCATCACGTGAACTTTTCGAACCGGTGGGTGTGATATCGTGGGATGGAGAGAGGTGTTGGTGGGGGAAACAAAGTTAGTCTCTTGGGATCGATTTTCTGATGGCATGCTAGCTGAAACAAAACTCGCGTTATGTGAACTGCTTTATCGCCTTGGAGATCGATTTGTGTGATTTTTCGATGTCGTTTCATTTACTCAGTGCTTTTCCTCGCATGGTTAGGTTTTATTACGGATATAGGTCAAGGGGGGTAGGAGAATGAATGTCGCGAGCCAAATTACAGATCTGGTACAGCGGATTAGCTCATAATATCTTCCTTTTGAACTTGGCATATTTTTATCGTCGTTTGCGCGCTCCCTCGATTACTCTCTGGAAATCTGGAGCTCGTTCTTGGTACCGTTTTGGCACGAGGGCAATTGGTTTGTGACCAGCTCTTCTCATTCGAGCTGGAGGAAAGTCTCGGCGCGCGGGAAGTTTGTCTTGTGGTCAAGTTTCAGAAAAACGTGGTGGCAATGGTAAGTGACTGTTTTTAGACAAATTCGTCTTACCATTGGCAACAAAGATATATTTGATAAAAAAAATTCGGGGAACCTATTATTGTAAAAAGAAATATTTGTTAAAAAAATTAAAAGAAATGTTTATTTTATGAAGTGACTTTTATTGGAAAATATGCGAAAAAACATTTATTTTATGAAGTTTTGTTTGTTTTGCACCATGCAAAGGAATATTTGTCGGATCAAACTCATTAGAACAAATTTATTCTAAAAGAAAAAGTTCTAATCCATCCTCAAATGAATATGATTAGTAAAATAAATCCTTAATTATGCGATTATCCAACCATTTTTATTTAAGCTACTTTCATTTTGCAAAATGAAAAAAAGAATGGAAATTTTCTGAAATAGCTGGGGAATAAGGAATATCATGAAAAAAATGATTCATCTAAACATCTATTTAAAGATCAAACAACCATACATTTTGGGATAAATGGTTTAATTTAGAGGAAAATTGCTTGGTAAATTCTTGTTCCCCTTTTCTTTTTTACACGTACACTGTTCAATTTGAAATTTTTGTTGCTTTTCTTCTCTATTGGGTTTACATTTTCCGGAATTCTATGTTACAAATTCGACATCTGAACAAGATTTCATAGGGGATAAAAAAAATACACATGCATTTTATGCTTATATTGGTCATATGCCCCCTCCCCCAATTTTTGTGACTCCCTTATCACGCACAGGTACTTTTATTTCTATCGATGGTTTTGCATTATCCGAGTTCTTTCTTATCCAAGCTGTATTTCTTTATACCTTTTTGAAATTTCATCGTTTGGGTACTTTTAGAATAATAAAAATCTAATAACATAAATAGTACTTATAGCTAGTTGTTAGAAATATTATAATTTGACTAGTAATAATGTTTACCTCTATTAATTGATAAGGCAATCCATCAGAATGTTTTGAGTTAAGTTTTTGACTGTTGAATCATGCTTTTAACCTGGGATCCATGTATTTTGTAAAAATAACATCTAAATAAACACTCCTTTTTGTTATTGAAAATGATGGATCTGATTTGTGTTTCCAACCTGAGTGTTTACAATAAAAATGAAATAAATTCTTACTATTATCGTTTCTAGATCAATCTTAAAGCTGCCCTATAGAATAATAGGTGTTTTGGTGAGACTTATCTTTATTTTGAATCAATCACGTGATAAACGTCTCTGCGCATACCATCTATTGCCCACTGTCTTACCCTGTATTGTGTTTGAACCGGCTTCAAAATTGACGCGTATCACGTGAGAGCATGAATTGATCCTATTTTACGAAAAGATCACCTTTCCTTGGAATTTCTAGGCAGTGAAGAAATTGTTTTATTCGGAAATGTTTGCTACTTTGTATGCTGTTATTGGAAAAATATAAAATAAAATTTGGCATTTATGCCAGATTTTATTTTATTTTACTTTATCATTTACATAATGTACACACTATTTAAAAAAAAGAAACCTATCTTCTTTTTTGTAAATGTAAATAATTTTTTAAGTGTATATAAAGAAAACTATCTTGTCTTCTTTGTTTACATAATAGCTGCATTATGTAAATAAGTAAAACTACATCAAATCAGAAAAACAAAATAAAAATTGTTCTTTAGATCTTTCGGCAATATTTTGGGTCTAAAATCAGTACAGTGGGTAAAATACTGCGCATTGCATCTTCATGTGAATTTTTCAAGTTCTCACAATCTCGCAAAGAAGATTTAAAATACATAACGAATACTAAACTATAAAATCCTGTGCGTAATACCTTCTAGAAAGTTGTGTTAACTAAAGTCAGAAAAGTATTGCCTAAAATGAAATTAACCTTGAGTTTATGGAGTATAGTCGAGAAAATTCTAGAATCTGAGAATTAACTTATATTAGTTAAGGAATTTTACTATCGAGTTCCCCAAAATCGCTACTCTTTAATATCCAAAATACGACCGAGAACTTTACCTTTCCCAATATTTTGGTTTAAAAAGTTAATTTAGAATACGAATCCACTATAAACGAACTGCCAACTCGAATGAAATATGTAAGTTTGAAGTTCAAGCTCAATCCACTCAAACAAAACATTCCAAAGTTGTACTCTTCGCGCGGGTTTATTTTAGTTAACGCATTTGTTCCGCGTTTCCCGGCGTGACTTTCCTTTTTAAACTAGGAAATGAACCGCTGAAGCAGACGACTTCAGGATTTACTTCCGCCTCGAAGCACAGTTTTCAAGGTTTGATTACACACGTTCGCATCGTTTCCGGTTGCTGCAAAAGAGACGGAAAGTTTTAAATGTAAATAAATTTTGCCGAATATTTCAAAAGTTGCAAATATTTTCGTCTAGAGAACCGTTGCCATGTCTTGGTTTCTAAGTCTGCAAGAATGTTGGAATCCTTTGTATACTCCAATGAAACCTCAATATAGTGCCACTTTAGTAAGCTAATTTTTTGTTACTTTTGAATATTTTTAAAAGAGGTGATATCTTCTTAGCAGAATGTATTACTTCTTCTAATATCTTCTGTCATTTTTTATGTCCTTGCGGTCCAATTTGGTTATTACACTCTCTCCTTAGAGAGAATGCCACATAGATTGAAAATTACTAGAAGGGCAATATGCTAGAATTTTTAAATTTAGAATTGAGGCTATTAGAATTTAGAAGTTCTATTCTGAGCTATACAAAATTTTTGAACTCAAATAAAAAGTTTTTAAACTGCTATATTAAAAGTGTAGAGAAGATTTAAACGTACCAAATTGGCTCAGAAATCGTTTGCAATTAATTGCTAAAATTTTTTTGTTGCTTCCGGCAACATTCAAACAGAAAGGATTGTTCTTATTGGATTGTTCTAAAAATAGTCTAAGAATTTGTTAAAATTTGTATAAAAAGGTGTTCTTTTTATATTCGTAATTTAGGTTTTATCCTTTCGCGGGAAATATGATACGGACGAGTTTTCTGCTTTGTTTGTTTACATTTAAGTGCCTGTACTACGTAATTCCGGTGTAATGCTAAATCAATGGAATCTTCAAAGCGGAAGTCCAACATACAAGCAGATAAAGTTAAGGTTTTTAATGTAAGTAAACAATCCAGAAAACTCGTCCATTAAATTAATCAAATCAAAATCTTCAACATTAACATTAATATGGTTTTATAATATATTACAATAGCAAAACGGGGTTTTATTTGCAAAGAGAAATCTAGCATTTAAAATATTTATATGAATTATTTCAAATGAAATAGCTTTCATTTCAAAATATTTTAAATAAAATATTTGTTGGAACGTTTTAATAATGATATTGTTTTTTTAATCTGGTTCAAATAAGATAATTTTTTATGGACGAGTTTTCTGGTTTGTTTACTTACATTCAAAACCTTGACTTTATATGCTTGTATGTTGGACTTCCGCTTTGAAGATCCATTGATTTAGCATTACACCGGAAATACGTATTACAGGCTTGTAAACAAACCAGAAAACTTGTCCATAGAATATACATTTGTTATTATCTATTTTATTTTTGTAAGGAATTTAAATGGAAATAGTTATAGAAAATTTATTCCAAACAGCTTTAATAATAATAGAATAAAACCGTTCATATTTATTCTTTTCTAGCTCTAATTTAATTTAACAAGAGCTTTTTGAGAAAATATTTCATTCTTAAAGATTTTACAATATTACTGCAGTTGAAATTGTTATAATGCCAAAGGTAAGTCCTTTAAAAATAAACTTTATTTACCAAAACTGAGAGCAATTCATTAAATGTAGCATTTTTCATTGGCAACAAAAATAAAATTCTATTCTTTAGTCCGCTTTGCATTTAGCCTATTAGCATAATTGAGCTCTCAGAACCTGCTTATCGAAATATATTCGGAAACTGAATTTATTCTCCCATTGTTTAAACACAGAAATTGCATGCTTGGTTTATTTTAATTTAATTAGGATCTGCATTCCTTTATTTTGGATTTTGATGTTTACACATTTGTCAGTAATGATGGTTCATATATTTCGATTTAACTCCCGTTTAATTAACTCATTGAAATAGTCTATCCAGTTTCGGGGGTGTTTTTAAATTTTTGAATTGACAATTAAATGGAGATAAATTTTAATTGAGCACTTTTTATTGCTAACGTCATAATTTCCTACATCGAAAATATATTCAAGATGATAAGATCTTTATAGGAAAATCTGAAATAACTATATTGTTAAAATACATTTTTAAAACTTGAGCTTTGATAGTTATCCCAAAATTCTTTTAATTTTGATCATAACAATAAAAAATTTATATGAGGAGATTTTTATCTAAAATTGCTTCTTAATAACATAGCTGATCCATCAGCGAAATTATTATTTATACGGCGTTTTGAAAACTTTTTTGTAAACTGATGAGTTGAAATTGATTACAAAATAGAATTTGCCACTAAATCTACTCTACTCAATAAACGAGCCTAGCCTTAGCAACTTATTCTAATGAAGCTAACGGTAATATGTGCAAAGATGTTTGTTCTATTGAGTAGAAGCCTAGGGCTATAAATTAAACAGAAAACTTCATAAAACTTGATTCCATGGAAGTAGAACAAATTATTATTTTTTTTAAATTTCTGAAACAAATTAAAATGACATCAGAAAGGAAATTTTAAAATGTAAAGAAAACGTAAAAAAGAAAAGGAAGGTTTCGTTTAAATGACATATATTTTTATTATTTGTTTTATATATAGGGAGAAAACGGGGACATTGATACAGTTTTTTTTGGAAAGCTAAATAATGATCTTACCAGCGGTAATAATTAGAACTAATATGCTATATCTATGCATTTGTTAATTTCGTATAGGATTTCAGTCGAATTTTGGTCATTAATGACGTAATAAAATATTTATTTCACTTTTTTCCTAAAAATGGAATTGTATCAATCTACCCCATACTAGGGGTACATTGATACACACGGAAATATCGAAAATAATGATGATTAGTAGATGTGGAATCAAAACAAAATTTGTTTATCAATAAACTTTGCCTTCCAAATCAATGTTTAAAAGTTTAACAAAGTAATAAACTTTTATTTTAATCAAAATTCAACATTTTTAATGAGACTGGAAAATAAAAAAAATGCTTCAGAAAATAATTTATCTCCATAAATAATAAAGGAAAATGAGTTTGTATGGGTTTAAAAATACTTTGGAGGAAGCAAATGTGTGTCTGGAAGACGTTTTTGAAAATTTTAATTAATGAAAAATTAAGGGAAATTTTCGCGTAATTCTCCCGTAATTTCCTAATGACTTACGAAAGTAATATAGCACAAAAATAATTTTCACACCATCTGAAAATGCAAAAAATTATCTTTTCGATGATAATATCATCGAAAATTAATATCATAAATTCGTAAAAAAATTTTAAAACTTAATTTACAAAAATACTTTTCATTTTTTGCCATGAAATCAAACCGTTTTCATTGTTTAAATAAATACTTAATTGCGTGTTTCTCTTAGATAGTTCATTTTTACGGTTTTTTTTCATTTCTGAAGACGATTTAGCAAAGTAATTGCTCTCGAAACGCATTAATACACACACAAGACGCGTATCAATGTGCCCCGGAGTCAATTGTATCAATCCGCCCCAATAGACATTTTTACTTAAAACAAGGGGGTCACGCAAAATCAACGCTAAAAAACCTCAAAACATAGTTCAGAAAAATAAATGATTTTTCCTACTTTTGGAGTAGATTCCCTGGCAGGAAAACGTAATTTGTGAAAGAAATCACACAACACGTACTTAGAGTAACATTTACTTCGACTAGAAGATTAGCGGTTTGATTCATTCGTAAATTAACTTTTGATTTAACATGGCCGAAAAATATACCGTGTGCTAAGGGTTGCAGTGGCATATAAAAGAGGGGATATGAACATCTTGAGCCATTCCAATCAGCAAAATTTAAGAACTGTACCAATGTTCCCGCATATCAAACTGCTCCATCTCCCCCTATATTTGTTTTGATATATATATATAACTGTTTAAGAACCCCGTTTGACACATGATAAGTATATAACATACATTTTAAAAGTTCCATCGCTTGTTGATTAATTTAAAAAGAACATATTCAACGTTGCATTTTGTCGCTTCACAAGCAACACCATCTACCTCAATTTTTTGAAATTTCAAAGAGGAAGGAATTGCTCAATATGTCACAACCAATAAAGAATATTTCTGAATTTTTTTCACCTCTGTTAGGAACTTTTGGCCTTATGTTCATATAACATGTTTAAAAAAATTCAGATATATCCGTTATTGGTTGCGAAAAATTGAGTTTTTTTTTCCTCTTTGAAATTTAAAAAATGTGATAGTGGTGTTGCTTGTCAAGCAACGATTTTAAATTTGTTACAGAATTGGATGAATGTTATCTATTCCGTTAATTCCATTGTTTATAAGCTTTAATTTCAAAACACCATATTGGTAAATGTAATTAATTGTTTACAGAGACAGCCTCAAAATGACAGCAAATGCACGCCTTTTGAAGTATGAATGGGATGCAAAGCTGTCGTTTAATCAGTAAGCGGAAGACAAAAGAGTGCGCTCGGATATCCTTCCTGACATTTGAGGATGTAACAGGAAGGATATAAATGGATCCTCAACAACGTTCTATACTTCAGAAGGAAAAAAAAAGCGACCGTATGCCTCCATGTTTTGTTTTGCTTTTAAAAGCTAATTAATAGATTAGCTTCACGAAACGAGCGGCAGTTCTGGTTTAAAAACAAAATGTTGAACATTATCTCTACGGGTTCATTTTCTTCTAATCCTTCGGGCTTAAACAAAGAACCGTAATAGAAGCTTCTTTCTGGGTGGCGAAGATCTTGAGTAGCAGCGATATTTCTATCAGCATGTCGATGGGTGCTTTCAGCTTAAAAGATAAGCAGAGTTCATAATTCATCCTGCTGAAAGAAGTCCACACATTTTTAGACAAAGACCGGTGTAGTTTGCTATTAATAATGACTGCCAAGTTTTCAAAAGGTTACATTTTTAAATCTGTTCCGGCTGTGTTGATGAACTCACCGGATGTTGTCAAATGGTGTATTTTTGATTTGAAATCCAGCCCTCAGAGATGAATTGAATTATTGAATTGTATTTATTAAGTTATATTGCCGATTATTGAATTACATTACAGATTTCATTTAATTATTTGAATTTCTAGTTTTTTTTGAGTGTGTGAAAGGAGTCAACTTATGTCATGCCACAATCGCAGGACAAATGTCATTGCTCTTGTCATCTAACATCTAACTACAAGATTTATTATACTGTGCTGTGACGTCACACTCATCGTTTTTACTCCTAAAAGATGAGCATTAAATTCCAAAATTAACCCTCCGTTGGGCGCGTATCATCTGCGAGATGAAGCACCCATATTTTTTGTGCCTAAGTGCGGATTTTACCGAGAAAAGAGTGGGACCTCTAGTAGCTTCCTGTCTCCCTACCATTCACACTGGAGTATCGTGGGTTTTTTTTCTATAGTCCTCTTTTGATGTACGTGAGTTGCACGTTAATCTGTTAGATGAGTTGCGCCCGAATACGTTTGTATTTTTGATTTCCCACATTTTTCTCAGTATTTCTTTTTATATACCTGCAAAAGTTCGTATAACTGTGTTACAACCTCTCATTCAATGATATTGATCGTTGTTTCCAATATATTGTTTCAAAAATGTCGAATTATTTCAGGCTCTCATCGACAGCAGTTGTCATTGCCGAGGAACCTAACGGGAAAACAAACGTCAACTACTTCCTGAATTCCTGGTCATTCTTTTCGTTGAAATTGCGAGGGAATCCAAAAAGTTATTTAAAAGCGCAAATGCAGCTTTGTATCAGCGAATAGTTCAGTTTGATAAGCTTTTCCTTAAGCCTGTGCAGACATTTAACTTTTAATTACGCACATGAGTTGCGCCCGAACGTATTGAGCCCAACCGAAGGCTAATTTGACGAGGCACATTTGACTTATATCAAGTGAGCATGAATTGACTCCATTATAAACACGTGATATTGACGAATATATTACTGGAAATGTATGAAATGCAGATATTTTATAGAATGCATAATCAAAGTCTAAAATATCTATTTCACCTACGGAATTGCAGTTCCTAGGCTTTCGTGCTAAGAATTTGTACTTAAGGTACTGTCGTAAAACGCTAATTAACATAAAGATTTATCCCCGGGCCTGCCTTAGTACCCGGGGTGAACTGACTGACCACGAATGGCAAATTCGGGCTCTGTGGACGACGCATAATAGCTCCCATTACGAGCATCACATGCGACGACCCCTCACACAGATGTACAACCCGTCACCGACGATGGGCTCATAAAAGCAACAGCGCGGCGTTATTGAACACTCCAGGGTAGCGAGAACCTACTGACTTCTCATCCCCATACTTGCGGTGCCTCCCTCGGAAGAATTAAAACATTAAATAACGATTTTCAAACCGTGATCAAAAACATTAAATTCCGAGGCCCTGACAAACCGAGCAACTGCCCGTGGCGCCAAAGTCAGCGGTCACACAAAGGCGGGAATATGAAGAAAAAAATTTTCAATAGATCTAAGACATAAATTCAAATTTTTAAAATTTGTTGAGTACATTAATTTAGTTTCAATACGACCATTATATAATTTTAAATATAGCTGAAGTTTAAAAATCTTCACCATAATATTATTGAGTTCATACTTGCAGGTAAAAAGTGCATATTTATAAGTAAAAGTTTGTTTGACATTTAGAATATGGATATTATAGAATTTTTTAAAGCGCGTTTGTTTCGGGGGGCGCCATACTGTTGCCTTGCCCGGTTGGTAAAGTTACTTGGGGACGCTTCTGTAAACAGTGGCGGCTCGTCCATTAAAGCTGCAGAGCCGCAGTCCCTCCCCCAAAAAAATATTTTAAAAGCTTATATTTTCGTTTTTATTCTAACTGGCTTACTTTTCCACTTTGAGGTTTCAATGATCAATGAAAATTGCAATAATAATAATAATAATAATAAACGTAAAAGGAAGACGGGAAATCAATAAAGAATTAAGTCAGTGACGGACCAGAGCTGCATAGAGTTAAGCCCCTCCTAAGGATAAAAATTCGTATACTGAGCAACGCGAAGCGCTCAGTCGGAAGGAAAAGCAACCCCTTTCCCCTTTGAGTTTTAGAGGCACTCGCGATGCGATTTTCACAGCTCTCTTTTAGCGCGACTTTCGCCTTTGCCTTTCTCATTTTTTTTTCCCGCCTTCTCTCAGTAGTCCAGTCATTAAGTAGTTTTTTAAATCAAATTCCGGAGGAGTTGTAATTTATTGCTCCTTTATGCTTTTGGGGGTGCTGATTACGAATCTGAGGTTTGCTACTAAAAACTTTTGTTGGAATTTTACTTATAGCCAAAGAACATGAAAAAAATCGGATTTTCCCAGTTTTTGCTTATAACTCAAAGACAACCAATTTTTAGAGCATCATCATTTTATACCAAAATAATCAGCACAAAATTTCCTCAACTTGGATCTACACAACTTTCACAGCACTGCTTGTTTCTGAGCTGACGAGCCGCCACAGTCTGTAAATAAGTATAATCTCATTTTGAGGGACGGTTTAAAAGCCATTTTGCATTTACTTGACCAATGGGGAATATAGTATTAGGTCGCAGACAACTTTCAGTAGCAATTGAAATTCTTCAACTAACGGACAGTATTATTCCTTCGACAAAGCGTGCATCTGGATGGACAATCTATTGACACTCTCTCCGATCGTCTTTCCGGAATTTCCTTCCAGTGAGTTTCAAGTTAGTTCGATCAAAATCCCTTTCGGGAATTACGCGAGATCTACTATTTGGGGATGGGCTTCGAAATCCTAAATTGTCGTGGAATGACGAGGATGTCATCGGAAACCGCATTTCTCTGTCCAGATTCATACGCCTTCGTCCATTGCCATTAGCAGGGACGGTAAAAAAAAAACATGTCTGGATAATAGCTTACTTTAGTTATATTGAAGTTCCGTTTTGAATCAACACGAGGGCTATTTGGAGACGGACCTAGCAATTTTGAACCGCGGTCAGATGACGAGGACGACACCTGAGCTGGCACCCCCTCTCCAAATTTCCGCACTACACCAGACTCTTTCCCGTCCATCCTTGTGGGTGGACTCTAAACCCTATGGGTGAGTCTGTGGATGTGGGTTGTGGGCACCACACTAACAAGAGGACGGTTGGCCTCCTACATATGATTTAACGTGCAACACGCCCACATAAACGGCAGGTCATTAGTGGAATCGGGTTTCGAACCTGGAACCCCGCGGCCCCGAAGCCGAGGGATTACCACTAGGCCACCGCGGCCTCGTAGCAAGCAAGGAACAAAACATGGAAAATATCTATCTAGATGGAGTATAATAATGACTCTAATTTGATAACCCAGTACTCTAAAAGGGCTTTATTTTTTAAAAAATGTTATACCCCACGCCTATCCAAACAAGCGCAATACCGATAAAGGGCCGACGGGGAAGAGAGATGTAGGAGCGGGGGTGGTATTCAAATTACAATGATTCTTCGGTCTGAAATGTCTGAACCAACTGTCGGAGAGAGAGAAATTAAATCATGAATTGATTAAAGTCCCGGAACAAATTAAGATATAGAGACTTGGGAAAGAGAGTAACTTACATAAAAACAAATTAAAGTACCCACGCTTGCAGTTGTAGCCCCCGTAAGGAGTGCGTGGCCCAATTATATACAATCAATAAAGTAAAACTGTAAACATAGTACAGTATTAATAGAATAAGATCCTGTGACCAAAGATATAAATCCGAATTGAGGGAAGTTTAAATTGTGAAGGAAGTTAAAGTTGTGAGGGAAGTTTAAAATACAAAAATAATAACAAACAACGATAAGGAGTAAGAATCCGGTGGATGACGTCATCAGAGGCCATTCATCCGTGCAGATTCAAAACCAGAATAGGTTTCCTCTAGAGGAAAAAGACTTTAAGGTCTGAATTTAATATGAATTTCCTCTAAGGCCTGAACCTATACCGGAGTATATCGGAAAGAAAAACATTTTTCTTTCTAGATATTCAATCCCGTGACTAATCTTTCTACAAAAACACGGGATATCCTCGGAGACATGGAGGTGATGGAGGCTCGGCGCGTCATTCTTGCCGGGACTCCCTCACAACGTTCCGCATTCGATTCCCGATCGAACAACTTAAAGTACCTGCATAGTCCTTACCCGTTCTGTCTCTATAAGATTATATCCAATCCGGAAGGTGCAAAAAGATCTCCAAGTAAAGTCAATTTCCCTATTCCACAAGAGTTTCTTCTCCCGATAAATAAATAATCACGTTTATTTTATGAAAGTCTATTTCAGTTACAGTTTTCCAGTTCGAGCATTACATTATAGTTTGGTTTTATACAGTGGCGGCTCGTCAGCCCAGAAACAAGCAGTGCTGCAAAAGTTGTGCAGACCCAAGTTGTAGGAAATTCTGTGCTGATTATTTTGATATATAATGACGATATACCAAAAATTGATAGTTTTTGAGTTACAAGCAAAAATTAGGATAAAACCATTTTTCTTTATGTTTTTTTGGCTATAACTTAAATTCCAACACAGAGTTTTGGTGGCAAACCTCAGATTCGTTATCAGTACCCCAAAAACATAAAGGAGCAAAAAATTACAATTCCTCCTGTGCCGAAACATTGACCACACGAGGGCGCTGTTGCGCGCGCCTCAGCACTGCAATGTAAAAATGATAGTTGTCGTTTGTATCGTTAGCGAATGTAAGCCGCGTCGCGCAATAACGTCTATATCATTAAAACTATATCACTACAATGCGCCGCCATGAGTATCCTTACGTCGTGGTTTATTAGACTACAAAAATCCCTTGGAATTACACATTGATATCGTATAATGGCCACACCTCCAGGTTTGCTTTAAAAAAACTACCTGATGACTAGACTACTATAACTTCCTCAGCGTTGCTCAGTGAGCGAATTTTGATCCTTAAGAAGACGAAAAACTATCTGCAGCTCTGGTCTGTCTCTCTTAATTCTTGATTGATTTACCGACTTCCTTTTACGTTTTTTATTATTTCGTTGATCATTGAACTCTCAAAGTGGAAAAGTAAGCTAATTAGAATAAAAACGAAAATACAAGCTTTTTTAAAAAATTTAGGGGGGACTGCAGCCTTCTGGATGAGCCGACACTGGTTTTGTACGAAGACAGGTTTAATATTTCCGCCCCCACGTAGCTAGCTGCAATTAAAAAACCTATAGTTTGATCAATTTGATCCATCGTTATCAATGAATAGGAGCACAAAAAAACCATCTCCAGGTCGCCCGCAGAGAGAAATGGCCATCGATGAATTTTTTTTCTAAAGGGACTCGCGATGAAGACTAGCTCCGGCGAGCGCTTTTGGATAGTCAAACCAAAAAATGATTTGAATCGAATTTAATTCCAACTCTGAACAGTTCGAATGGAGAAAAAGATTTATCATGTATATAAAATTCAGGCACGCTACCTTCCCAGAATTCAGCATTCTATATTGAAATAGACCTGAAACTCGACCCCCCCCCCCCTCTCCGATTTTCTTTTGAATGGATTCTGAATTGACCGAAAGGTTCTACGACAGTAAAGAAAACTAGTCTTTCAAATAAAAAAATTCTCGTTATCAAAAGAAATAAAATATACAAATCTTGTTTATCAAATTCGGTTTTAAGAGTTTAAGTTTTTTTCTGTGTATTTTTGATTCGGTGCAGCTGCATCTAAACTTCGTTGATCAATAATTAGGTTTAATTAGGAATTTAAAAAATTAAATTAAGATCTAGATCTTCGACGGATGAATGAGTTCGTCTGCGAATGCGTCTTTATTTTTTTATTATTGATGATTCCCCTTTTGAAACATAAATCATAACTGCTGCCTTAAATACAAAATTTGCCTGCTAATTTGAGTAAAATATTTGATGTTATATTTGGAACCCAAAAGAAATTTACTTCGTCTTTAAAAACAACACTTATATCTCCCCGCTCCCTCCCCCCTCCAAAAAATAGTTTTCTTCTTACGTTAACTATTTTGTTCTTAATTAAAAAGAAGAATGGAAAGAACTTAAAACTCTCCACTGACTTTTTCTATATATTTGTATTCTTTTTTTAATTATTATTTTGTTAAATTTTTTACTAGCCGAATGCTATTGCGGGAAAGTTAACAACAAATTTGCTGAAGATATAAACATTTTTTTAGGCTGAAATAAAAATGAAATGTTTCTCTTTAAATTCTGATATTATTATGTATTATGCCAATATAATTGCCCCTAATTACGAACTTTTTAATTTTGCTAGCTTTTTCGAATTCGTAATTATCACTTAGTGTAGAAAATTATGTTTATTCATGGTTTGTTCGTGAAAGGATCTATCTTTATGTCTTTCGAAGGCAACAGTCAGTTTTACAGAAAACTGGCTTTTGGTAATGGCGCTAATTATGTGTATTCTATTCGAAATATTTTAAGGAAGTAGAATTTCATTTTTTCTCCCTTTTGAATTCAATGGTGTTTATTTCTTGCTAATAGAATTTATTTCGGCCTTCCAACGGAATGAGTAATATCCTTCAGGCGATTAAACTGGTTATACGTGCTGCTTCAAAATTAAGCAAATGGCTTAAAGTATGAAATATATATTCTTCTAGAGTTTCTTCTTTTAAATGTATCGCTGGTTGTTTATTGTGAGGTTTCTTCGGATTGCACGAGGTGGTTTTAAAACTTAAAAGGTTGGTTCAGTTTCTGAATTGTTTCGTGGTAAGTTATGATTTTTTTTCAATCTCTTGAAGGAAATTCGTAATTTGGTTCTTCATGTTCAATGGGTGAAATATACAGTAAGACTCCGATTAACCGTCCTCGTCCGGATCAGGGCTGTGACGGATGACCGAACAGACGGATAACAGGAATCTCTTCATACACATGTACAGTCACGTGATTTCTCTACTGGCTGGAGACGAAAATGAAATCCTTTTAAAGTGAATAATACATATTGTATTTAATTTTACAAAACTTTTAATATAAACTTCAATACAGAAGAAGTAATGTACAGAAATGTATTGTAATACTATAAAACTTCGACGATGACGTACCGTTTAGACGATGACGGATAAAAGAAAACTGACGGTTAAATGAGTGCCAGTTAATCGAAGTTTCACTGTATATCAAATATTTAAATTAAACATATCGCTTACTTTGCTTAGGCCTTATGCTACTTTTTCTAGTTGATTGTTTTTTAGCTCAAGCGCATGAATGATATTTTTAATAACAGCACTTTCTGAAAGGCTCATAGTTTGCCACAAAAACTTTTTATCGAATTTCAAATATTGTTTAATGCGCATGAAGGATATTTTTAATAACGGCACTTTCTGAAAGGTTCATAGTTTGCCACAAAAACTTTTTATCGAATTTCAAATATTGTTTAATGCGCATGAATGATATTTTTAATAACGGCACTTTCTGAAAGGTTCATAGTTTGCCACAAAACCTTTTTATCGAATTTCAAATATTGTTTAATGCGCATGAAGGATATTTTTAATAACGGCACTTTCTGAAAGGTTCATAGTTTGCCACAAAAACTTTTTACCGAATTTCAAGTATTGTTGGCGACACACACCAACTTAAATAAGAATCTACTCCTTATTAAAAGCATGTGAAAAACTTTATAATCTTCATTCTCCGAGCGCATGAATATAGTCTTCATTCATAGTTTGCCACAAAAACTTTTTACTTATCTTTGCTTTTTACAATTCACTTCTTGCGTCGTTTGTTGATCTGTAACGATTTGAATGGAACATTTTATTTGCTTTGCTGTTCCTACGGCGGGATACATAATTGGTGGTGTGACTCGCTGGGCCCATCTCCGATGACGGGTCGTACCCCTGTAATGGGAGCGGGTCGTCGCATGAGCCGCTCGCAATGGGGGTTATTATGCGTTCGTCCTCAGTACCCGTATTTCTGTCGCGGCGACCATTCTTCCAGTATTATGAGGATGGATCCAAAAAAAAAGTTTACAAGGGTAATAAAAAAATATTTATTAACATTAGACAGAAAATACAAAAGGGAATTAAGAGGCATACTTGCCGATCACTTTCCCACATAATCACCAAATCTACTTAGGTATTTATCTGAAGGCAGAACCAATTTATTTAACCAGGCTTGGTAGAAATCACGTCCCTGCCCATTAAACAGTCTGAATATAAACTTGTTCCAGATACGTGTTCCTTCAATTTCGGAAAAAAAGAAAGAATCACTGGGCCATCGTGAAGCCATCCGACACAAACGCCCTGGCATGAGTTATTGTGTCATCCTCCTTCATGACAATATCCATACTGCTCTCAAAACTCAAAAATTGCTGCGGAAGTTCAAGTGGGAAGTCTGGAGCCAACCCCCATACAGCCTAGATTTGGCACTTCAGCAAACACTTATATGGAACATGGTATCTTCAGACAGTGATGTGAAAACAGTTTCTATACCAAGCCGGATTAAACAAGTGGGTCCTGCGTTCAGATAAATGCCTAGACAGATTTGGTGATTACGTGGAAAAGTGATCGGCAATTATGCCTCTTAATTCCCTTTCGTATTTTCTGTCTAATGTTAATAAATAATTTTTTATTACCCTTGCAAACTTTTTTTGGATCCATCCTCGTACCCGGATGCCAAGTCAAGGCAGGTTTCTCTTTTGATTATTTGCTTTGCTGAATTTGCTTGCATTCTAGTAAGTTTAAAGGCCGCGGTCGAGTCTTAGCAATCGCAGAGCTACCTGTATAGAGCTGGTATACGTTAAGTGTGTAGTTAGAGGTCGAATGTCATCACAAAGTGTGGTTTGAAAATTAGAGGCGGGAGTGCCGAATCATGTACCGTCCTCGAGGACTGATCAAGGTTCGAAATTACTTGGTCCGACGCAAATACATACATGTATAAGTCTGAAACGGGTTATTAATCAAATAAATCAACCAATAACTTGGATATTAAAAATAACATTTAAAAATGCCATGTTTACATCGTTTTTCGATTGACATTGAAGCACTGCTCTAATTATCGGGATCGTCAGTATACATGTTATTGTTGAAGTATAAAATCCGTTGTTTCGTAGAATACCTAGTTATTTCATAAAATAACTGGTCAAGTCAGTTAAAGTATAAAACTCAGTTGTATTCTATGGTTTAACTAGTTATTTCATAGAATGACAATCTTCACCCCGTTAAAGTGTAAAATAACAGACATGATTCATCCCACTTGTTAGTATTAGCTACTGTATTGCGATATATAGGGTTATTTTAATTAATTGTATTGTATCTTTTTATAACTAACATTTTGTATGCTGTGTAATTCAGTTATTTTGTTTCTCTCACCTTTAACTGTCTATCATAAAAATTGTATTTGTTTCAGATAATAATAATGTACTATGCAATTCCAAATGCCATTTTAGTAATCCTTGTTGTAGCAAATGGTTTTATTGCATAAATAACATTTGTATAAATAACATTTATGCTGCATAATTCAGTTAAATTGTTGATTTTGCACTTTAACCGTCTATCAGTAGTTAAATTACAGAATAACTAGTTATTTCATCGAATAGCTAATTAAACAGTGGAATTATGAATTTATTACACACTTAACTGATTTATTATTATTGTTTCATGAGATAACTATGCATTCTATGAATTAACTGAACTAAGCACTTTAACGGTAACATATATATTTTATCTTTTAAAGATACTTTGAAAACGACATCGTTTCATCAGTATTTTTGTCAGTCTCGTATTTATGTGTCATCAAAGCTGTAACCTTGTCGTCATTTGTCACATATTCTGTAGGCGTGCGTTAAGTAAGGCTACAGAATATGCGACAAATAATTAAGTTTCAGAAATAGTTGAAGCCCCAAAGTCTTTTAAGTCCTTTTTACTAAGGCATCGCAATGAATAGTAACTGTTGTGAACAGCATATTATGAATTCGAATTTCAAAACAAAGCATAAAATACTATATGACCAATTTTAGCGAATGATTCTAGTGCAGAAAAAAGCCATAATGACATCTTTAGCTGATTTAAAGAAATGCGAATTTTTGAAAAATAGTAATGACGCGAGTAAAAAGAATTCCAAAATACGACATTATTGTATAAATTAAACATTTTAAATTCTCATTTTGAAAATAGTTCCAAGATAATGGCTTATTACTGTAATGATGTCATATATGGAAGAGTACCATTCGTTTTAAACCGAAGGAAAAAAACATTTCAGAATCGTCAATGAAATATTATGCATAACTACTGTGTTATTATGTTTCCAAGCTTTAACCTGCCCATAACTGGTTGACGATGCAATTATTACTTTTATTCCAAGCTTTCGTTTTCTGGTTTAGTTGCTTTCTATTCCTCGTTGCAATATTAACCGATTGTTTGTTTCATAGAATTATGGTGATTTCAGAAACAAAAAAGAAGCCATTAAAAATTTAGAGCATTTTAACGGTAGAAGCAATTTAAAATTTGGATCCCTTTGCTTCATGGATTCAAGATTTATATTAATGGCAATTATTGTATTGATCTTTACTGTCAAGAAGACATTTTTGCTGTAGATTTTTATGCATATTGTGGCATCATTAGATTCAATAGTTATTCTAGTTAAATTATAATATATTAAAGAAATAAGTGTATTTCGATTTTAAATAGAATAAAGTATCACTCAAGAATCAAACTAAAAAAAAATTCTATGCTTAAAATTCAGAACAAATGTTCAACTCCTTTTTCTTTCTGCTGAAAACAAAAGGCCACTTCATCAATTTTGCAAATTGTAATTTCATTTTTTAAAAAATTTCATAATATATTGTAATTCTGTTAGAAAATTAAGAGTTTGAAAGGAAATATTACTTTCTTTCTCTAAAAAAAGTCAGAACTGTTAAATATTTACGAAATATCTTAACAGACGATAGCATGTTTGCCGTTATTGCCGACAGCAGCAATGAGACCTTTAATTGTGTGTATCATGCTACATGAATATCAATAAAATATTAAAATTAACAGCCCCCTCCCTTTCGGGATAGTGTGCCCCCTCCGTCGGGGAAAATTTTTTTACCCCCTTCACGCAACGGGGTACAAAAACTAGTATATAAATAAAGATCTGGCGAAAATTTGAGACCAATTTCATTACACTCCCCGTACAGCAAGTCGTGCCCTCCTGTTGGGAAGACACTAGCGCCACTCCTGAGTATAATGGAGAGTGACGCTTTATTCACGAATATTCCGGGGAACACGAAGCACAAGCAACAAGAAAAACAGAATTTGTACAAATTATCAACACAAGCAGACAGCAAATCTCTAATGATAACAAAAAAGCACTTTCAGTAGTGTTCAGTGTATATCAGCTCACCAGCTTGCACTACGGATAAAACTCCAAAGATATTATCATCGTTTGGTCTACTCCAATATTTATAGCTTTCCGATAGGGCGTGACGTCAATTGAATACACCAAAAGAATCTCAATATCTCCGTTCCTAATAGAGACAGAGCGACAATTATTTTATTATTTAGAACCTTCATCTTGTCGCCAAAATTGCCACCAAACTTGTCGCCAAGGTCGGGGTCAATAGCTTCCATCCAAAACGAGTCCCTGTAAATCTGTCTTTCCAACCATCAGACTAATATGGCAGGAAAGCGACATTACACTTTTGTAACATCCACTTCAGGAAATGATGAGAAAAAGAACTACAGCAGTTCCAAAATGCAAATATTGTAATTTGCTAGTCGTAACTCTTCACAAGATTATTTTTAGAGGGCAAATATTTTGATATTGTTTACAGTCTCTATTGACCTAAGTAAAGTGACCAGATTTCCATATTCCTGAAACGCTTTAGATATTGAAGGGGGAGAGAGAAAAAGATATCGAGCCGGGACACAGAATCAAAAATTGGACTGTCTCGATTAATCCGAGACGTCTGGTCACTTTATTTTGACACTGATGATAGCACGAGCCTACACTTAACGGAAATCTATGATATTCAAAGCAATTACTAAAATTAGGGCTGCTATATTCTAGACTTAATAGTGGTTGAAATGAGAATTTTTCAGAAGCTAATTTTTGAAAATTAAATAATACTAAAAATAGAAATAATACGGACTCCTTACTTAAAAGTAAAAACAAGACTGTGTGAGATATTTTATTGAAACACGGTTCAACGGACAAAAAATAAAAATAAATAAATAAGTAAAAAACATAAAAAACAGGGCTATCCCGGCAACTCCCGGACGTCTAATCACTTTAACCTTCCGTCCGGCACATCTAATCTGTCAGATGAAGAACCCATACTTTTTTGTGTCTAAGTGCGGGTTTTACCGAGAAAGGTGCGGGACCTCTAGTAGCTTCCTGGCTCCCTACCACTCACACTAGGGTATCGTGGTTTTTTCTCCAGTGGTCTATACCTGCAAAAGTTCGCATACCTGTGTCCCAGCCCCTAATTCAATGATAGTGATCGTTATTTTTAATATATGTAGGATATTACCCGTAAAGAATAATTTAGTCACTGTATAAAGAAGAATGTAAGAGCTAGATTAATTTTTTTTGGCGATAGATGGAGCCAGTGTTCTGCTCTGTACGAACTACGAGCAGCGCCCTCTTTTTTCCTAACAAAACCAGACTGCACGTTGAGAGTAGGCAGCTCACCGCAGGCAGCCAAAATGTAAATACCTCTCTCACTTCTTCTGTTGTCAGATCAGTCTTGGCGCAGTTAAGCCGCCGATCTTCCCACTAAGGTAACTATGTCCCGTCTCACTTTCCTTATGGCTCTCTAATCTGTAAATCTTTAATTACCGTAATATTCTTAACACATAACATCTATTCCTTGTTAATCTGGCTCACCTAGTAAATACGACTTCATGTAAACTCTCATAAACTTTTTGTGCATATACCTTTCCCCCTGTAAATTCTCCCTATAGTACTTTAATAAATGTTTTTGTATTTAACTTGAAGTCTACTCATTTATTCTATGTAATATTTTGTTCTAAATTTAATGTAATAAAAACCCTTAAATCCCCCTAGACATAAATCCTATCTACTTACCCCTTAAAGGTAACCCTTCCGTGGGCGTTTTGTTTAATTGAACGGAATCACACATATATTATTTCAAAAATGCCGAATTATTTGAGGCTCTCAGCGATAACAGTTGTCATTGCTAAGGAACCTTACGGGAAAACAAACATCAACTGTATTGATTTCTCATGTGTGGTTTTATATCCAAATTCAGAATAGATCCAGTTTGTCTTTTATGGGTTTTATTGACACACATAACACCTCTACGACACATATATATCAATGAAGTAGAATCACATGGCTTATAGCCGGATCAAAATCTACACCCGCTCGGGAGTAGGGTCAAAAGGAATCTGAGGATGAATCCCTGCGGGGGTGGGGATGACAGTTCTACTTTTCCCTTTCTGGGGATTACTGTAGTCAAGTTGCCACATCAACTGCCTCCTGAATTCCTGGACATTTTATAAGTTGAAATTGCAAGGAAATGCGATAAAGTTATAGCTTTGTAGAAAAATATAGCTTTGTATCATCTGATAGTTCAGTTTGGTAAGCTTTTCCTTAAGCCTAAGCAAAAATTTAACTTTTAATCTGACAGATGAGTTGCGCCTGAACGAGTAAGCATTTGAATAGCGTCCGACCGAAGGTTAACTTAAACCACGTGTACTTTTACCGCCACGACACCAGCAAAGTATACAGAAAAACGAATCCGAAGCGCAACAAATTTCAAACGGCCACCCTCGCCCTAACGAAGCAAGCGATATCGAATAATATCTTTTCCGAAATCTACGCAGCAGCCACGCAGGCCCGCGAGAAGTTAGTTATATTCTTTTCCCGAAAATGAAATAAGGAGGTATAAATAGAACGGGCCAATTTATCGATGGATAGAGGTTGTAAGCGGAGGTATCTTTGAGTTATTCCAACTTCCGGAAGGGGGAGGGGGCAGATGGAGAATCTCATTCTCGGCCGGTGGAAGCACCAGACTTGATCGATATCGCATTCCTCCACCGCCACTTCCAGCCCGAGTGACTCTCGGAATCTTTTTTGCTTTCTCGATATCAGCATTTTGATGGCGAGGAAGACTGGAAATGCAAATCCGGCCGCGATGTTCGCCCTCCCGGACTGCCACCGGAGGGAATTGAAATATTATGCAAAGTGCCAGTTGGTGGATGACAGTTTGGGGATGTGGAATTGAGTGTGGTGGTCGTTTGCTGGGAGAAATGCTGGTTTCGAGCAATATTGTAACTCTTGTCTGCGAATCTGCAAGCTATTATGTGACTTTTGTGAAATGCGTCTTCAGTGGGTATTTGATACGGTAAATAATCTGGCCGGATTTACACATTCCTACACCCTAGGCCAGGGCCGATCTTAGACCGATTGGACCAATTGCTCCAAATAGGCCCCGCGCTGGAGCGCAGTCTGCTCTCTGCAATCCGTTAACAAATGCATTACACTTTAACTATTGCCGAATCAGTAAAATACTTATAGTAAAATATGTTATTAATCCATTAGCGCCAAAATTAATTTAAAGCATAACATTCTATTAAATTATGTTTAAAACACCAATATTAAGTTGACTGTGAAGTAAAGTTAAAATCGGAGAAAATTTTTTTCGGGTGTGTTTTTTGTGTTTTAGAAAAAAATAGATAAAATCGGCAAAAAAATTATTTTTAAAAGCGTTTTTGCATAAATATTAAAGATTTTTAAAATACAGTAAAATATCAAAAAATAAAAATCACTTTCTTATTCCTCGCATTTCCTCAAAAATTAACCAATGGAAAATTCAAACATTTTTTGGCGACGTTTTGGCTTCAAATTCTGGCTAAATGGTGGTAGATGCATTCTGTTTAGCCACAGAAGTGAAAAGTAAATGTCCTATAAATAGGACGCTAGCGGGTTAATATTTATTTCCTGTACATAATTCCTTATTTATGCAACTTATACAAGCACTTAAGTGTACTTGTTCTAAGGTACTCCATATCATTTCAAATGAGATCTTTGGAAAAGGTTGAAATTATCTTCTAGCTGAGTTTAATTTTTGTAGGTTTAACTGTTTGCAAACAATATTTTAAAATGGTATCGAAAAGCACATTTTTGAATTAATTTTCTTTGAAAAAATATTCGAATTTTTTAAAAATACGAAATAATTAAATAAGAAGGAAAGATTTAAAATTAAAATTTTCAAATATATCTATAATAAAATATCTTTTTGTTTTATTAACTTATTTTAAGTGCGCATTTTGAGAGTTTTTAAATTTCTTTTTAATATTCTAATGATTATACAGACTTTGATGCAAGCTGGCTGGGAACTGAACCAAACTAAAATTGTTTCCAGTTGGGTCCCGTGCTTCCCAAGACCGGCACTGCCCTAGGCCAAAGCACTTAATTTTGCGCTCTTTCCCATTGTGTACACACCTATAGAGTACTGTTACAAGCATGGAAAGTCGCTTCCCAGCAATGTGAGTCTTCTGGTTGGGAAGAGAGTTTTACAGGGGTAAGTATGAGATGACCGACAGCAGGCACGTCTGGACCCCTGACCTTGGCGACAAATTTGGCGACGAAATATGGGATCTCAAAGGTGCTGGAATCTTCTCGATATCTCTATTAGGAGAGAAGATACGCTTGAATGTACTAGATCATTCCATGTGACGTCACGACCTGCCGGGAAACTATATAAGGAGAGCGCTTGGACGACGGAGGGAATGTTGATCGACTGGGATCGCCTTCGAGCGCGAACGTCTTTGGAGTTCTATCCGCTGTGCGAGCTAGTAAGCTGTTAGACGCAGAGCGGTAGTAGTGTTGATCCATTGGGAACGACTTTAGAGTTTCGTCCGCAGTGCGAGCTAGGAAGCTGGTGAGCTGAGCGCTATTGTTATTGTCGTTATTAGTTATTTGCTGACTGTTTGTGTTGCTAAATATCAAAGTGCTGAACTGTTATTACCTGTGCAATTGTTGTCTGTTTACGTTGCTAATCTGTGCAAGAACTATTGTTTCCTGTACCTGTGCTACGTTTTTTCCTGCATATTTGTAAATAAACCTCCATTCTTCGTTATCCTGCGTGTTGGACTGTTTACACCATACACCCACAGAAAGCCTTTTTGTAACAGTACTATAGAGATAGGCAATGAAAATGCGCCACCAGTTTATTTAATGTGTATGGATGTGCTTGTAAACAATGTTTTGGTATAATAAATGAATAAATATAATAATGAATACTTTCAAATATAATACTGAAATTTATAAATGCTTTATTGTTATTTCTTTGATATTTGCGCCCTCCGATTGTTGCTCCCTAGGCCATGACCTAGGTTGGCCCTATGGGAAATTTGGCCCTGGTAATTAATCCAGTTACAATGAAGTGATTAGGCACCCAGGAAATAACCTGGACTCGAATTATATCTCTCAAATTGCGCAATATTTTGTTAAACAATAAATAGTTTATATTAATTAATCAAAATACACTATAAATAAAATTATTATTTAAAAAATAAGCAACAATGCTATTAATAATAATTAATAAAAATTGCTAATTAACCTATAATATGTAATACAGGATGTCCGAAATGTATCTTTACAGTTTTAAAAAATAATTAAAAATAAACAAACAATGATATGCACTTACGGTTTTTTTCTGTTCCATAAAGAAAATGTCAAAGTTTTTCTTGCAATGTTTTTGTTAGGCACAGGAAGCGAGTTTGCCAATATCACTTGTTAGTCTCGTAAAGTAGAGACAGGCAGCTTGAGTAACACTAGTTATGAAGAGCTGCTGGATAATAAGCTAAAAGCGTCCTGGCTTATTGCATGCATTGGAATTTCTATGAGATAGAGCATTTCTTATTGTTTTCAGAAATGACGAATCGTATAAGTTAAAAGAGACATTTATTTAGACGACCACATTTAAGAACATATTTACAGATCACCACATTTCCATTTAACAGGGTTGATACTTGTCCTACATCTTATAGGTACAGTACCAGCAGCAGCTTACATGGCACTGAAGTCTCTCCGAGGAGAGAATGCTTAGAGGACCTACAGACCGTACCTTCTTTTTAAATGACATAGTAGAGACAAGCATATATACTCTGCTAATAATCAGTAGATCTACGTATCAGCTGCGGGAATCGAATAGACAACGTCATACGATTCCGATTAAATAGCTGCTAATACGTATGTCAAGTGAAGTGACTAGCTCAAAGAAATGACATAAAAATCTTAAAGAAAGAATGCTTCGAATCTTAGAGTAAAGGTACGAGAAACAATTCAGAAAAGATGCAAGCTTCGTAGCTCGTTCTTTTTATGACACGATTTCAATGTGCGCACCATTAGTCGTGCGCAACACATCGAGTCTATACGAGATTTCTAACCACGTTCTATGAAGCATTGCAGAATCAACAGTCTGGATGACCGCTGTAATTCGACTTTTCAGTTCATCAGTGTCACTAATGGAGATTGGTAAACATTTCCACGTATCTCCATAAAAAGAAGTCCAAAGGTGTTATGTCAGGAGATTTAGTTGGCCACGGTATTGGACCTCCTCTTCCAATCCAACGCCTGAGGAATTTTTCATCTAAAACCTTTCTCACTTCCAAACTCCAGTGTGGCGGTACCCCATCCTGTTGGAAAATGATATTGGATTGCAAATCGCCTATTTGAGGAAATGCGAAAATTTCAAACACATCAAGGTAATTGTCAGAGCTGACAGTTACTTCAGAAAAGATAAAAGAACCTATAATTCGAATCATGTAGTAAACCACACCAGTCTTTTACTTTAGGACTGTCTCTTGTTTGCTCTAGTACGGAATGAGAATTTTCTAATCCCCATATTCGAGTATTGTATTGGTTAATAATACCTGATATATGAAACGTTGCCTCATCTGAGAACATTACACGTTGCAGAAAATTTTCATCATCCGCCATTTTTTGCAACATTTCTTCTGCAAATGTTCGACGTCGAGGCTTATCATCAGGCTTTAACTCATGCAATAATTGAAGTTTATACGCATAAAGCCGTAATATTTATGCACTACATCATTCACAGTTGATCTCGGTATTTAAATGCTGGGCCGCGCTTCAAATCTATTTACGAGGACTACAACGAAAAGTTTCTTGAATTCGTTTAGCGTCATCGAAGTTTCTGCTAGGATGGCCAGATTTTGGTTTTGGCAATACGCTACTTGCCGTCATAAATCTTTCATGCTATTCATAAATTGTGGGTCTTGAAGGTGGACTTCGATTGCAGGTAGTCCGAAATATACGCTGTACCTGTGTTGCAGATTTAAATTCGATAAACCACGCTACAACTTGCGCTTGTTCTTGCGGTGAAGCCATTTTGAAACGAGAATGCTGCAAAATATTGACGTAGCGCCATCTAGTTTGCACTTCATTTAAAAAAAACTTTGATATTTTCTTTATGGAACATAGAAAACCGTAAGTGCATATCATTGTTTGTTTATTTTTAATTATTTTTTAAAACTGTAAAGATACATTTCGGACACCCTGTATTAAAAAATTTAACTAAATTTTAAAATTTTTTAAAGTTAGCCTCTGAAGATTTCATTTTTCCAACTTTTACTTATTATTTTAGTCATCTTAATCTGACTGGAGAAATAAAATAATCCCCTAGTCATAATCGTAGCTCGTATATAATTATAAACAGTTTCTATTAAAATTTTCTCTGGATTTTTCTTTTTTTTAAAATTAGCTTATGAAAAAAAAATCGCCTTTCAAACTTTTACTATTACTTTGGCCATCCTAGTTTGACAGGAGAAACAACAACAAAATGTCCATCCTCCCTTTGATCGTATTTATTTAATTTTGTTTTACTTTATTTTGTGATTTGGAATAAAAGCATGTTTCGATGTACACGTGCAATGATTAGAAGTAGAAGGCGGAGGAAGAAATAATAGATTGATGATATTTCTTGGTTTTTGAAATATCGTTTGTTCTCAGAAGTATTTACTTTTCTAAGATGATTCGTGGATAAAATGATCACTGGTGAGGGAACGGTTCCAGTGTTTCTCCCGGCTTGAAAAAATTTCCCGCATTGTCCCAATTTCAGCTTATAAGTAAATAGTTCATGACAATTGGCAAGGGAGTAACAATTACGGCGGTGTTCCGCTTGATTCAAAGACCCTTGCATCCCTCACAATGGAATTAAATTTAGATTGTGATTTTATATGAGTAACGAAAAACAAAGAATTTTTATTATTGTTAAAAGGGACATTTCCCCGTGAGTACAGTTTTGACGCAATTACAAAGAGAGATCAGGAAATACAGTTGGCTGTGAAGATGCTAGTTAAATAAAAGGGGAAACTGAATTAATCAAAGATTTGAAAAAAAGAATCCGTGCCGTGATATCAAAAGGGGAATTTCTTTTGCAGTGAAGTAAAAATGTAAATGGCCAAAAGTAAGTACCAGTTAGGCGCACACGTAAATAATCGCGGCGTACACAGTGCAACGCGTTTACAATAAAACAAGAAACAATTTGGGATTACTTAAAATTTTAATGAGAACTATTACTGCTTTCCTAATTTTAGCGTCTAACATTACAAATATATTAAATATCGCAAAAGTGTTCGCTAAAATATATCTATATAGCATACTGAACTGACTTCTCATACTACCGTTACGCATCGTGTACTGTGGGATAATCTTACCTTGGGTATAGAATCCCTGCATCAGGCTATTGACCTCGCTGTATTTTTAATTCTGTAAGAAAGATCCCTGAACAAATATCCAGACACACATTCGGCCTCAACAAAATTTAAATTCGCTCAGTGATTAAACGCATAACCAAATTAATGCATAAACAGCACAACCGTTTGTTTTCCAAAGAATTAGAAAACAACGCTTGTGCCTCCTTTTTGCGAAATCGAGACCGAAATAAATTTTCCAAACATTTACATTCCAAGAAGCATTTCCGAGTCCAATCAACTCCGCAGCGCACTTCAAAGGATGTCGACTTTCGCATTTTGCAATATCCCCTCTACGAATTTTTAACCATATTCGGCGATCCAGAAATACATTCCATCCTCAACCCGCATCTTCTTTTGCAATGATTCGAATGAACCCGTGCCGTCACGTGACGGATCGGGATCATCCACCCTCCCAGCAGCATCCCTCCTTTTGTTGTTTCAAACTCTGTAAAGGCATCCGCAGAAACACCAACAGAACGGATGCTATTTTTGGAAACAACGGAAAGGAGGGTGAGGATTCAATTGGTGTTTCAACTCTGCTGAGAAACTCTTCTTCTTCTTCTCCTTCGCCGCACGAGTTGCACGTTTTCCAAACATTGCAGCTCGTCACCGGCGCAAAGGTAAACGCTCCCTCCCTCACTGGATGTTTGGCCATTGCATGCCTCAAAGAAAGTGGAGTTGCTCAAACAACAGAAAGTTGCCACTTTTGCTCAAAGGTGCGGTGTTGTGATGAAAAGGAACTGTTTTATCTGTGGTTAAGTCTTGTGATCAAACTGGAATTTCGAAATGCTGTATATTTAGGTAGAGATACGGAACAATTTATTAATTTAAACCCAAGTTTCATATAAAAGAAAATCACTTCAATTTAGTAGAGAATATGTGCAACGTGTTCTCCTGTGGCCTTCGTCAATCTTGCACTACAGAGCTATTTGAAGAAACACATGTAGCGCGTTGTGAAGCCACCTTGGAATAACTGTACCGTTCTGTCATACTCTTCAGACATTTCTGTTGATATGAATACAAAAAACTATTATCCATCTACTTACATTTTCGTACGTATTCTTTTATTTCTATTTATTTATCTTCACCAATCAGTATCATCTTTAAAGTCAGTCAAAATGGATGTGCAAAGTATTATGATAGATATGCTTGTAAATTTTGAAATTAGTGCGTCTAATCTAGAAATTACAGCATGTCGTGTGTTTAAACTAATCAGTATATTTTACCTATAAATAATCAGTACTGATAAAAAATTAATCCTAATAATTGATGAAGAATGTTCGACTTTTGAGCATTATATGTTAAATATTGTAGTTTGCATAACGGAAGGACCGATAAAAATTTTTAATTGATGGAATTGAGTTCATTTTGATATAACGAAAAAGTGGAAAAAAGTGACCTAGCGAAAAAAATGTTGGATTCATATGCATTAAATGGTGAAAATTCGGTTGAAAAGAGGTAGACGCGTGAAACTAATTTATTGTGAAAGTAATCAACGAATAAATGTTTGAACGCATGGCACGGTGTTTATTTTAACAAGTTAACATTTTGTTAAAGTAGATTTTAATAACAAGCAAAGAAAGCAATTGTGATTTTGCTTTTTAAACGAATGAACTTGAACTTAAATTACTTTTCATGTAAAATTTATATAAATTGCAATTTTTTTCTAAATACATAAAAAATGAAATGGTATATCCGTTCTTTGATATATTCGTTTAGTTATTTTTTTAATTGCATGTGTGTGTGTGCTTAGAAAGCAGCAGTTTTGTACAACTTTCTCATCGAGATTTGTCTGGAATGAGTTTTGATTGCAGGATTTTTCTTAAATATTTGAATAATTATATAAAATTACAGCATATCATACTTTTTTATGTTTAAAATTTGTTAGCTTCCACGAAAATAAGATATATTTATTCATTTTATTAATTTATATTTAATTAACTAAAACTTTAGAATAATGCTTCGTATAAAATGAAAAACAGCTGCTTCTAAAGTTAAAATTATTTATCTTTCATCATCTTAAGCCGTGTCCTTACTTATTTTCTCTTCAGTTTTAAAATTCATTTTTAAAATGAGAAAAAATTAATAAGATTTACAGTTTGGATTTACTATTCTAAATTATTTTCTAATGTGAGTGAAATTAAGATTCTCATTTCTATATTTTTGCTTAATCAACGTTTTTATGATGTATAATTTCATACCTGTTAGTCAAACTAAAATATCATCTGGTCAAAGAAACACGCTGTTTTTAAAACTAACCAGGGAACAGGGTTTATTTTTGCCTAATTAAAAGTGACTATAAAAAAATAAGATGATCTAAACAATAATTTTATTTTATAAATTGATAATTACGACAGTTGTGCGATATAGAAAATGCTAATCTGAAATTTAATGATCTTTTGAATATAATTTCTGTTATGAACAACTTTTTGCGAAATTCATATTCGTTTGTTATATTTATCGTCAACATAAAAAAGTTCCAACCTAATCTATCTCAATCTTGTTGTTCATTTGAAAAAGAATTCTATCTAAATTTTTACTATATTTTGAATTTAATTTTTCTTGAGCAGTTCTATATTTTTTGCTGTTATCTATCATCAGCACAAGAATTCGAATTTTACCTGTCTTTTCATTGTAATTTCTGTTATGAACAACTTATATTGTGAAATCCTATGTCCTTGTTGTTATTTATTGTCTGTATAAAAACTTCTACCCTATTCTTTCTGAATTTTAATTATCTTTCGAAAAAAATTCTAATAGTGTTTAAGCAGTCATTTGAAAAAAAATTATTGGATTTTTAAATCTCATTATTGTAATTTTTATGAGCAGCTGATGATACGAAATTCGTAATTTTTATTTATCGTCTGCATAAAAAAATTCTTTGTTATTGTATCAGCATATGGAAATATCTTACTATGTTTTGGATAATTAAAATTTTCATTACCTTAAACCAAACACCGGAATATCCTTATACCGAAAATAATATGTTGTATCATCAATTTTGACTGCGAGACGCAACCATGAAGAACTATATTTAGAAGTTCTAATAAACTGTCTCCCTCATCTGCCGTCGTCAAAAGTTGATCATGATTAAGCCTTATCCTCGGCTGTGGCAATTCTGTCCTGGTCTAATAGGTCTTCAGCAGTGTAATAAAGTGGGAACAGCTAACGTAAGTGATTGATCGATTCCATTCTCGTGTAATGATTGGCTACGTCTATGGGTACAGAAATAGAGTAATTCCTTTGATAGATGTCCAGATGAGATTGAAAGACATGTCAACAGTCATAAATGTGCTCATGGGAAAATAGCTTTTTATGCCGAAAAAGAAGACTTTGGGGAATATAAAACAATGCATTTTACTCGGCTATAAATTTTTTCATCTTTATTGTGGAAAGTATTGAAGTTATAAGGTAAAGCGAGTTTATCCAATGTTAAAGACACATTAATTTTTTTCTGTAAATTCAATGAAACATTTGAAAATATCTTTTTTTGTATTCGCAAATAAAAATAATTAATAATGTAGATATTAATTAAGCATCGCAATTTTATATATGAATAATTTATTGATCTATTTTCCCTCAAAACTATTTAGGTATCTTTAGTAAATATATTTATTTATATATCTGTTGAATTTATAAATAATTTTCTAATTTGATGTTATTTAACCAGTTAATAATAGTCTTTTTAATCATTAAATAAATATCCATTAATCCCATTATCATTAGTGATGGGTACAAAAAAAGATTTAAAATGCTTTAAAAAAATAAGCTCTCGGCAAATGAAGAACTCTTTTATTTTGTATTGCACCTTTAAAAAGCTAAAGGAATAGAACTAAAATCCTTTTGTTTGCATAATAGAATGTTTTTCTGAAAACGAAATGTTTGTTCGCAACGGAATGAAACATCCGACATGTTTTTAAAATGTAGACAGAATTGAGAAATGATATTGGCAACAATTTCGTAAATATTTAATCCTATGTTGAGGATAAGCTTTTCAGTTTTATTTCAACTTTCTTTTCATTGACCTGTATTCTGTTGTAGTATTCTCTTACTATTTCACATATTGTTAAACAAGAACATAACTATTGATTTGAAAAAGAATATGGAGGCCTTTCTACGAGGGTGGCATTTTTTTCTTTCTCTTGGCCTAATCGGATCGGCAATAATTTTAGCCCGTCTTTTGATGGCAATTTTCATCTCTTTTTTGATTTCGGATTGAAAAGAACTTTGGAATGAATGGCGGATAATAGCCTTTGTTGCTGAAATTCCCAAAAGCCCCCCAATCAAATCAAATCAAACTATTGATTTTGTCATTATTATGTAATTAACAAAATTTACAATGTGGCTCAACAGGCGAATAAGAAATTTTTTTTAAAAAAACCTTCTAAATTTACAACCCTTCTAAATGTTCTTTTATCTTGACAAAACGAAGTACATTTCATAGTTTTCTGATTTATATATGCATAGAGCGTGCCTAAATGAAAATGGAACTATAGTTCTAGCAGCATTATTCCACATGGTAAAAGTTTCATATTTCTTTGGCAGATGGCGTTGTATTCCAGAATAAATCTTATAGTGGCGGTGAGTCATTAAAGGAAAAAAAAGCGCTAGAACAAGTAACATCGTCGCAATGGATTCCTCTAAACAAGCTGAGCGTGCAGTAATCCAATTTTTGCTAGTAGAAGGTGTTAGTGGAACCGATATTTAAAGCCGAATGAAGTGTATGTAATGTGGTAGCAGTATGTATATATGTAAAGTTTGCTGATGTTGCAGTGATTTTATTCATGTGCATGTGAGCACACCTGACATGCCACGAGCAAGTCAATCACACGCAGGGCGGTCTTAACAAATCTGACGAAAATACACACAGTAAAACTTCGATTAACCGTCTGTTTCTGTTATCCGTCATTGTCTACAAATCAAAAAGTAACGTAGGTTTATAGTATTATACATTTCTGTCCATTACAATTCTTTTATTGAAGTTTATAGTGATCGTTTTGTAAAATTAAATACACCATGCATGTATTATTGACGTTTAAATGATTTCAT
>BGPR01001491.1:66893-86005 GCA_013235015.1 Araneus ventricosus | reverse complement strand
AATTTTTGTGACAAAAATTAACCATGGTTAATTTTAATTTGGTTAATCATGTAATGGTTAATTAGAACAATTTTTGTGACAAAAATTAACCATATTTCCTAAAAATATTTGAGATTCACATCGTCAGTCTCAATGAATAAAAACATTGTTTTAACATGCACATTGCCCGTCATGATGATGAAAACATTATATGCATTTTTAATTACTACATGTATTCACTTGCGAGGTGCCTCTCACAATCAAGGAAATATTACATGCATGTTGCGTTAATGTGTTCTTTAACATTCGCGTTTCCACTGTATACTGAGAAAAATTATCAGATACATTTATTTCTGTATAGTGGAAGTATTTATCCTTTTGCAGCCTTGTGATGCCATTTCACATCATCGGAATAATCTTCTTTTATACACATTTCTGATTTTAATTTGGGTTGAAGAGGGCACGTGATCCGGATACCGTTGAGTAATGATTTTAATTAATTAATCTGGATGCAATTAACTAACTAATTAATCTTGAATAAATGAATAATTTTAAATATGAAGTATTCCTACGTTTGCTTTTTTTTCAATTTTTAATTTTGTTTATTAACAAATAACAACTTAAGCCGGAAAGGGTTAAAAATAAGTTTTAAAGTTTGGGAAAATAGAAGAAGACAATCAAACTGGTATCGTTGAAAAATTAATTTTTTGAATTTCAAAATGGCGTGAAAATCATTTTCTCTGATGATAGTTTCCGAAAACACATCAAAATAACCAAGTCAAACTCAAATAGTGACAACCCATCGCTGGGAAATAGTATTTTAGATACTTCAGAGCAGGGCTACCCAACCTTTTTTCCCTCGCGTAACCGTTGATAATTCTTTTCGTTTTCCAACTCCCTATTGTCCTATTCCCTACTGTATACTCCCTACTGTCATATTCAACTCTACTCCCCCTCCGAAACCAACCTTCTATGCAAAGAAGTTCTTATCAATAATGTTAAAGTTAGTTTATAAGAGTGAAATGACTCGAATTAATGACATTTGCAGAACTTATTTTTGATTTTACATTTTATTCCATTTTTGCAATAGTATTAGTTCATCGCCAAAGCAAATGAAACCAGTATTGTAATTATCTCTTTTTAACTTATAAGGATAGCTAAAAATTACACTTCGTAATAATCAACTATTCAAGTGGCATAGTTATTAAAACAAGCATTCGTTTGGAGAAACAAAATTCTCTGAACTTTTTTAATCCCTTATTATTTTCTCGCTTTCGCCATTAACAACTTTGATTTCGCGTACCTCAAATGGTCCTTCGTGTACCCCAGGGTACGCGTACCAGAAATTGGGAACCTCTGCTTTAGAGGTATTTTCATTTATACCAGTCGAAACCATTCGATTGCATAACACGTAGGTGCCATCATTTCTGACCACACGTTCTAAGTGACATCCTTATGTGAGAGCAGTGGCGAATCCAGAGCTCGGGTCTGGGGGGGGGGGAGGGGGCGGAGGGCGTAAAAATTTTGTATTGTCATGACGAATGCCAAACCTCATGGCTTATGTAAACCAAAAGACTTTAACTTTACAGACTTTACTCACCTGACAATAAGAATCATAAAGAACATTGCAGTACTTTCGGTAATTTAATAAAAAATACAATGAAATAACTAGACAAAAAATGTTTTCAACCGCGTCAACGCTAAAAGTAAAAGTGGAATGACTAGAAGATGAGGAAAATTTTCGAGCCTGTCTAGCCAGAAAGCAATGTTGTCACGTTTTTATTATTTTTTAAAAGGGAAATTAAAAACAAACAGTTGTAGTGATTTTAAATAAAATCTAGAATTCTTGTTCAGCTCGGGGGGGGGGGCGGCCGCCCGATAGCCCCCCCACCCCTGGATTCGCCACTGTGTGAGAGTATACGAAGAAGTCGAGGGGAGAACAATGCCATTTTTTTTACGAAATTGACTCTTTCCAGTGTCAGCCGTGACAAATAGATTCCTCCAAAGAAATTGTCTCCCAGGGCTAAAAATAAGGCAGAATCAATATTCTTAAGTGAAGCTCATTCGTCTGTTTTATCGCGACAAATTTCTTCTAGTTCCTTTCGACAGCCCAACCATCCATCAAGAAGAAATATGCTTTTGTTTGCACCTAGTTGGGCAGAGTTATGGCGGTTATATATTTCACCCGATGCGCCCAGATCAAATATTGAAATGGGTTTGAGTCGAAAGCGATTCCGAGTTTGTATTCGGCTGAGCGAAGTTAATTCTTGAAAAATGAAGGTCTTTTTTTACTTTCTCGTATACGCAGTAAACAAAGAAAAAGTACTGTAATCGTCAAAAAATTCGAACTCGAGATTTTGACGAATCTCCACGTTTTAGACCTCCCTGAATCCGAAAAGCACAATTTTGGAATTATGTCTGTCTGTGAACACGATAACTCAAAAGCTATTAAAGATGAAATTTGGTATGTGATCTTTACACAGAATTTGCAGTTTTCTATCAAATTTTGGACAAAATCCGTCCACGGGAAGTCTGTCTGTCTGTTCGTGTTCATGTGAACACGATAACTCAAAAACATAACTAGCTAGATAAATAAAATTTGGTACACAATTTTATCATCAAGAATGTAGATCCGTATCAAATTTTGAATCAATTCCGTCAAAGGATTTACTGTCTGTCGGTCTGTATAATCGCATGCTTGTGAACGTGATAACTCCTAAACCATGTGGCTTAGCTGAATAAAAATTTTTATGTGGTCTTCTTATCTTAATTGTGGATCTGTGTCCAATTTTGGTTTCAATCGGTTGAAAAAAAGGCGTTCAAATTGCATATTTGGTTTCATCACCATTCTACGACGCAAAAAAAACGGCGCTTGCGTTTTCCCTACCTGTGTTAGGGAATCGTCCATGTTACTTCCTCTCTATGTATTTTTTCCCCACCCGCGTTAGGGCGGATACGAGAAAGTTTTGGGGAGATCACTCCCTCTGGCTTAAAAGTAAAATATGTTTTGTGGTTGGGTTGGCTGATTGAGAACATGACGCAATGTGCTAGACACCTGCTTTCATCAGTTCAGGAACATTAATGTTCTTGCTGTGATAATGCTGTTGAATTGCCGAAGCAGCGTTAACAACAAATTGATGACTTAAGTTTTTTCATTTATTTATTCATGGACACAATTTTGGTAAAAGTTCTGTTGAAGTTTATGTCATTCGTCAAGATTGGTTTGTGTACATGAGTACCAGTGCTAGGCACTTCTGCTCGGTCTCAATTGCTGCTTAAACCAAAGTATTAAAAAACACATCAGAAACACCAAGATTGGATATAAAATAAATAAGAAACAAAGATAAGCAATCTTATAGAAATGCAATTTTTTGTGAATAACATGGATTTTACCAAAAATTTAATAACCACAGAAGGGAGACAGTAAGGCATTGTGAAACAGATTTATTACGGGGGTTTGAGCGGATGGACCATTTTGTAGTTTAGTAGGGGAAACTGTTTTCAGTATTGTTGTGAGCAGAAAGAACTTGAAAACGAATGAGTAGATTTGGATGACCTAAAATGCCTATGATAGCATTTCTCGCCAGTTGTATGATGTGATCTTCAACCTTCTATATTCTCAAGTCAGAGTCTATAACCGAGTTTCTTATTACCAGGGCGCGTTTTTACTGTTATTAAGTATAATTGTCCTTTAATAAAATGAAATTTTTTCTAAACAAGAATGGTGTAAGCAGATTTTCACTGAAAAATAAAAGTTCTTGTTGTGGTTTTTGGCAATTAATTTTGTAAGCGAAATATTTCATGTAGTAACATGCTGTGACTTTACTTTTCTGATGATTCAATAATTTAACACCCTCTTTAAGTACTAATTGCTTTATTACCCCACTAATACTCGTTAATCAAGTGGGCACAGTCAATTTTCCAAAAGGGTTGTTTTCAGGGTCGTCTTATGTCTTACCCAATGGGTTAACTGGAAGAGGTCCATTAAGCTTGAAGAGGTGCAGTCAATAGGCGTCAATTTTTCCAAAACAGTGAGGATTTGTTTTTCAGGGTCGTCTTATGTCTAACGATGGGTTAACTGGAAGGTCCATTAAACGAAAGGAATTGCAGTCAATAGGCGCAGTCGATTTTCCAAGGTTGTTTTCAGGGTCGTCTTATGTCTTACCCGATGGGTTAACTGGAAGAAGTCCATTAAACCAAGGGGTACCATCAGCATGAGCGCAGTCAATTTTCCAAAAGAGGTTGTTTTCAGGGTCATCTTATGTCTTATTAGATTGTGGAAGAGGGTCCATTAAACTTGAAGAGGTGCAGTCAATGGGCTGTCAATTTTCCAAAACGGTTGTTTTCAGGGTCGTCTTATGTCTAACCCGATGGGTTAACTGGAAGAGGTCCATTAAACGAAAGAGGAATTGCAGTCAATGGGCTGTCCAATTTTCAAAAGGAGGTTGTTTCAGGGTCGTCTTATGTCTTACCCGATGGGTTAGCAGGAAGAGGTCCATTAAACGAAGGGTGCAGTCAATGGGCGCATTCAATTTTCAAAAGGGTTGTTTCAGGAGTCGTCTTATGTCTTACCAGATGAATTAACTGAAAGAGGTCCATTAAACCGAAAGGTGCACTCAATGGGTCGCAGTCAATTTTCCAAAGGGTTGTTTTTCAGGGTCGTCAGTCTAGTCTTATCCCATGGGTTAACTGGAAGGATGCCATTAAACGAGATGCAGTCAATGGGCGCAGTCAATTTTCCAAAAGGGTTGTTTTCAGGGTCGTCTTATGTCTTACCCGATGGGTTAACTGGAAGAAGTCCATTAAACAAGGCAGTACTGGCCAGTCAATTTTCAAGGGTTTTCAGGTCGTCTTATGTCTTACCCAATGGGTTAACTGGAAGAGGTCCATTAAACGAAGGGTGCAGTCAATGGGCGCAGTCAATTTTCCAAAGGAGGTTGTTTAGGTGCGTCTTATGTGTCTTACGATGGGTTAACTTTGGAAGAGGTCCATTAAACAAGGGTGCAGTCAATGGGCAATCAATTTTCCAAAAGGTTGTTTTCAGGTCGTCTTATGTCTTACCGATGGGTTAACTGGAAGAAGTCCATAAACCAAGGTCATCAATGGGCACAGTCTTTCCAAGAAGTTGTTTCAGGGTCGTCTATGTCTTACCCGATGGGTTAACTGGAAGAGGTCCATTAAACGAAGGGTGCAGTCAATAAGGCATAATTTTCCAAAAGGGTTGTTTTAGAGCGATGTCTTATGTCTTACCCATGGGTTACTGGAAGAGGTCCATTAAACGAAAGGTGCAGTCAATAGGCGCATTCAATTTTCCAAAGGGTTGTTTTCAGGGTCGTCTTATGTCTTATCTCATGGTTAACTGAAGAGATGCATTAAACCAAGGAGTGCAGATCAATGGCGCAGTCAATTTTCAAGGGTTGTTTTCGGGTCGTCTTATGTACTTACTCAGTGGGTTAACTTGAGGACAGAAGTCCATTAAACGAAGGGGTGCAGTCAATGGGCTGATCAATTTTCAAGGGTTGTTTTCGGGTCGTCTCATGTGTTAGCAATTAGTTAACTGGAAGGGTCCATTAAACCAGGGTGCGGTCAATAAGGCACAGTCAATTTTCCAAAAAAGGGGTTGTTTTCAGAGTCGTCTTATGGCCTTGCGATGGGTTAACTGAAAGAGGTCCATTAAACCAAGGGTGCAGTCAATGGGCGCAGTCACTTTTCCAAAAGGGTTGTTTTCAGGGTCGTCTTATGTCTTACCCAATGGGTTAACTGGAAGAGATGCATTAAACCAAGGATGCAGTCAATGGGCGCAGTCAATTTTTCAAAAGGGTTGTTTTCAGGGTCGTCTTATGTATTACCCAGTGGGTTAACTGAGCTGTAGCCCAGAAGCCCATTAAACCAAGGGCGCCTAAGATTTCATGTACTGATTTTATTTTAATTTGGAACCAAAAGTTTATTTAATTATAATTTTAAATATGTTAAAAGTAAAAATTTGACTAGGACTTGTAACTGGACAGCCACCGATTTTGTAATACATAAACATGTATATCATTTCAAAAATATTCATATAGTGAGTGAAAATGAACTATGAGTGTAATAGAAATTACCTACATTATCAGTGATAATGTAGGTAGCTGCACGCTGACACCTAATGTCGTAGTAGTGCATCAGATTTTATTCTTTAATCACACTGCAGGGTGCTAAATTAAAGAATATGATAGGTTGTATTACAATTTGCAAAGGGGTTTAAATGCAATTATGCTGTGTATATTGTGAATGCATATAGCTTTCAGAATTATTTTGATGTGAGTATGTTTTTATACATAATAGAATATATGTATAAAATGATTTCGTGGTTCTAGTCAGTAAAAAACCGAATTATATTCTAATTTTCTTTTATTATGGGAGAGTAGCGGAAGGTACGTACATCTTGGTTTAAGTTTCAAGTCAAAAGGGAGCAGAATATCCCTGCATTTTTTCAGGTAGGGATTTAGCATATAGACAAGTGATCAAAGTGAAGGGAATAATAGCTATTTTTAATAAATTACGTAAGTGTTTTAGGGAAAAGTCTAGCATCAAGAAGTCACTGATTTCGCGATTTATGTGGGCGCGTGGAAGTAATTAGAATATTCTTTTAGTAATAAATATGCCAAAACGCGAGATTTAATATACCTCCAGCGCGGGAAATAAAACGAAACTGGAGTTTAAGAAAAGCGATTTTGGAATACATTAATATAGTACTAAGATTTTAAAATATATAATATTAGAATTTAAAGTAAAATTAAGTGAGATTATTACATGTATGTAATGATTTAAAAGTTTCCTAGTTTTAAAAACGCTTTTTAACTTTTAATTCATAAAATTATTTCTGCTTAAACTCTAGTATAAGAGTAACTGCCATTTTAACTGGAAGAAGTCCGGATTCGACTGGTTGTAGAATTCGGGAATTCCCCCTTTTCGAAACTAGTATAAAAACTCGCCGTGATGTTGTAACGTGCCTTTTTCACAATGTAAATCCTTTCCGTCAACACGCTGCCTTTGCGCGTAAGTTTCTTTCATGTCCTTGGAGTGGAATTTACTTTTGAAGATATCACTATAACCGTTAATTTCTTATAATCTTTCTTATAATCTTCAAAATAGATAAATCGAATCTGAAATAAAGCATTGATTGGATCAACGACTGCCTCTTTATTAAAGATGTTTGCTCTACACTTCATCTAACGAAATATCATTATATGTATAAATGATGAGTATAAAATTGTTGATTATTTATTTTAATAATAATAGAAAATTTATAACCATAGGCGACCAGAATCCTTTTCGCGGTTCTGATTTGGCGCCAAATCACCCTAGCCTAGCCGCTCGAATTTGTTAAGACGACCCTGGTGATTTTCCAGGAATTTCTGATGATAGCCTCATAGGTGTTAATGGGGTGCGCCCCCCCCCACCTCTAAAACGCATGTTAAAACTACATACATCGCACAAATCAGAATACCACCACGAATGTATGAAATGAATATATTTGAAACATCTCGTTGAAGGCATACAAACTAAATTTCTTTTTGTCTATCATTAACTGAAGTTTTTATTTCCTGTTTCGTTTTTCTGCACAGCCGCAGAACATGTTTACATCCAAAACGGGGTCGCGAGTGGAAAAATATTAAGACGCCATGCTCTAAATTATTTAATTTAAAGCCTCGTGTGCCCCATTGAATGAAGTCATTAGGGAAACCCTTTCAGTTATAAACAAATTAAACAGGCTTCAATAACACTTTAAAGTAATTTCTAGTTGAAAAACTAGTTTCAATAAATGATGCCTTCAATCGCTCTATGTTTATCAACATGCACCGAGTGCTCTAATTTCTGTTTCAATCTCATGTTAGAGTGGAAGGACGTTTCCTTTTGTATCCGAGAAGCGAGTCATTTCCCTTTTCCGTTTCCTCTGGTTCCTAATGATGTAAATATAATCAAAACAGAATTAAAGGACTCTTTTCATTTGGAACAAAAGTACTCTGAAATTCATTGGGGTTTTTTTAATGCTTTGAACAGGAACAAATGAAGTGTTTTATTTGTTAGTGTAAAGTGTAGAGAGAGAGAGACTAATTTGTAACATAGGAATGAGGTTTGATGAAAATGATCGTTTAAAAATGTTTTCTGGTTTGTGTTCTTTTAAAGGACGATGGAATTTTTCTGTTATTAGAGGTGAAATTTCAGGGTTCAGTTTTGTTGCGCAAAAATGAGAGAAAATCGTTCCGAAGATTTACTGTCCGATGAAGCTGCATGGTTAAAGGCAGGGTGACCAGGGCCATCTTATCCAATGGGCCAGGGTGCCCAGGGCTGCCGTTGATCCAAGGGCGCCTAAAAATTTATAATAGTGATTTTTTATTAAATTTCGAACCAAGCGATGTATTTAAATAACATTTTTAATAAAAGTAAAAATATGATTATGGGTTATAACTAGACAGTCATCGATTTTGTAATGCTACATAATCGTCTGTTTCGTCTTTAAACTTTTAAACTCCTGGTGTGTTTTTAGAGGATTCGGTGCTCGCGTGTTTTGACTTTTGAACCCTTGCCTTTTGGAAATGGTCTTTTAATTTTAAAAAAAAATACGACTTTTAGAATCATAGTGTGTTTTAATGTTTTTGTGATTATGCGCTTTCGTTTTTAATTATATATGCGTTTGCAAAATTTTTATGATTTTGTGTATTCTCTGTGCTCAACTTTTTATTTTCTAGCGCAGTGTTTATTGTTTATAGGACTCTGTAAACGAAGATTTCTCTGTAGTGCGCTTTTCTTTAAATAAATAAATAAACTTGTATATATCATTTCAAAAAATATTCATACAGAGACAATCAGTGAGAAAAATCATAAATTATGCTGTGTAATAGAAGCTACCTACAATAAGGAAGCTAATCCTGTTAAATACTTACAATACAAGACCTTCAATAAGTAAACTAATCCGTGTAAATTCCTGTTTTGTAAAATTGTAAGGAGTTAATCAGAGAACGGGTTACTTTTTTCTCTCCTCAGGGGCTGTCCATAAATGATGTCACACTTTTTTTCAATATTTTTGACCCCCCTTTGTCACAAAGTGTCACACTTTACCATACCCCCTCCCCCTTGTCACATGTCACGCTATATTACATAAACATATACTTGCTGTTCAGGAACAAAGCACTACGTTATAGATCATATTTCAAATTTTATTTTTAAATTTTAACTATGTGTTTTAAAGACATTTGTGAGCATAGTAATAATAATGATTATATGTGTACTTATTTTGTTTGAAATAAGATTAAGGTTTACGACAAAAAACATAATTATTATACAATAGTAATAAAATATTAATATAAAAGAGCAATTGAAAACAGTAGTATTTTGGAATTTGATATATTTTGCTTTAAATCTTATCTTTACTTTATGAACACAAAATACTCTTAAACAGATTGAATAAAAAAAAAAAACGCCTCAATAAGATCAACCTGTTTGTGCCACTACCTGTTCTACCACTCACTCAGGTGAGGCGAAGTATCTTTTGTTGGACATTTCAAGGGTGTGACAGGGGAAGGTTTTCTTCCAATGGTAAAGAATTTTTGCTGCTACCATATTCATAGAACCTACCCTGAATGAATTTTTCGAAAAGAAAGGAATATAAGAGAGAGAAAAATCACATGCAAGTTGTTTTACCCCCGATTAAAAAAATACCCCCAAATTCTGGTAATTTCAAAATAACTTTTAAATTTAATCTGCTGATTTTAAATGTTTTTATTTTAACCAAAATGTGTGATGTCACATTTCTTGTTACCCCCTCCCTCCCCCTTGTCACAAACTGTCACAATTTCACGAATCCCCTCCCCCCTCCAAGGTGACATCATTTGTGGACGGCCCCCTCAATTTATGTATTAGATAGGTATTTTCGTTCGGCCACAGGTTCTGATGGGGCGCTAAATTGTTCTAGCCCGGGGCGCTCAAATTTGTTAAGATGGCCCTGAGTGTGACCAGATTGTCAATATTTCAAGCCAGGACACTCTAAATATTAGGGGGAAGGTAGAAGCAAGGAAGATATCAAGGCGGGACAAAGATTCAAAAACTAGACCTGGTTGCTTAAAAATGATAGAAAATCTCTCTGAACGATTGTTTTATTCTCATTGAAGCTTAGTGGTTAAAGGTATTCTGAACTTCAACCTGGGACACATTAGATATTGAGGGAGAGATGGGGGAACTGGAGATGTGTATCACGCCCGAGCAAAGAGTTAAAAATCGAACTGTCTCAGCTATCCCGGGTTGTCTGGTTACTTAATGCACGATTCATCATAGAAAAATATAGTCAGGGTTCGCCAGATAAAGATTATTTTAATTTATATTGTTTTGATTTCGCTAACATTCATCATGCCGTGCGGGTACTGCTTGTTTTAAATATGTGTATCGCGACGCTATCTGCATTAAACTGGCAAATGTGTCGTGTAGCTGCAAAAGTGTCCATCTCCAAGTAGGAAATGTTTTGAGAAAAGTGGATTTTCTGTCACATCTAGTCAAAATGAAATTTAAAAAATGAACTGTATGGCATTCGAAGCGTTTAGGCAATGTGTTCTAGTAAGCAATTTATGATGCTGAGATATTAAGAGTGTCAATGGACTTATAATCTTTCAAAAAACGTATTTTAGAAAAGAGGAGATGACCACGTTTGCAGCTACACGACATATATTTAAATTTAAATTAATTTTTCAGAAATGACTTTTATAGAACAATTATAATAAGAAAAACCAAAATGATAAGCACATCGTTGCACTTTCCACATTCATACAACATTTATAACCAGTTATCTGACTATCAAGTCCAATTGAGATATCTTGAAAGACCGTTTTTCTGCAAAGAGCAAAAGGACGAACTCTTTGACCCCGTGTCGTTTCAAGCCCAATGGACAGTTTGTGAATTTTCGCACTTTTATCTGAAAACGTGGTTCAGAAGGTGTATTATTTAAAAAGAAGGGAAACTTTCTTATTAATTTGTTTTCTAATATTCCGCGGATTTTCTATATCCCATTGAAAAAAGAATTGCCTAGATTTTTGCCGTAATCCAACACATAAAAAATGGAAATACGTAGAATCTTTAGTTCTTTAAACCATATGCATCGTCATAAATTCAATACTTCCTTTTATTTGTTTTTGGTCTTTTTTACTCACTTTTATCTGTGACACTGCCAGCTGCAAAATCTCTGTTAATCCAGTTGAAGCCAGTTCATTACAGAAAGCTTTATGTTTTGAATATGACTTTTTTGTTGACACAACAGACCTACATCGAAAACAACATCGCCAAAAAAATAGAATATGGAGGCCCTTCTAGGAGAGAGGGTGGCATTTTTTTTTTTACTCTTGGCCAAATCAGATCGGCAATAATTTAGATGGCAATTTTCGTTTCTTTTTTTATTACGGATTGAAAAGATCGTTGGAATGAATATGGGATAATAGTCTTTGTTGCTGAAAATCGCAAAAACCCCCTTTTTCAAATCAATAACATCGCCATTTGCATTTGATAATAACTCTATAAAAAATTCAGTCTTTCAACAAATGCCACAATTCCTCAAAACAAGCCTAGTTTGATTACTCTGCCTCACCGAGAACGAGAGAGCCTCCTCACCAAAAAAACAAAACCGCTTCGCCGCAATTACTCCCAGAACTAAAAATAGACCGCAAGCCATTCTTTAGCCTCTTTGTGCTCCCACAACCTTATCCCATTTTTAATTTTGCCCTGGACAAGAAAGAAACCAACAGATGAAAACGAAAACCATCGCTTGGAACAGAACCCCAGGATTGATTTATAGCGCGTGGGATGGATGTAGGTTTGGACATGGGGGTTTCCTCCCGGGTAGTGTGCCCGGGGGATCAGCTGTTGCGTATTTTGACGTCACCGGCCGATCGATACCGAGCCAGCCCCTCCTCGTCTACGACCAATCTCTATCTTCTTGAGAGAAGCGAGGATGGAGATCAGATTACCCTCCTCAAGTACGGAATATAAATGTCAACGAAGTGGGGGGGGGCATGGGCATGTGGGGACGGATGTTTATCAGGTCGTGCTGTGGCTTGTTGATGGGGGTTCTGGAGTTCCGGAAAATTGGTGCCCATCAGCTGCCGGGTTGGGTATTTTTTTTCACCACCTGTACTGGGTTGCGATCGCGTTATTATTAAGTGCTATTTTTAGGCAACAATTATGCAGGCCTGAATCGTGTCTTCTTGTGTTTCGTCCGGTAAATGGTGACAGCTTGAGGAGAGTTTTTTTTAAAAAAAAATATTGCTGGTATTGTTTTCAACAGAAAAGTGACTTTTTTTTAACCCTCTGCGAATAGGTTAAGTTCGTGGATCAGGTTAGTGCCTTTATGCTCCGTACTGTTTTTTCCAACTCTACTCTTATTTAATTATACACAACTTTATTTTGTGTGGTATAAAAAGATTAGAGGTTGAATGTCAGGCCTTCTTAGCAAATTTGAGAGCCCTGGTCTAGAGCATTTTGGCGTCCCATCAGAACGGTAACTAGGAATTTCAGCGCCTATGTCCCCACGAAAACAACTATCTAATAAAATAATTAAGGAGACATACGACTCTTAAACCACGAAAAAATGGTGGAAAACTGTCAAATTCAATACATTATATCTTTGAAACAATGCGATTCACAAACTCACTTTTTTTTCTAGAAAAATATCTTTCATTTCTCTTATAGTACATACATTTTCAAACCTTCATATTGGTATTATTTATTTGAGAGAATAATAAATATGGGTATAATTTTTTGGAGAACAAAATGAGATAGGTCACCTTGAGTGCGTGATTACGGATAAAATATTTCTCTAAACACAATATTTTGGGTATCTAAGTAATCCAAACGGTCTGTTTAAGAAACTGAACCTCTCAGTTTATTCACATTTAAATTTAATTTCTATTTTATATACCAATTTAAAATAAAAATGTTAGGAATAGTGAAAATTTCAGCATTTATAACCCCCAAAAAACCTTCTTTGGAGAAATATGTACAAAACTGTGGTTCAATTTGTAGAATATACCAAAATACATAATCGGTAGAAATTGTATGTAAAAATATTCAATAGCTTTTGAGATATCGCGCGCGCAATATAAAAAAAACAACCCACACACATTTTGAGACATAGCACTTTAAAGATATGGCCATATTCAATGTTTACGTTGAAGAGCTCATACATTTTCCTTCATAACTTTCATAATTATAGGAATTTTTTAACGCGGATTGTTTTAAATTGTTCAGAAAAGACAGGGAAATAATCTATAGTTTTTTCATAAAATCGAAAGTTTTCGAGATTTAACAGTCGTATGTCTCCAAAAAATAATAAATCTGATGCCCTACTATGATATTAGGTATCAGCGTGCAGCTACCTACTTTACCATTGATAATGTAGACAACTTCTATTTCATGCATAACTTAGAATTTTATCACTGATTATCTCTTCTTGAATATTTTTTGATCTGATATGTATGTTTATGTAACATATGTATGTTTACAAGCTTTAATCATATTTTTACTTTTAATATATTTAAAATTGCAATTAAATAAATTTTTGGTTCAGAATTAAAATAAAATTAGTAAATTTTTAGTCGCCTTTGTATCAGTGGCGCCCCTGAGCTACAGCCCAATTAGTCCAATGGACAGCAATTCAGACAGCTCTGATTGAATGGATGGGTGATGCGCATATCTGCGTCCGTGTTTGAGTCACTATATTCTTCGTGAACTGGATTGTCCTCCACATCAATCTCGGTATCGGTTTCGCTGTCCTCGGTCACTTCTCCATCGAGATGTGATGCATCAGATTCGTCCTCAGGTGGTCTTTCCTTGTTTAACTATTCCAAACAGCCGAATATTGCTCCGGAGGGGCAATTTCCCGCCGTTTCTTGATAGTCAGGTTGGGTTATGGAGAGTCTTTCATATACTTACTTGCATGCAAGATCAGACCGACTGCTTCAAGGTCAATGAGAACTATCAGAGTGCAAGAATGTTAATACGAGGTTAGAGAGGTTGCGAGCTTTTCACCTTCGCTAGGGGTAGCCTAGAACAGAGTTAATTAAAAAGAATGCGGAAAATAAGAATGGGCTAACAGTGGGAAGGGGCGGAAGATAAGAATGGGCTAACAGTGGGAAGGGGGCGGAAGATAAGAATGGGCTAACAGTGGAAGGGGGGGCGAAGATAAGAATGGGCTTAACAGTGGAAGGGGCGGAAGATAAGAATGGCCAACAGCGGGAAGGGGCGGAAGATAAGAATGGGCTAACAGGGAAGGCTGAAAGATAAGAAATGGCTAACAAAGGAAGGGGCGAAAGATAAGAATGGGCTAACAGCTGGAAGGGGCGAAAGATAAGAATGGGCTAACAGCTGGAAGGGGCGAAAGATAAGAATGGGCTAACAGCGGGAAGGACCATGGGCACAATTTAACCTCGCTATGCCTTCAAGTGTCTTGAAGAGGAGAAAAGCACTTTCCTGTTTTCCCACCAAAATTCCCGTTTTAAAGGTATTAGAGGATTTATTTCCGATCGAAACCTAAAAGTTAAAGGCTTATTCATGCCTAAAAACATGAATATTGAAATTCGTTGCAAAAAAATTCTCGTAAAAAAAGGTCTTTGTTGATTTTACAAAAGGTCTGACTCCACGACAAAATGAACAACGGTTGCCTTACTTACACCACTGTGTGTTTCCACCCTTCCAGTCGTTTACCGGTGTATATTACCCCGCAAAGCAAGCCCTGCCCCACTTTAAGTGCCATTCATTCACTTTAACGAATCCCTCGATTTTTAGTGCGCCGTAATTCATCGCCAATCACGCCAACGAGTCAACGAACAAGGTATCGGTTTCATCCGAGCATCAGTGTCTTCTGGAACGGAAGGAGAAGTGATTGATTCGTGGAGGCGGAAGATTCAGTCATCGATCCCTTCCCTTCTCTTCATCTTCCATTATTTACGTGAAGGGTCGTTCCCTCCTCCTCATCTGGCGCAAGCACGCACTGCTGACGGAGCTCGAACAGACACGGATGAATCAGAAAAGGGGTTTTTGAAGTGATGGCATACACCAGCTGGGGGATTGGACTGATCGATAAATGTCTGGTCTTGTTCGTAGATGTTTGGTTTGACTCTCTTTGGCCGCTCTCTATGTTGTACATTTTGTGTTTTGAGGGATGTGTTTCATGTCCTATGTCCCAGGCATTGGCTGCAGATATCTTATCAGAGCTACGATCGCCAAATCAAGTACGGTTCTTCTGACAATTAGCCGTGTTGCTTCAAAACTGGCCGTTAATATAACTAACTAAACTAAACTGCCAATAAGACCACTTCAAAAATGAAAATCCATCCAAATTTTTTAAAAATTCACTACCATCCATTAAATTAGGATAAGTCTTATCCTTAAACTACCTTTCCTTATAAACATTTGTTTTAATTTGAGCTTCTATTAATTCTATACATCTTAGACAGGCTTTATCGCATTTCTTATAAGAATGGGAGTAATTTTGTTTGGGTGAGAGACGACTATCTCACCGGTCCTATTCGCTGAGATCATATGACCCATTAATTTTTTCAGGTATGAAAGAAACCATCGCTGTTGAGCACGATGTTTTATTTTGTAAATAGAATTCTCATAGCGAATGCAACAAGAAAGTTCATCTCGTTACGTAGGAAGAAATTAAAACGCCACATTTATGATGAAACTATGTTCTTCCGTCGAACAGTGAACTTGAATGTTCAGTCTTTGGTACTAAATATCGCATATTGGCTTCTAAACCATTGTCTATTCTTCTTCATAGGACACGTACATGTCGGTTAGGTTCGCTATGGGTTAAGCACATCAGGCACAGCATCCCCGACAGCGGGGGCCATGCCCCACCGGTCCCCCCTCTGGCGCCACCCCTGGCAACACTCGCTTTACCTATTATGTTAATCAAGATACTATTACTGTTGCAGTAATATGCATTAAAAAGATTCGCCAGCTTTATAGAAAAAGTTTTTTTTAAATGCCCAATCATTCAAACGTTAAATTATTTGAATGGTGCTTTTAGATGGTTAAAAAAGTCGTATGATTTTTGTGTGCAGTTAAAAATAAATTCGTAAAGACATTTGGGTAGGTAGGGGAAAAAAAGAAAAGAAACCTCAAAGTTTTTAAAAAATCGGAAAAGAAAATGTATATGTTGTTATTTATTTTCATTGATTTATTCATAGATTAGTAATAATTAATATTTCAAAATATTTTTCATTTAGTGCAAACTACTTATATAACTGTTCTTTCCGGTCTTTTTCACTTTTCAACACCTTTGTACAAATTGAACCCTTTATTTCCGACTCACGTTTTTTTAACTCTTTCCGGCTGAAATTATTATTTGTTAGTTAGAAAAATTATAAATTGAAAGAAAACAACAACTTGGAAATGCTTCGCGGTTAAAATTGTTCATTCGTTATTCATTTTATCCATATCACGTTGCCATCTAGACCCATTAAAACCTTTCCAGTCTAAATTAAAGAAGGAAATGCATATAAAAGCAGATTATTCCGGTCTGGAAAGGTTATATGCTGACACTTTTGTCCATCCTAACGTAGAATTAAGAATATAAGCAGCACAGTGGCGAATGCAGGGGGGGAGGTGCTATGGGGTTGCAGCCTCGCCCCAGATCTAAACCAGAATTTTTTATTTTATTTAAACTACTTCAGCAGTTTTTTCTTAATGCCCCCCCTCCCATTTTTTTCTTAAAAAAAAAACAATTTCCACTTTTGTTGTCATTCCACTCGTACTTATAGTGTTGACGCGGCCGAAAACGTTTTTACTTTCTCGTATACGAAGTATACAAAGAGAAAGTATTGCAATCGTCAAAAAATTCGAACTCGAGGTTTTGACGAATCTCCACGTTTCAGACCTCCCTGAGTCCGAAAAACACAATTTTGGAATCATGTCTGTCTGTCTGTGAACACGATAACTCGAAAACTATTAGAGCTACGGGGAGGAAATTTGGTATGTGGTCTTTAAACATAATTTGTAGGTTTCTATCAAATTTTGGACAAAATCCGTCTACGGGAAGTCTGTCTGTCTGAATGTCCGCGGTCATGTGAGCACTATAACTCAAAAACTGGAATAGCTAGATGAATAAAATTTGGTACACAGTTTTATCGTCATGAAGTTCGTATAAAATCTTGGGCCAAATCCGCCAAAAAGAGGCTTTTAAATTGCATATTCAATTTCTTTTAATCCGATTCTCATGCGCATGCGTACTGGTAGCAATCTGTTATTGTTGTAAATTTTATTTACAACAATAAATAATGTTTTCAATCATGAATTGTAACAAATTTTTTATTGTTGTAAATAAAATTCAAACCGATCTCATTATTTCAGCAATTCTTTTATTCACGCGCTTTTGCAATTGTTACGGTTGTGGTAGTATAAATTGTTTTTTCGGGATTTCAATTCCAAAGCAGAATTTTCGCTTTAATATTCATTGCATTGCCTATTTTATCGCACCTGTTTCAAAGTAATATTTTTTTGAAACGTGGCAACAGATATTTGATTTCAGGCTTGTTTGTTTGTTTCACTTTCTCGTATACGAAGTATACAAAGAGAAAGTATTGTAATCACCAAAAAAATTCGAACTCGAGATTTTGACGAATCTCCATTTAGAAAGTATACGAGAAAGTTTAGGGGAGACCACTCCCGCTGGTTTATTAAATTATAGAAAGTATTGTAGTGTTCTTTATTATTCTTATTTTCAGGTGAATTAAGTCTGTAAAGTTGAAGTGTTTTGGTTTACATAACCCATGAGGTTTGGCATTCGTCACGACACGATACAAAATTTGTTATGACCTCATCCCCCTCCCCCGACTCAAATCCTGGATTCGCCATTGAAACAGCTGCTTCAGAACGAAAAGTAACAACACAGACGTTTGAGAGGAAGGAAATCATAATTATTTAAACAACAATCATTTTATTAATGTAGCATGGTTTGCTACTTTATAATCGATTCAATAATGTTATGGGCTCCTTTTTCGTTTTATTTATTTTCCCATTGTCATTATTTGCTTTTTGCAACAGCCCAGCGAACATGTTAGGGATAAGTCTTCAACCGGTTGGGAACCTCAGAGAAAACAAATTCAAATGGCCTTAAATGTATGAAAAGAGCATCCAAAAATCGAACCGCAGTGATCCAGAACAAATTTTATAACTAATCATGGCACCAGCTGAATCCTATACATATAAAAAATAACTTTCCTTTTGTGCACGAATTGTAATCATATGTAAACATCTTTCAGTGTACATAATCCAGCGGGATGAAAAACAAAAAAGTTGATTATTAAAAGGCACACTTTAAATAAATTCACGAAATGCTCCATTCATCAAAAACATAAAGACACACTCTATGCCGTTGCCAAGTGTAGAAAACCAGCAAATATTTATATTTATCTAGAAGTTGAAGAACAAACGTCAATAAAACGATAACCTTAGAAATAAAATGTCAACTAGAAATATTATATAGCGCCATCTGTTGGAATCCGTTTGAATAAAATCTGTCATCCGAAAATGATTAAGACGGGGTGGATGAAAAATGGCAAGGAAATACAATAAAAGAAAACTCTAAACATCGTTTTTTTAAAAAAATTGCGGAAAATCCTGTTCTTGAAATCTATGTATTGGCGACTAATGAAAAGTAAAAGACATATGGTTGCTTATCATCAAAACTGTTGTGAAAATTTTTGACTGAAGTAAATCAAACGAGGGAGTATTTTATAACATAAGAATTTGTAATTTTTATAAAATAGTTTATTTTATTACTTTGGCAAATATACAATATTTCCAAAACTAAATCATAACAAATATCTGTGTTTGTGAGAACTAACATCTTAATCTTAAATATAAAAGCATAAATCCAAAATCTTAAACCTAAAATCTTAATATTAAGCGTGTGAATGAGGCAGTCATCCCTCCCCCCTTTAAATTAAAGAATGAAGCTTCCTTTTTGCCAGCTGTGCAATGTTTTTTTAAAAAATAAATGAGAATGAGGTAATAATAAATAAAATGAGGCAATATTAAAACGAGGTAAGTATTATGAGTCAATAATAAATAAATAATAAATGAAATAAGAATGAGGCAATAATAAA
>BGPR01001491.1:29897-51611 GCA_013235015.1 Araneus ventricosus | reverse complement strand
ATTTTTATCATTCCTTTTGTGTTCGATTTATTCATTCTAGTAAATAAAAATATTTAAAAAAACGCATTGTATAATTCTTTTAGATTCAATAATAGTCATCAGTTGCCAACGCCAGTTTTTATTAATGCTGTTTACTGAACAAATTTTAATGCATTTGTATGGTAAAGCATCTTTCTATATTAGACTGAACTTCAGGTCAACATATTTAATATAAATTCAGGTAATTAGTTTCTATAATTATTGCAATCAATTAATTGCAATAATCAGCGTCTTTCCGTGGGATTATATGTTCATAACTTCGCTTTTAAACCATTCTGTGATGGTAAAGAAGTTACTTTTGACAGTGATTGAATCATACCATGTCCTTATGTATTTTAGAAAAAATAACTCAAAAACGAACTAGACCAGGTGTTCCCAACTTTTTTCCCCTCGCGTATCCTTTGATTATTCTTTTTGATTTCGGGTACCCCCTACTATCATATATAACCCCCCCCCCCCAACCATCCGTCTATGCAAAGAAGTTTTTATCAATAGTTTTAAGGTTAGTTTAAAAATGAAATGGCACCAATTAATTACATTTGCAGAACTTATTTTTGATTTTACAATTTATTCCATTTTTGCAATAGTATTAGTTCAACGCCAAAGCAAATGAAACCAGTATTGTAATTATCTCGTTTGAACTTATAAGGATAGCTAAAAATTACACTCCCTAATAATCAACTATTCGAGTGGTATAGTTATTAAATAACAAGCATTCGTTTGGAGAAACAAAATTCTCTTAACTTTTTTAATCCCTTATTATTTTCTTGTTTCCGCCATTAACAGCTTTGATTTCGCGTACCCCCAAATGGTCCTTCTCGTACCCCAGGGGTACGCGTACCACTGGTTGGAAACCTCTGAACTAGATGGATGAAATTTGATATCCGGACTGCACACCAAAATTCTAGATCTGTGTCAAATGTTTGATGAAATTCAGAAACGGAAAGGCTGTTTGTCTGTCCGTCTGTATGTAAACATGATAACAAAAAAACCCCTAAGAGCTTGATGAATGAAATTTGGTATGTCCTCTTTATACCCAAATTGTATATCAGTTTTAAATTTTAGACCAAATAAGTCAGCAAAGAAAGAGGTCTCGATTCAAATTGCATACTCGATTCACTGTACGGCTTTTTCTTTTATGATAGTATTCTTCACTATACGGCGAAGCTCACCATTGTATACGAGAAAGTCGATGGAAGAGAGCCTGGATTTTATTTTTTCTCTAACAAAGGATCCAATACTTGCCATAAAAATATTAGTACCACCGTTTGGCAAACATTGGTTTACGAAATTGAATTATTTTCACATTATATATTCACATTATAAATTCTTTACGTTGAAAAACAGAAATTAACTTACATCATTCATACAAAATTGATGGCTAAAACACTTTGCATTATAAAAACCGGTCCACTGTTTCTTTTTACATTTCTTGCTCATTCCGTCACTATGCTTAACATTAGTTGAGAGGCATTTTTTTAAAAGCAGTTAATGATTAAGAATTATTTTAAGAAAATACCTAGAATTACAAATTAAATTATTTAAAATATGTATCTTATTTTTAAAAAAGTTTAAAAAGCAATAATCAACGGCAAATGTATTAGAAATGAATTATGGTAGTTCCCTTTAACTGCATTGGATGAGAAAATGAAAGTTTCTGCAGATACTTTATATCTACCCACGTCTTTATTCTTAAGAGTAAATAAAGCAACATGTTAAAAAAAAAATCCTTGCAAATTGCCTTCAAATTAAACTCAATATATTTGAGAGGACTTACGTTAAATTAAAAGTTATGTCTCAAGTCCTAGTATATGTTAGATTATTTTTAGTTAATTTTGAAAAATGAATGTGGCACTATTTTTTATGGAAGAGGATTTTAAAGAGCATTTATAATGTGAACGAATTTTTTGTGATTTGTTATGCATTTTTTATTTTTTAATCAACATGATTTAATTTCATCTATCTTGTATGTGTGTGAGAGAGAGCTCTTTTGGTTTCTTTTTTCTTATGTTACTGGGCCGTATTCGAAAAAATACTGAGTAATTCTTGAAAGAATTCCAAAAAGGATTAGTTCGGTGATTTTTTTCCCCTTTCATCCGTAAATATCATCTATTATTTTATTTATTTACATAATTAGTTTGTCTTGTGATTAAAAGTCCCGTGCCTCATTTTATCTTTAATTAGTATTACTGTGAAAAATCTCACAACACTGAAAATTCTTAAACCCTGTCTTAATGGAAAAAGTATTGCACGAAATAAATTAGGTTTAAACTAATATTAATATTATATTATTGTTAATTAATTAATTAACTAACTAACTAATTAGTTACTCACGCATTAATTAATGTGAGAGTGTGTGTGGATATGTGCACTTGTTTTCCATATATGCAGGAATGAGCAAATATATTTGGTAAACATAATAGAAAATTTATCTCTTGCTATTTTTCTTTTATACTGCCTGGCTGATCAATAATTAAGTAGAAATAAAATTTCTCATCCCAGTAACCAGTTTATTTTACGGCTGTGTTTTGGAGTATACGACCTCGAGTCCATGAACTCAAATCACCAGAATATAAAAATATATATATATATCAAAGTGGAAGCCAAGCATAATAGTTGGTTTTCTGCTGAACTTGTGAGTGGGCAACTTTATTCGTTAGTTAAAAATAAATTCGTCTTGTTTTCTTGCAGATGATTTTCAATGATATTCTTTTTTCTGTAATTCTGATTTATAGCGATGTTTATTCGTTTTTAATTCGTCTGTTATTGTCGCAGACGATTTTTATTTCGAATTTTCTCAAAATTTTTTGGCTGGCTATGTTGTTTATCTTTTATTCTGTCTGTCATTCTGCTTCTGTTTCCTAATCTGTTTGTTTTGTTTGCAGACGATTTTTAATTCAAATTTTTTCAGAAATTTTTGGCTGGATATCTTGTTTATTCTTTTTTTCCTATTTCCTGATTCGTCAAATGGAACAAATCTTCCTTTAACTTACTTTTCTTTTACCAACGTTTTAGATCTAAATCATAAACGCTTCTTCATGGTTAGTGATAATATTTAACACGAAAGCAGTGTTGCGTAAAATAATCACCGAGTCTAGCATATCGCAAGAGGAAATCATTCAATTAATTCTGTATCAATCAGTCAACCGATGCGCTAGATTTCGAATGACAGATTGCTGTGTATGTTTGGTGACTCAACGTGCATTACTGCGGGCGCCATGATGGAATGCACTTTCAGAAACGTTCTCAAAATACAGGGCAAACAAAATAGAAGGTAAAAGAAGAAAGAATGGATAAAAGATAATTAAACTATTAAAATTCACCAATTGTTTTATTACTTGCTGCACAAATCCTATTTTTATTTACTTAGTTTTATTCTTATTTATTTCTGTTTGCAGATTTATAAAACGCTAAAATACTTCGATTTTGTAATATGAAAACTCACAGAAATATTTTAATTATGATAGGCGCTTCTTGCGTCTTTATATATATTATAGCCAGTCAGTTAATATTTTGGAAATCGTAATTTCGAAATCCTCATTCCCTACGTGGTTATTAATACATCTGTTTCTAACAAGCAATTTTACTCTCAAAACGTTAATTAATACTCCATAAATAAGCAAATTTTGACTGCGTATTTGTTTCTTTTGTGATTTGCTGGTGCTTTTAATAGTTAAAGCCTGAAATAAAAACGCAGAAGAGAACATTTTAATTCACAGTTTTCTAAGGTTAATTATTTTCATGTTCATTTTTATAGTAGTAGCCAATGACACATCTCCCTAGATTTTGTCTTATTTTACACACGAGGCTGATGCAATCAGTTAAAAGGTTCACATACTAAAATTCTTCCTACAGTTTTGAATCATCACGTTCTCATACACTCGAACAGACATACCGACAGATGCGAATATATATTACAAATAAGAAATTCGATCATGAATTCGCTCCAAGATTTGATACGTATCAATTCTGGTGATAAAACCATATGCCAAATTCCGTCCATCTAGCTCAGCTGTTCCCAATCTTTTTTTCCTCCCGGACCTCTTGATCAATATTTTTACTTTCTCGTATGCGAAGAGAAAGTATTGCAATCGTCAAAAAATTCGAACTCGAGATTTTGACGAATCTCCACATTTTAGACCTCCCCGAGTCCGAAAAACACAATTTTGGAATTATGTCGGTCTATCTGTCTGTATGTCTGTGGACACGTTAATTCGAAAACTATTAGAGTTACGGGGATGAAATTTGGTATGTGATCTTTACACATAATGTGTAGGTTTCTATCAAATTTTGGACAAAATCCGTCTGCGGGAAGTCTGTCTGTTTGTCCACTTTCATGTGAACTCTATAACTCAAAAACTTGAATAGCTAGATGGATAAAATTTATTTGGTACACAGTTTTATCATCATGAATGTAGGTCGGTATCAAATTTTGGACCAAATCCGTCGAAGGGTTGGTTGTCTGTCTGTATAACCGCATATTTTTAATCGCAATACTTCTTAACAAAATTACTTAGATAAATGAAATTTGGTATGTGGCCTTCTTACATTAATTGTAGATTTGTGTCTCCTTTTTGTGTCAATCGGTTTAAAAAAAAGGCCTTTAAATAGCATAATGAATTTTTCTAATCCGATTCTCCATATGCATGCGTACTCGTAGCAATCTCTGTGCACACAGAAGGATTACGTCACTTTGTCCTTGAGCCGGCAAGAGTGGAACCTAGCAGTGTGTTATAGATGCGTTTTAATCGGTACGCATCTCTTTGAATTTTGATTCTTTGCCTAAATATTTTACAATCACTATAATCTACAATGAAAAACCTTCTGATAGTCATTGGATTCTGGGTTACAGAAGGTTAGAATTTTTTTATGCACGCGGGTGGAGGGGAAACAGCACCTTTTTGGGGAAGTATACGAGAAAGTTTAGGGGAGACCACTCCCGCTGGTTATTTTTGAGTACTTCCTACTGTCATCTCTTCGCGTAAAGGAGTTTTGATTAATAATGTTAAGGGCTTAGGTTAGCTTAAGAGCTAGTTTAAGCTTAACTAACTTAGTAATATTTATCGTGGTAATTAACTATTCACACAGATGGAAAACCATTTCATTGCAGTCCTTGACCTTGTTTCATGAAGGGGAGCTTTATAAAATTAAGTTCAAATGGATATAAACATAATCTCGTGTCTGAAGCTAACGTCAGATTTACTGCGAAGTATATTATTAATATACGTATAAGAGCAATGTACTATTTTCCATTAGGTTTGTGCTAGTGGCAGGTGTTAAATATTTTATTGCCTGAACACCGAATTCTTAGTATTTTTCTTTCGCTGCAACCCAATAGGTTTTCAGACTTGCATAACTTTCACTTTCCACACGAACTTGAGAAAATAAAACTCTATAACTTTTTTTTCATTTTAATTCTATATGCTTAGTGTTTTCCTCCATTAGCAACTGTTACTAAGATTTAATATCTCTTTCTTGCTTCGCTAGTCTTATGGTTGGGGAGGGAGTTTTACAGGGGTAAGCATGGAGTTACGGGCAGCGGCCATTCCGGGACCTCTGACCTTGGCGACAAATCGAAGATACCCGAAAATGCTATTACTTTCTCGATACTTCTATTAGGGGCCGAGATCCAGGTTTTTCCTGAAAGTTCTATGCGACATCACGGCCTATCGGAGAGAGTATACAAAGACCGCTCTTGGATCACAGGGTGTTGCTGATCGACTGGAACGACTTTAGAGTTTCGTCTGCAGAGCGAGTTAGAAAGCCGGTGAGCTGAGCGCTATTGAAAGTGCTGTTATTGTCATTATTAGTGATTTGCTGACTGTTTGTGTCGTTAAATCTGAAAGTGCTAAACTATTATTACCTGTGAATTGTTGTCTGTCTGCGTTGCTAATCTGTGCAAGATCTATTGTTCCTGTTACCTGTGCTACGTGTTTTCCTGCATATTTGTGAATAAACCTTAATTCTCCATTATCCTGCGTGTTAGAGAGTTTACACCATACACCCACAGAACGATTTTTGTTACACAACATCACATTCGCTGCCTTTAATTGGTCCGTCGCTTACCCCCATGGGTACGCGCACTGCATGTTGGGAACCTCTGATCTAGTTCATTCCATTTTTGAGTCATCGTGTTCACATGCACACTGAGATCAGGCGGACTTCCCTTTGACGGAATTCGTCCAAAATATGCTAGAGATCTATAATTTGGGTGTGAAGACCACGTAACAAATTTCATCCTTCTAGCTCGTTATGTTTTCCAATTATTGGGTTCACGAATAGACATAATTCCAAAAATAGTGTTTTCAGATTCAGGGAGGTCTAAAACGTGGAGATTCATCAAAATTTCGAGATCGAATTTTTGACGATAACAACACTTTCTCGTATGCTTAAAAATTAAAAATTCGTATAGACAAAATTAGTAAACTAAAAACGCTTAATTATAATTAGAGTAATTTTAAAAAAAAGTTATTTGCGGCAAAATCCCAGGTGGAGTCGTCATTGCAAAGCACTTAAAATCATAAACCTAAAGTCAGTGAGTTTTCGATAAATAAGATAATCCATTCTGGACGATGGCCAGGAAACATCTAGCCAGAAGGAAGAATGGCACAACCAAACGGTCAGAGAATTTCATTGTATGTATAATCAGAAATGAGAAACTCCAGGTGGAGTGACTGAATTTCGTAGACTGAACTATTGTGACTCCAGCGGAAATGCGAACCACTTATGCGGCAACTTCTCAACATAGTACTCGAAATTCTCTCACCCACCCCGCAGTGGAATTTCATTGCGTGAAAATGCTCAATTTTCTTATCCCTTCCATGTGCCTTTTAATATCTGAGTTAGGTGCTTAAAAATGCGATCCACACATGTCTCTAAAAATCTTTACTATCATCTATTTTCTGTAGGTAACGAGTACATGCTGCCGACGTTCTGTCTCCTGCTCATGTTTCTGGCGAACAAATGTGGTTTTGATCTAAGATGGTCAGTTGGGCGATGACTCATCAAATTACAAAGTCAGTACACATCGCCAATTGCCTCGTGGGCCAAGACATGAAATGACTCATGAACATGATTCATAGGGGACAGATTATGGATTCTTGCCTCTGGCTGCGCTCTTATTCAAAAACTGGTAGTCCGATATGCACCTTAGCAACAAATTGCTCGTGGCGGTAGGGCTGGTTGCTGGAGGTTTACATTTTGTTCGTCTTGACTCCAGTGCACCAATCTTGTGTGCCTGCTGGCCTCCTTTATGCTGGACTCTTCAGGGTCAATTAATACTGTAAAACAACCCAACCCTTTCGTTCTTCTGGGTGTTGTATGAATGAATGAAAGTTTTCTTACTACCGAAACACAAGTTAGAGCCATTTTCTTCCGAAAGACCACCTTGAAAGCAGCCTCCCTCCTATACTGGAGCTATGTCAGGTGCTACCTATGTGCTCTTTGGTCAACAAAAGGTTGCACACTGCCCCTTTATCACGATCTTTTGATAATGGGTGTGCTAGATCCAGCGGGCCACCACCACACAGCCGATGCACTAAAATTAATGTTAATTTCTTCCTCAGGATACACCTGCGGGCGGCCGAGACCAGCTCCTACACCCGGCTGGGGTCGGACAAGTCGACCAGCCTGCCCAGCATCTTGACCTTGCAGCAGCAGCAGAGGCTGTCGCAGCAACAACGACCCCCGAGAGAAGTGGAGGAGCCTCCCCCGCTTCCCCATCTGGACCACCACCGGCTGCCCCCTCCCCTGGACTCCGGGGACAGCAGCGACGCCGAAGACGGCAACTCCCGCCTGGAGGAGGACAGCACGATCTTCCCCAAAAGATGGATCTCACCGCCTGCATCGTTTGGGGAGAACAGTCACCCTGCTGCCAGATACGACCCTTACGGAAGGAGGCTGCCTCTACTGCCTGACGGTGAGTGGCGTTGCTGAGTTGTATAGTTGCTGCTGTTATAATGGTGTGAGGTTGTTATTTAACTGTGTTTCGGAATGGAAGTGCGAAGTTCGCTATGCGCTTGAGAATTTATGTATAATTTTTTGATTCTCCTAAAACTCTATCTGCTTGCCTAAATAAATGAACAGTTCGTAAGAAAAGAAAACCATCGCATTTCTTTCACGATTTTTAAAATTTAAAAAGCATAGTCATTTGCTCCCTAGACTGTATTCATGCTGTCTTTTAAACCATCGATTTTTGACTAAATGTCCTGAGTACTTATAATTCATTGAATTTATTCACAATGATGAATATAACCTCAGAAGATGAAAATCACTAAAACGATTCCTTAACTAGCCAAATTAATATGTTTCAAAATGATTTTGGAAATAAAAATAGTAAATAATGAAATCCTTTACAAAAATTTATAAAAATTATTAACAAAATTTTGAAGTGTTTTCATGTAGATATCAGTTATATACTAATGCAGATATCTGCATTATTATAGGAACAAAGGCATGGAAGAAAAAAATTATACATAAATATTAAAAATTTCAAATCCTTTAAGTGTTATTTCAAATCTTTTTGTGTGTCTACAAAAATTATATTTTGATTGCATTTTCCAAATATGGACAATTTTGATGATGATGACAATGAATCTTAGTTAAAATAACTTGTGTTTTAATTTTACAGTGTGCTTTCTCCCTGTAAGATTCGATTGTAGGTTTCTCAGACTGTCTGATTTCTTCTGTAAGTGAAAGGAACGGATGGCAAGACTGCTTTGGGACCTGTCTTGGACTGACCCTTAAAAATTAATTCCTAAATGGGCAATTTTTTCCCTCCTTTTTCATGTGTGTGAATGATGCATTCAGTCATAAAATAATATCCTCTTTTCAGTATTATCCATATTTCTGTGTGTATGACCAATCAAGACAATTTGTATGCTTAAAATGTTATGAATGTTTTTTTTCCTTCTTTCTTTTACATGTTTATTAGCAATGGGTGAAAAATGTACAAATTATGCAATAGTTTTAAAGAAAGTTTGAAATACTTGCTTTCGTTTAGTATGCAAAAAGTTTTTAATGTAAAATATCGGCTAAATATCTTAAACGTACTTTAAATCTGCTGTAAATTTATGAAAATAAGTGTATAACTTGGGCTATATTTTTATATACTTTCAAAATCAAAATCTAGATTTAGTGTTTTGTTTTTAAATAAAAATTCAGAAATCCAATTTAATAAGATTTTATAAAATCAATAGCATTTCACTTTTAAATGAACGCTGACTTCTTTTATATGCAGATGTCCCTGCAGTGTGAAAAATTCGGATTTTACCGACACAGAAATTGCTATTTGACAGCGGAACACTCTTGCGCAAAATATCGTGAAAACTACATGATTTCATTTGACTTGTATGCGAGAATGCGTTTTATCTTACTTAAATAAATATTTTGAAAATATTTAATGAAACTATTAGGGCGTCATTTCATTCACTCAAGAGATAGAAACTAAATATAAAAAATAGCCTAACAGAGAGCGCATGCATTACCAAAATCGTGTAGCATATTTGAGTGTATGAACGCTCACTTCTTTCATGTGCAGATGCAGTGTGAAAAACTCGGATTTTACTCGGATATGATTGCTCATTCGTCTAAAGAAATAATCACGCATATATGAAAGGTTATTTCATTTGATGTTGAAAAACTGACATATCCAATGAAGATGCAGGCTTGTATAACGAATAACAGCTTATTTAAACTTCAGACATATTTAAATCAAATCAGGTAAAGATATTATTTAATGACCGAGTAATTATAAATTCCTTCATGGCCATGACGGAAATCTTACGTGCAAAGCGCACGTCTTGCTAAGGAAAAACTACATAATGAAAAAAAGGAAGTTACAATATCGCAGAGAGCTTAAATAGTATTTTAGAAACGGGGAAGTACCGAATTTGAGGCTCAAGAACTAGCGCGACTCTTGCGAGTCTAAGTTAAAGTAGAGGTGCTTTTATCATAGGATTGAAGTAGAAGTAATCCGTTCGTGATTAAATATTAATTGGCGTTAGAAAGGATTTATTTTAAAGATGGAAAAATTTCTAAGTCATTACATATATGCGTGTGTGACCTTTAAATACTAAAATAAAATAAGCGTTAAAAGTATTAATTTAGTTATGCATATGAGACAAATATAGTTATTTCGATTCATTTTGAATATTGTGAAAATTAACAAAGAATGATGCATTACCATCCATTAAATCCTAATGATTTTTTCAACTTTTAAATATCAATGTCTTAGATAAGATTATTCGTTAGATAGATAGAGATAACTTAGATTGTTATTCGTTCTACAAGCCTGCATCTTCATTGGATATGTCAGTTTTTCACAACATCAATTGAAATAATGTCAACTTTTAAATATCAACGTCTTGGTAGACAGAATTTTTTCACTAGGGATTACGTGTCCCTTTGCAATCCCCTTCCTAATTAACATCAAAAGTAATTACTTATGATCAGTGGCGAATCCAGGATTAGGGTCTGGGGGGGGGGGGCGGAGGTCATAAAAATTTTGTATCGTCGTGACGAATATCAAACCTCATGGCTTATATAAATAAAAACACTTTAACTTTACAGACATTCCTCGCCTGACAATAAGAATAATAAAGAACACTACAATACTTTCGATAATTTAATAAAAAATACTATGAAATAACTAGCCAAAAAATGTTTTCGACCGCACCAACGCTACAAGTACAAGTGGAATGACTAGAAAAGTAGGAAAATTTTCGAGCCTGCCAAGCCAGAAAGCAATGTTGTAACGATTTTATTACTATTTTTTAGATGAAAATTAAGAACAAATAGTTGTAGTGATTTTAAATTAAATCAAGAATTTTGGTTTAGCTCTGGAGGGGGCTGCAGCCCGATAGCCCCTCCCCTGGTTTCGCCACTGCTTATGGTTCAAAACCAACTGTTAATGACTAATTTGAAACACCCTCATGTTACTGCCTATGGACCATCTTGGAAACCTAAACAAATAGTTAATTTTTCGAATGCTTTGTGAATGGAGATAGGATAAGCAAAAACCAAACGATTGACAAAAATATTCTTCTTGTCCTCTAGAGGTCCTAAAGTATTACGGTTCCAGACTGAACGCCTTTGAGCGGAATGAACTGCAAAGCGGGGAGTATCCCGAAATTTGGTACCTCGGTTTGGAAGCGACCAAAATCGAAGGGGAAGAAGGTGCTCCTCATAATCACGGTTACGACGACGACAATGGATCTTATATAAAAGTAAGCAGTTCTGAACTTTTTTTGAAAATAAAACGTTGTATACAATGTTTGTATTGTAAGTCGTTTATTAAAAAGCTATTTTCTTTAAAAAGAAGTTGCAGCCATCTTGCTAAAAGGTCTGAAAAGCTTGCATGTTTTAATCAAAAGAAAGATTTTTAACGATCGTACAGCAAAATTTGTTCCCCAATTCAGACAAATTCGATAAAAGTTTAAACATATCATAAAATACATAAACACATTTTGCGCCATATTTACCGTCTACGTTCCACAGAAAAGACTTGTCCGATCCAAAATGTTTTAAACAGAAATATTTTCATCCAAAATTTATTTTAATCAAAAGACGGCACATACTTCTTGAATGCATTAATTACGAAAACGCAAAAGCATAAACAAAAACTAGCGGTAAATTGTTTTCAATCGAGACATTCAACAAAATTCCATCGATTAAAAAAATTGCATAAAAGCTTGATAAATAAAAGCTTTTACAAGCAATTGCACGAAAATATTATTAATTTATTTCAATCTGTTTTAAAAATTAAAAGAGAATTTTTGCTCCCTTTCTTCTTTTATGAAGATGGAAAAAATAATGATGTAAGCAAAATTTACTAAAATATGCTGAACAACTTAATAATAACGTCAAAAATGCGACCTTATTCCAAGAATTAATCGATTCTTGTTGCCGAGTCTCGTAATTTCGGGGGAAAAAACATAATTTCTAAGATAATCACATTTTCAGTAGTTTTTTTTTTTAATTTATGTATTATTTTTCTTTGAAGATACTCTGAAGAAATTATAGGTGATTTATAGAGTAGGCGTGATGAAATAATTTATTCGTTTTCGCGCCACATTTACTGAAACTAGATTGTTTACAGACTTAATCAAATATTGTTAAAAAAACTTTCATACAGTAACCTTTTAAAATATTTCAACAATTACAATACCGAAATTTTAGTATTAGGAAAGCAAGATCTTTTGCCTAATCTAAACTAACTTGAAGGTTTACTTTAAATCTTTAATGCAGTTTTTGAGTTACATTCTTATTTCTAATAATAGAAAAACAAAAATTAAGTTAAAAAGAAAAAAATATATAAAAATAGAAAAAGTAAACAAGAATAATAATGATAACAATACACCTTTATGCGCGCTCAACGCAGCAACATTAACTGATTTCATCATCAAAATTTTCCTAAAATTAATCAATAAAAACTATAGTATTAAACAACAGAAATTCTGAAATAATTAAAACACATAAAAGAAAAATTAGAAAGTAAGAAATATAATCAAAATGGAAGAAAATTGGAAAAGAACCAGAATGGCGATACTTCTTCGGAAACCACACGCCATTGTAGTTCTAAACTATTCTTATTTCTGTATTGAACTGATGTGCAAAAATAGTACTTACAGTTTGTGATATACGAGTGGGTGACAGAATAATGTGAACACTTTTGGATTTGCAGATTTTTTCAAATATCTCCCGAAAGGCTGAATGGATTTTCCTTGAACTTCGACCGTGTAAGGAAGAGGCTTAAACTCACATTTTATAGTACATATTCAGTCAGAAGGGTATTTAGGGGTCCGACCAGAAATTTACGAAGAAGAAAAGGATTTAGGACTCACGCCATTTCACAGAAAGTTTTGTCGGCTTTTATCAGCTTTATTTGAAACTTTTATCAATGGTTTTGTTTCGTGTGCAATATTTACATGCATTTTCTTAAAAAACAGCACGAATATTGAGGAAGATATAAAGTTTTACTTTAAAAATCCCAAATTTTACCTCATGTTTTTTGCTTGAAACATGCATTTTTCAGCCAAATTATATTAAACTCACAGAATACGTGACAATATGTTAGAGAAGCATTGTATTAAAATTTCAAGTAAATGCTTTGGATATTTGAGGAAATATGAGTGTTTGTAGCAAATAATTTTTTACTGCGTATGCGGGAATCGTAGCATAATTTTTCTTTCATAACTTCAAAGCCAGATATAGAGTAACACATCAAACAAAGCCACTGATGAAAGTTGCAAATCATTATCAGTTTTCTGTGAAACGGGGTGAGTCCTAAATCATTACCTTTTTCATCAATTTCTGGTCGGTCTACTAAATGCCTGCGTGACCGAATCTTCATTCCAAAATATGAATTCAAGCCTTTTCCTTACATGGCGGAAGTTCAAAGAAAATCCATCTAGCCTTTCGGGATATATTCGTAAACATGTGCAAATCCAAAAGCATTCACATTATTCTGTGACCCAAATGGGTATGTATCTTAGTTGAAGAGTCCAGAATTCTCTCCAAATCATTTTGATTTTAATCATAAACGTGTTGTATTATATTATGTATTATATAAAATTAGTTTCAAAATCCAGTGCATTAATGAATGCATCAGTGATTGATGGAATGCATTTTTAAATAGACATTTCATCATTCAACATTCTAAAAGGACTCGCGATGATTTCGGATTCAGGCGAGAGTTCTTACACAGTCAGTATATGTAAGCAAATCGAAGCGTATTTAATTTAAACGTGAACAGCTCTGCGTGGGGCAAAAAAGAAAGAAAAAGAGAGATAAAGATCATACAGCAAATAATAATATTCATGCCATACTTTCCCATTGACTTGATGCAAGACCAAACGATTGTTATAGGAAAATATATTCGTGTATTTAATTAACTTATTATTGATAGAAATATTCTGTCTTTTGAAAATTGTCGTCTGTGTATTAACATTAAGGTTTATATTTCTGTGAAAGATAATTCGCTTTTGCATTTTAAATTCATTGTGGGAACTAGATAAAAATTATCGTCTGCTTGATTATAGTTCTTGCTCTCCTGAGAGCGGAAGGAATCATCGATTATGTAATTTGCAGTATAAACGCGTAGTAACGATGGAATTAGTTTCTTTCTAAAAGAAAGCATCATGGCTATGGAATGATACTACATAGAAAATAAATGAAATGTATCACTATTATTTTTAAAAAAGAATAATTAATAATGAATAAGAATAAAGAATAATAAAAATAATGAATTGAAAAGAATTTACCTCTGCTTTTCAAATTCAGTATATCCGAATTTCAAGTAATTAAAACTCATTCCTTGTACGTTATAAAACCATAAAATAAAAATATATATTCTATTAATAAACAAATAAATGAAACAGAAGTGAACTCATTAAATAGTGTCAATTCGCCTGTAAAAGGTAGCGACGGTTCGCAAGTAAGATCTTAAATGACATTAGGAATACAAATTTGAAAAAGTTTTACAGAACTTAAGAAATTCGAACTTTATTGAAAGGTTTTAGGAACGTAAGAACAAAGTTAATATAAATTTTGATTCGGTAGAATTTTCTAGGAAGGGGTGAAAACAGAAACTTATGATTTGTAAGACATTTTCCAAACTGACTTAATAAAATTCAATCTCCCATTGTTCGAAGGAAAATGTATGTTTGCCTCTATCAAACCGTGCAGCATATGAATATGAAAAATGTCGCTGAAAATACATTCTCACTGTAAATATTATAAGTTTTTTGGAAAGCGCATTTTACATTTTTTTTAGTTATCGAATTGGAATTACTAGAACTATAAACTTATCGACTTGAGCATCTCTTGTTCCAAAATAAGCGATAATTCAATGTCTAAGTACGAAACATTTCCTATCGTAAGGAATCAAAATAGCTATTTACACATTTGATGAAAGTTGACCAAGGTCTTGAAATAGCTTAAAATAGCATAAAATTCAGATATTTTTCAATTGCAATTGATATCATGTGATATTTTTGAAAGTAGATCATACAACCTTTCTGAAACACGTTTGTAGATGGATTGTGTTCATTAATCTGTTTAGATGTCTTAAAGAACATTTCACGCTATTAGTTATGTATTTCTAATTGAATTTTGTTTTTGCCATTTTTTTATTGATTTTGCCATATTTTATTATGTATAAATAAAATTATGTAAATCAATAAATAATAATTATATGATAAATAACTAATAATAATAATGTAATATAATAAATAAATAAATAATAAAACAAAATCAATGATAATAAACTAGTTAATTACCACTATTTACACTTTACCATCCAATGAAAAAAGTTACAAACTAAAAAATAAATAATAATGACTGCATATACAATTCAATAACGATATGCAATTAACAGTAATATATTCAAATCTTCATCTTGATGCAATATAAATTTTGTTCCATTTTTTAGGTACTCCACGATCATTTAGCTTATAGATATGAAATTTTAGAAGTAATAGGAAAAGGATCTTTTGGGCAAGTTATCCGAGCTCTAGACCATAAAACAGATCAGCAAGTTGCTCTTAAAATCATAAGAAATAAAAAGAGGTAGGTATAAGATTTAAAATTATAGAGCATAATTTTCTTCGCGGGAATTTTTTTTTCCTATTAATTAAGAAAACTGTAAAAAAAAAAAAAGGTTTAATTTTTTGTGCTAGAATTTAAGGAAAAAATATTTCATTACATTGTCATAAAGCTTAAAATCTATTTTTACCGATTTATTTTATCATTTTGCTTATTTCTTTTTATATTTCTAATTGCATGTCTGATTTTTTTTTTGTAGAAATGTAATATATATGATTCGGCAATAGTCAATTCATATATAGAATCGATTGACAGAGTTTGATGTTAATTAATAAATGTATGAATACTGAAATCTAATATGAATAAACAATTTCGATCCAAAATATTATTAAAGGTCGTTTTTTAATCATTGTTTTGAAAAACAAATTTTACTTTTTGATCTCAAAACATGTTTTTCAAAGTTATATGTTTCCTTTTCCAAAAATTATCTATATAATCATGGGCTTTTTTCTAAAAATTCCAAAGTTTTATCTTTTATTTTTAACAATTTCTTTTTAATAATTAATTGCGAATTTGAAAAGAAATTACGCTTTCAATACAAAATTATTTTAGACGCTTCCAATATAAATGATTTTATAAAAGATTTACAAAATAGCTAATCTAGTAATAAAAAGTAAACGTAATACCGTAAATGTAAATGTGAAGAAAAGGAAAATAACATACAGTAGAAGTCCATTAGTCCGGCATCCAACAGTCCGGAATGCCCGATAGTCCGGCATCGCTCTTTGGTTTTCGGTTTTCACCAAAAGTGTGTCTTTAAAGCAAATAAAAACGCTCGAGAGCTATTCGGAAGTTTTCGGGGTAGTTCGGGGTCATCCGGAAGCGCTCGGTATTGTTCGGAAACAATTACGTAGTTAGCGGCCGGCTAGTCTCAGCTGTCATAACAAATTCAGTTGCAGTGCAGCTCCGTTAATCAATCACGAAGCGTCTTCTCCATTTTTTTTGTGAGTTGTTGTTTTGTGTTCTTTCACATCGCAGTAAACGTAACTTTTGAAACTGTTTATAAAAAAAGTGAGTTATGTTCTAACTGTACAGTGACCATGTTTTCAAAACCTAAGCCTTCGAGTTCAAAAGGAGAGAAACGAAAACATGTAACACTGACTCTCAATCAGAAACTAGAAATCATCAAACGGCTAGAAAAAGGCGAGAATAGAAATATTTTAATGAATGAGTTTAATATTGGCTCATCAACTATTTATGACATTAAAAAACAAAAAGATAAACTAATGAAGTTTGCTTCTCAATCGGTAACAACTGAAAAATTGGCTTCTAGACAAACATTAAAAAAACCAAAACTGGAACAGCTAGATAGTGTATTGTTCAAATGGTTTAGTGCAGTACGTTCTGAAGGAAAGCCGGTAACAGGGCCAATGATTGTTGAAAAGGCAAAGAAATTCGGCCAAGATTTAGGAGTTGCTGAAAGTGAATTTAATTATTCTGATGGTTGGCTCAGAAACTTTAAGTTTCGGCATGGAATTCGAAGACTTGATGTAACTGGAGAAACACTTTCAGCAAACCAAAATTCTGCAGAAAAATACAAAGACGAGTTTGAGAAAATCGTGGCTGATAATGATTTAACACCTGAACAGATTTACAATGCTGCTGAAACAGGGCTATTGTGGCGATGTTTACCAACATCTACACTAGCTGGGGGAGGAGAAAAAGCAGCCAAGGGTTTTAAAAAAAACAAAGACAGATTAACCGTTTTGCTATGTGCTAATGCGTCTGGAAACCACCGAGTGACCCCTTTTGTGATAGGTAAATCTGCAAAACCCAGGGCTTTTAAGAATGTTACACACTTGCCCGCCCAATACAAAGCTCAATCAAATGCGTGGATGACTGCCGCCCTCTTTAAAGACTGGTTTTTTCACCACTTTGTGCCTGAGGTCAAGGAATCCTTCAAAAGCCTTGGTCTACCAGAAGATACTAAAGCCATCCTTCTTTTGGACAATTGCAAAGCCCACCCGCCAGTAGATGAGTTAGTTTCTGGAAATATTGTTGCTACTCTTCTCCCACCTAACGTAACATCTTTGATTCAACCCATGGACCAGGGGGTTATTCAAAATTTTAAATGCTTTTATAGAAGGTCTTTTATTCAAGGCCTGTTAAACGCCGACTGTGACGTGACTGATTTTCAAAAAAAAGTTTACGGTAAAAGATGCCGTCTATGCTATTGCACTGTCTTGGAACCAGGTAAAAAATACAACACTCCAAAAATGCTGGAGAAAACTTTGGCCAGCTGCAAACCCTGCATCTGACCTAACTCTACAGACGGATGAGGAAGAAAACCATCAAGACGCTCTGACCAAAGTTTTGGATGTCGTTAGAAATGCTGACAATCCCTTGAAAACCCTGCCTGAAGATGAGGTAGAGGAGTGGCTTCTAATCGACGAGAATGAGCCTGTTGAACAAGAACTAACCGATGAGGACATTATCAACATTGTAGTAAACCCTCAGCCTACTCAAAATCTTGAAGAAAGTGACTCAGATGCCGAAACGGAAGAAAAGGAAAAAATCAGCTGGGCAGAAGCTGCAGAATCACTAAATAAGTTTACCTCTTTTGCTGATGCTATTACTAGCTACAGTGCTTCAGAAATTATTGATTTCCATATCATTAGAAATAAATTTTATACTAAACGCCAAAAGTCAAGAAAACAAAAAGACATTCGTGGCTTTTTTAAATCTAAGTGAAATATGTTTTACAGTACGTGTACATACATTATATGAAATGTAAAATAAACTTTGTTGTATGTACATACATATTTGCATACTGTATTTGTAGTTTAATTATTAACCTAATTGTTCTTATAATTACCGCCCGATAGACCGGAATTTTCGGTACTCCGGCACCGAGCCGGTCCCGAACGTGCCGGATTATCGGACTTCTACTGTACCAAACAAAACTGAAATCAATGAAAAAGGTTTTTTTTACAAAAAGAATATAGTGTTAATTAAAACGATTTTATTTCTTGCTTTAATGCGTTTCATTAAGTAAAAAGACTTATGCAAAGAATTACTATACAATGATTTGGAAGTAATGAATAGTGCGCTTTTATTAATTTTATAATTTATTGAATAAGAGACATTAATGATTAAGTCAGCTTATTATTAATCCCTTTAAATTTTCATTGAAGTTACATTTTATTAATTTTGGTGAATAGCATTGTTTTATTAGTTATTGCAGTTTTAATTTCTTAAAGGGACTGATAAAATCCCTTTCTTTACCTCCCTAAAAGAATCAATGAAAATACGAAAAAATTGGTTTCAGAAAATTAGTAAAAAAATCTTTTAACAAAATTGTACAAAAAAATTAAAAATTCTTGTAAAGAAATTAATAAAAGTTAATAATGAATTGGATTTTTTCATTCCTTTTCAGGTTTCACCAGCAGGCTCTGGTGGAAGTGAAAATCCTCGAGCACCTGTGTCGAAAAGACAGAGACGGTAGTCATCACATGATCAAAATGCTTAACCATTTTTACTTCAGGAATCATCTGTGCATAACCTTCGAATTGATGGGGTGAGTGATTTCGGCAGTTGTCTGAAAAATGGTGGTTTTCTTTTTCCTCTCTTCTTTTCCAAAACAATTTGTCATTTTTTTTCTTTCCATTCTCGGTATAATATATAAGGAGGTATTTTCTCGGAATAAGCATGGCTGTATTAGGGGCCTATAGGCAATGTAAGATTCGGGGCCCCCATCCCAACTTCCAAAACCAGATATTTTGTATTAATTTTAATTTAATCTCTATATAAGCAGTTTCTCAGTAACAAATATTTTGACAAACTGCAATAACAATATTTTTTTGTGTGTGTGCGTCAACCTCAAAAAATTGGTTTCACTATCTCGAGTATAAAAGAAATTTTAAAAAAGCAATTTTAAATAAAATAGTTCAAAACATAATAAAAACCTTTTTAACGCAATTTCTAACACAAAATTTGTCAGGACTGTTGACTTGTGACACATTGATCTGGTACCGAATTTGAAAACATGGAAAAAATCCCACGAATAACGTTCTGAAATGTAAACGATACTTTATTTTAATTTCAGTAAGTTCGAATATACAGCTCTTGTAAATCGAATGAAAGCCTTGAAAATATTTTTTTTAAAATAATAATTTCGGGACCCATAGGCAGTTGCCTACATTGCCTATTCAGTAATCCGGCCCTGGGTATAAGAAGTATATCAAGAAAACGCATTATAATAGTCAAAAAAATCAGTTTTGGAATTATGTCTGTATGTCTGCGGACGCGATAACTCAAAAGCGACACCAGTTAGACCAATGAAACTTGCGATATGTTTTATCACCTGAATTTTAGATGTTTCTCAAATTTTTGGCCAAATCTGTTATCGGGTGTCTATTTGTATACTTGTGAACGTGATTACTCAAAAATGCAAGAAGTTATATTCATGAATTTCAGCCTGTGATTTTTACACCAAAACTGTATGTCAGGACTGGCATGGAATGGGAAACGAATGTTGCCTGTTTGACCAACAGATATCGCGTGGGCGATTATTACGTGCGCAAACAAAACTTTAAGCTTCCTTCTGTATTATGTTTAAAATTGTTCGTCCTATCGTTGTTTATAAGAAAGTTATAAACATTTGCAATCGGTGAAATTGTTTTGAAATAACCATGTGCGTCTTTCATTGAAAGGTCATCTTAACAGTTCTCGTGTATTTTCAGGTTGAATTTGTACGAGCTCATTAAAAAGAACAACTACCGAGGAATTGGCAACACCATGATCCGGAGGTACGCCTTCGCTCTGGTGCAGTGCCTGAGGCTTTTGCACAAAGAACACATCATACACTGCGACCTTAAGCCAGTACGTCCTTGCTTTTCTTTTATTTTTTAACGCAGTCATTAACTCAACAAAATAAAAACCAAAATCAGTTGAGGTAAATTTTAAGCTATGATGTGCCGTCATGAATTTTAAAGGATATGTACTTGAGTACTTGGATTATGAAGTTATCATATTAATAACCCGATAATTTTAAAAATTTCCCATAATGTGACATCTCTGATCTGATTAGCATCTAAACCATCGACCTGAAACTGACATCTGCAACCTACGAGGGACGTTCGCTTTTCCACAAGGAAGCTTTATTACAAACAGAAACATACAACGACATAACAAAGTACAAACTTTTGGCTATTTCTCCACATATTCGGCACCGACATTGATACATTTGTCGTACCGTGAAATCAATTTCAAGAAACCATCCTGGTAGAAATCGGTACCCAGCGATTGCATTATTATCTAAGAACAAAATCCATTGATTCAAGAGCCCTTGTCTCTTGCGTCGAATGGTGCACATCAGTTTGGTGAGAGTGTCGCAATAGCGTGCTGCATTGATGGTCCCTGAAGAGAAGAAATCAATCAAAATGACACCCTTTGCGTCCAAGTACACTGTCAGCACAACCTGGATTTGGTATCTGGGGTAAAGTCGTGCACCCGTGTCTCATCTCCTGTGATGATCCTAAAAAGAAAGTGAGAGATGAAGGGGTGCGGCAGGCTGTGAAGAACTTCCTTCGCTCGCTGGGCACCGATTTTTACCAGGATGGTTTCTTGAAACTGATTTCTCGGTACGACAAATGTATCAATGTCGGTGCCGAATATGTGGAGAAATAGCCAAAAGTTGGTACTTTGTTATGCCGTTGTATGTTTCTGTTTGTAATAAAGCTTCCTTTTGAAAAAGCATGGCGGAACTTACTTTCGAAACGTCCCTCGTATGTTTCTTTTAAAATTCTAATTTTTGGTTTTCAGAGTTATAAGGATATTCAGAGTTTCGGCGGACTGTTACAATAAAAAAATAGAGTGATAATGCACTGCAAGAACAACAATATTTGTCTTAGAACTTTTAGTCGCAATCTACTCATACTTGCAGTAAAAGGAATTGTTATTCGTCCATGCTTTGCAAGAATAACAATATGTGTCTCAGAAATTTTAGTCGCAATCTACTCATACTTGCAGTAAAAGGAATTGTTACTCGTCCATGCATATCCGTTATTAGATGGTCGGAGGGGGAGGCTGGAGTCAGCAGATGTTGCGTACACCAACTGCTTCATATATTTT
>BGPR01001491.1:15310-29887 GCA_013235015.1 Araneus ventricosus | reverse complement strand
GGCTGGAGTCAGCAGATGTTGCGTACACCAACTGCTTCATATATTTTGATACGAAAAAAATCCATTGGTTTGAGCCCAGGATAATGTGGAGGTGTTTTATCATATGTCTTGTTTTGTTGCAAAAATTCGTGGGCACCCTTTAGATATTTGTGACATCCGTATAATACATTATTTTATACGGACAAGAATAATGTACTTAGATACTTAGAAAAGAATTATTATCAATGAAATGCGTCTTTTCTAAGCAATTTACTTGTGTTTATTCCCCTTTTTAGAATATTTCTTTTCTAATAAATACAGCTTTTATTTCATTAACTTCGTGGATGTTTGATCGTTTCGATCTTATTGTTTGCATATGTTTTCTAACGTAAATAGTGAGTCCATATTGTTGTTGACTTGAAATCTATTGAATGAAGAACGGGACTCTTTGGTTGTATACCTCTTTATAAGCAGCATAAAAGCCGACCTTTCTCTTACATTCTACGCATTGATTTGCTTCCAAGAACCCTTTAGGTAAACATTGTTTGAAAACTTTAATAGGCATTCGGAAAGAAATACAATGAATTTCATATCGTTCAATCAATTCGTCGTTCGAGGAATCAGACTAACGAGTTATTGTAAACAGGTTCGATCCTTGTCTTTATATGTTAACCGATAAATTCGAGCACAGCCCCATTATTAATAATGGTTTATCTTTTTCTTTGACAGGAAAATATTCTACTAAAGCAAAGAGGTGCGAATTCGATCAAAGTAATTGATTTCGGTAGTTCCTGTTACACTCACCAGAGGGTGTATACGTACATTCAGTCTAGATTCTACAGGTCACCAGAGGTGAGAGATTTCATCCTGCATTTTTTGTTTTTTGTTTTGGTTTCCCCTGTCTCTGACGTTTATTCTCAAAAAGATGTGAACTTTTAAGTGATTTTTTTTCTAATGGATTTTGTAACCGAAATAATTTCTGGAATGATAAGCATTGACTTAAAGTAATATTTTCTAGTTGATTAATAAGATATTTTTAAACATTCATTCATATAATGACGAAAAAATTATTTTTAAATAGGATTAATGATGATAAATTGTATTCAATATATTTTTGTCTGTTTATATTTTGAGCTGGTTTCTTTGCTTCCATTTAAAAAAATTTCTTTTTTCTTAAATATTTGCCGTTTGATGTGACATTATATATTTGTATTATTTCAAAACATTTTCATGAACAACGCAACTCATAAGTGTCAAGTTAAAACCTCGTTGTAACGCTCAGAATCTCACAAAATGAAATTGAAAAAGTTATTTTACTATACAGTTATGATTGATTATATATTTGATTTCATCTTAATGGCTTCTTCTTTCATTAGTTTAACTCTGCATTTCTCGGTTTCGGTGGCAATTTTTTGTTAAATAGCGGATGTCTTTTTGCTTGACCGGCTGAGATATCTGGTCAATTTTACGCATGACAAATTTTTAAACACATCAGTGACTAATAAGCAACGTTTGATTTTGCTAGCCAAAGTGAGTGACGAATGGGTTTTGTATTAACCCCTTAACCCACCGTGCCTATGCATCATATATGCATCGTATTTTTATGAGCTAAAATTAAACCATTTATAGATTTTATGATTCGATAAAAAAAAAATGGCGTGTAATCTGTAAACATCTCAAGTGTTTTATGGACTCTTACCTGAATCAATACGACGCCACGTCCGAAAAACAGAAGGTGTCATCATATATAGATAGTACAAATTAGTTAAGAGATTAAATAAGAATCGTTCCTAATTTATATAACAAGTAATTTAATTTAGAAGCAATCTTCTGAATTTTTTAAATATTTCATTTTATATTTATATACTTTATATTTGTACATTAAAGATTATTTTTTTATATTTTACCACAAATAAGTTACGTGTTTCGATAAGAGAAAGTTATGTTTTTTTCTTTCTTATCATCTGCGATTTAAGCGGACTCTCGCTTCCCTGGATGGTACAGCAGGAGTGGTGGGATAATTTACACCACTCCTACTGTAAATCATCGCCGATGTCGGATGTACCTCCTACGGAAGGGATGGTTCATGGGCCGGTGATGTCCCTTTTGTACTAACTATAGTACCCATATTACTATTTGGGGCGACCGAGACTTTCAGATGAACCGGAGGGCTAAGACTAGGTCGGGATGACCATTATATGCTTATCACCTGCCATTATCTCGCGTCTAGTTTCTTTAAAAAAATTATTAAAAAACATTTCTCGAATAACCAAGAACTTCCAGAAAAAAATATCCGAATTCCTTTTTCTTATCAGGTATTATTTACGGGTCTATTCTGGTACCCCCGATTGGGTTGGGGGACGTCACTTTTGCCGCACGTTAACAACGGGAAAAGTGACGTCTCCCAACCCAACCGAGAGTACCATAATAGACCCCTTAGAATTACTTGAAGAAATAAATGAATGCCTACCACCATGTTATTTATTGATCTGACGACGCGTAGCGGTTTCGTGGGTGCTTGCTAACCAAATCCGCCCTTTCGCAGGTGATCCTGGGTCTACCGTACGGGCCGGCCATCGACATGTGGAGCCTGGGCTGCATCCTGTCCGAACTCCAGACGGGGATGCCCCTCTTCCCGGGCGAAAACGAGGCAGACCAGCTCGCCTGCATCATGGAAGTGCTGGGTCCACCGCCCCCCGTGGTCCTGGAGCTGGCCTCCAGGAGGAGACTCTTTTTCGGTGAGATCCCATCCCGGTTCTTTCTGTCTTTAACCCTTGGTCGCACCATTATTTTTTGTTTCGTACCTGCGTCCTATTGGGAAAAATCATGCTTTTCTTATGAAGGCTTACTCATATATTCACCTACATATCCAAATGCTTTTGTGTCCCAAAAATGTACAGTGTTACGAAAATCGTCAGACGAGTGTACGGTTAACATCAGCCCAACAAGCTGGTAACGGAGAAACGACGCTTTATTCACGAATATTCCGGAAAACACGAAGTACAGGTAACAAGAAAAACATCTCTTTTACAAATTAGCAGCACAAACAGACAGCTAATCACTAATAAGAACAGCAATACCACAAACAAAAAACTCAGCATCTAAGAGCTGAGACCAACTCGCAATGCGGACAACAGGACGTGACGTCACCTGAAAGTTTCTGGAAAAATCCAGATATCGGTTCCTATGAGAGATAGGACCATAAATCTCGAAGATTCAAGTATCTTCATTTTGTCGCCAAGGTCAGGGGTACTGGCTAGGGCCCCCCCCCCCCGACGTCCAACAAAACCTCTGTAAATGTCTCTTCCCAACCATAAGATTAACAAAGCAGGGAAGCAACTTTACATGTTTGCAACACTACACACTTTAAAGAATTATAAAGTCGGCGTCGGCTTTCATTTGTTACTTTTTTCATGTTTCTGGGAATAAATCTATATCTATTCGCCTAATGTGTATTTCTTTTGTTCAGATTCGAAAGGCAATCCTCGCTGCATCACGAACAGCAAAGGGAAGAAGCGCAGGTCGGGTACGAGACCGCTCTCGATTGCCCTCAACACCGACGACCAAGACTTCATAGACTTCATCGCCAGGTGTCTAGAGTGAGTGGCTTTCTACCCAACAGATTTCCATAGTCTGCTCTACAATAACTGGGTCTGAATTTAAGTGCAGGTTAAAAGACCTGTACTTAACAGACCTTTTAACACGGTTGTTACATCCCTAAAAAAATACAGTGTCAAGCGAAACAAAACACATAAAAGATTCAATTCTAAAAATTAAAAAAGAAAGGATATTACAATAGAATTGGATAATTTGAAGCTGACGGGACCAGCATAAAAATTCAAATTACTCAAGATTTCGAATTAAAAACAACTGTGACCCATTAGCAGTATGCTAAATAGGAAATTCATGGGATTTTAGAAGAATTCGAATTATATAGAAGAATTCGATTTAAAGAAGTTCGATTAATTAGCAAAGTTCCATAGTATTATATTTTGATGATAAAGAGAAAATTTTAGTCAAATAATAAATAATTCCAAAAACGGATTTTTCGGACTCGGGGAGATCTGAAACATAGAGATTCTGGAAAAATTCGACGTTGATTTTAGTTATATTGACGTCGCGTTGTGAAGCAACACGAAGGCCATTTTGGGACGGACCTTGCAATTTCAAACCGCGGGCAGATGATGGCCACCTCTGCTGGTACCCCCTCTCCAATCTTCCGCACCGTCCTTTTACCGGGCCTTACACTCGATTGGGTTGGCCGGGGTGGAGAAGGTGCCGTGCTCACACCAGTGGGAGTGCGTTTGACCCACTGCATATGACTTAACTTGCAACAGGCCCACATATGCGGCGGTTCTTCAGTGGAATTGGATTTCGAACCTGGAATCCCCCGGCCCCGAAGACAAGACGGTACTTACGTATTAACGCCACCGAGGCTACAGATTTGGCGGTTTTTAAGTGCCGCCAAATTTGGCGGTTTTTGTACTTACGTATTAACGCCAATTTGGCGGTTTTTAAGTGCCGCCAATTTGGCGGTTTTTGTAAACAAGATTGCTCTTTATTGGCGCATTACCGCCAATCTGTAGCCTCGGTGGCGTTAATACGTAAGTACCGACAAGACCTTATCATTAGGCCACCGCGGCCGCTTCGAGGTTGAATTTGACTACGATCGTAATCCTTTATCTTTGCATACGTCCTATACGGGAAAGTAAAAAGTGTTTAGATTGCCTGCTTCTGACGGAGAATTCGTTGTTAATTTCGTGATAGGGTTCGTAAACATTTTGGGATTTCTGTCTTTTGCGCTTTGCACTCCTTTCAGTTGAAGGATCCTTCAATTCAGAATTGAAATTTCCCAGGGAGGGGACGTCCCTGATTTTAAATGATATATCTTTGTTCTCAAAGGCTATTATAACTTTCCCTGTTATTCGACGATTTCCCTTATTTCGAATGAAGTATCTTTTTCTTTAAAGAAAGATGCGTTACGTGTCATCCTGGGATTTCCTGGATTTTAAATATGGTCAGGTAGCAAATTCTCGGTTTCGATACCGAAAGACTCTAGGCCCCAAACCCGATTCCACCGACGATCGACAGTGCATGTGGGCATCGAGGGCCCGATGACTTTCAGAAAAGTCGGATCATACTCTATGTGTAGCCATTTGGTGTAACCAAAGTTCAGCCGATCGATTTCTTGATAACGTTTGTTTCATAAGAACTCGGCAGACTGTTGAACACCATTTGCTTATAATGCATGCAAAATACACGTAATAATTACATTACAAAAAAATCATCTTTTTACCACGCCATTAATTCATAATCAATGACAGTACGTAGAAAACTACTAGAGGCCAAATCACCGATAAATAATGTAATATACAGGGTGTCCACTAAAGTCCTTCTACCCCACATTAACTTGAGAACGGCGACATCTATTGCCACAAATTTGGTGTCTAGGTATAGTAAAGTGGTCATGCGCTACACGGTGAGAGCAGTTACAGCGCCACCTGGCGGCAAACAACGAATTTAGCGTTCCTATCTCGAAAACGGTACAAGATACAGGAAAAAAGTCAATTAGTATAGCTTCAAATTGTAGAGCGTCTTCGGTTTAGTTCGAAAAGACACCTTGAGTCCAATAATGCTAAGAACAAAACGTGTAAAACGCGCATTTATTTGGTAGTGATTTTCTACAAAATGTGCAGCAAGAAATCCAAAAAAGATTCCAGATGTGCATCGTAGCTGACTGAGAGCATTTCAAACACCGAAAGTAAAAGTATCTGCTGATAACTAATTGTTCTGTTTTCTTTCTAACGCTTTTCTGGTGTAAGAGTGTAGGAAATCGTGACCAAACAAATGCGCGTTTTACACGTTTTTTTCTTCGCATTATTGCGCTCAAGGTGTTTTTTCGTATTAAATCAAAGACGCTCTACAATTTTTTAATTGTCTTTTTCCCCGTACTTTGTATCGTTTTCGAGATGAGAACACTAACTCCGTTGTTTGCCGTCAGGTGGCGCTATAACTGATCTCACCTTGTAGCGCATGGCCGCTTTACTATACCTAGACACCAAGTTTGTGGCAATAGTTGTCGCCGTTCTCAAGTTAATGTGGGGTAGAAGGACTTTAGTGGACACCCTGTATATTCATACGCGTCTTAGGACTACAAAAAGCGAATATGATATTAACTACTTTCGTTGTAAATGCATAGTTTTATCAAAGAGAATATAGATTGTTAGTGTTTAGAATTATGTTTTGTTCAAATATGCCAAATGTTTTTTAAAACTTTAGGGTTATATACAGGACTATTTAACTGGAGGTAATGGTGCACCAGGTAGTTTTCACTGTACTGTCAACTAGAGTTGCCATGCTTTGTTACTTTCATTAAAAGCAACTACGTTTCCTTGACAGCTGGAACAGTTCCTTAAGAATGAGCCCGGATGAGGCACTTCAGCATCCATGGCTACTCGCGTGTGCTTCGCAAAGAATATCATCTCAGTCATCTTTCAGGGACCTAGAATCTGGTAAGTTGGAATGCACTGCCATTTAGTGTTATGCGCTTCTGTATAGTATAATACTCTAAGACTGTTTCTTTTTTCATCGCATAATAACCTTTTGTTTGCACACGTATCATTCATATTCGCAAATATATGACAAATGTCAGAAATGTATTTAAAGACTAATAATTAAATTCTTTTTGATTCTGAAATGCATACCGTAATGGTCAAGATTTCTGGCTGGAATTGTATAGATGAAATAAAGAAAGGGAAATTTGCACGCGCAAATGCTTAGCACGAAAATATGATATATGAGGAAAACGTTTTTAAAAATCGTAATTTTTTACTTTAATCTGGAGGATATTTCTTTGATGCAAATAGTTAAAGTATTTGATACTTAGAGCAGTGTTAAATGCAATTTGAAACTTCATGAACTTTTCAGTAGAAATATAATTTTGAAGATTATTTAATATTTAGAAACAGAAAATAATATTTACTGAACGAATTAGCTTAAATGCCAAATAAGTACCCTGTACAATTTGGCTGCAAAAATGAGAACAGCATCGACGAAATAAGATGTAAATAAATGCTGACAGAATGCTGGATGAAACTTATATTCACTTAAAAATTGACTTTTGAATATGTATTTTTTTACAAAACTAACTTTTAATAATTGAATTGAAGGGTTATTTTTAAATTATTATTATTTGCGATTTCAACCTCAAACTCTTTAGAGTAGGGGAAAATAGCAGATAAAAAAAGAGGCCACTAGGTGAAAAAAAGGTGTGGGGGGGAAGAAAAAGATGAACAAGTTAGCTTTGTTTCAAGAAATGAAGTTTATGGATTTAACAAGAATTTCCCAAGAAAACGTCTCGATTAATTTTTTTATCCATGAAAATTGTTTTAAACCAATAGCGAATCCAGGGGGGGCTATTGGACTGCAGTCCCCCCCCCAAGAGCTAAACTAAAATTCTCGATTTTATTTAAAATCACTACAACTGTTTGTTCTTAGTTTTCATTTTTAAAAAATAATAATAAATTCGTGACAACATTGCTTTCTGGCTTGACAGGCTCGAAAATTTTCCTACTTTTGTAGTCATTCCACTTGAACTTGTAGCGTTGACGCGATCGAAAACATTTTTTGGCTAGTTATTTCATTGTATTTTTTATTAAATTATCGAAAGTATTGTACTGTTCTTTATGATTCTTATTGTCAGGTGAGGAAAGTCTGTAAAGTTAAAGTGTTTTGGTTTACATAAGCCATGAGGTATGACATTCGTCACTACGATACAAAATTTTTATGACCTCAACCCCCCCTCCCCCAGACCCGAATCCTGGATTTGCCACTGTTTCAAACTAAATTAATTTCATCCAATAAATTCATATAAGTTATGCATCATTTGCCAGCAATTTGTCTGTTTAAATTTAAAGCTATTGTAAGAGCATTGTTCAACCTTTGATTAAAATTAATATATCTTTTATATGTGGGAAGCATTTTTAAAGTTTCTTGAATTTCTAAGATTTAACCATATGCAGACAATTTTGATAATAAGATAATGGAAAGCACATAAATTTAATGAGCTATAAAATGAAAAGTTTCTGAAATTTTTCTCTTTTCTAAATTAACGTAATGCGGATTAAATCAATATTATTATAATTGTATTTTTAAATATTTATTTTAAAAAATACACTGCTGTATTAATGTAATTTTGATATTAGAATGACAGAAGCGCATTATCATGTAGAAATATGGCCTTCGATATAATCTCTTTGAAGACAATCAGTGTTTAAAAAAGTAGGGATTGAAACTCTCATCTAAAGCATCGTAGCAGGATACTGTTTTAGGTTTGACTCGCCTTCCTGCATACTGTTCAGCAACGGATTCCGAGACTGCCACTTTTGGACGATTTTACACCGGAAAGGGGTGTCAGGCAATGAGCCAAATGAGCTCATTTCAGGAGTTCTTTGTTCGATCACGCTCAGTAAAATGTAAACATCACCCTTCCATTCTTCACCTCCCCTCTATTTTGTTGAAATTAACTCCGCCCGGCGCATGCACAAAAGCGCGGAGGGTTTACGAATCCGTTGCTAAACAATGCGTCTGACTTGATTGCATTCTCTGCGCAATGATTTTTGAAATTTACAGAAAAAATGCCAGTCTAAAACATTATGATGTTAAAGAAATATCCAGTGTTTTTTTTAACTATGTTGAGGCATTAATAATAAACTGAAAAATCTAATATTTATTTTTGCTTGGTCGCGCGAGAGCTATTGAGATATTCGCATTTATTTATTCACTCTCTTGCTATTTGTTGTGCGCGGTTATATAAAGGAAAAACATTGTTACAAAATTGAATGCTCAAACTAATTTTGAAAAATTTATTAAAATTAAAGAAAAATTGCACTGAAATAAAACTGGTATAGCTGAAAAGCTAGCTTTTTGAATTCGAAATGGTTTTATGCGATTCGAATTGTTTTTATGCGATAATACACTCCGAAATTTTTGAGGAAAGGTAAAGATCTAGTTAAACTTACCCTTTGTAAGTGAACACTAAACACATGCCGAATTTGACAGGTCTAGGTACAATGATCTGCCCAGTAGAGGCTTTTTGAACGATTTTGCGTCAGGCATCACGCAGCTTACAAAAAGTATGCCAGCCTAAAAACATTAATACGTTAAAAAAAAGAGAGAGAAAACATATTCTAGACGGATCCGACGGATTCTAGACTCACTAGCATAAACGTAAGTACTTTTCTAATCATACTTAATGTTTCGGGTAGGAATTAGCTCACTTTTGCATCACGCATGATGACGTCACGCAATTTACAGATTGTGTATGAAACACCAGGGGTGGCGCCAGAGGGGGACCGGGGGACAGGGCCCCCCTGTCGGGGATGCTGTGCCCCCCGTTGGGGAAAATTTTTGTACGGGGTATTCAACTGTAGTTGATAAATAATAATCTGGCAAAAATTTGAGACAAATTTCATTACACTCGCCCCCCTGTCGGGGAGATCGTGTCCCCCGTCGGGCAAACTCTAGCGCCATTCCTGTATGAAACATTATCATGTTAAAAAACAAATCTGAGACGAGTGCTGGAAAAAAATGTATCTGTCGGGAGAGTAACATTTTTTCTAACTTAAAACTGTTCAATGCAAAGTTCAATGTGGAATCTCTGGGAGCTGCGTGTCTCTAGAGCCACATTGCTTTGTGTTGCAGAATCCGCCGGCGGTCATTCCGTGGAGGACAAGGCTCCGGAACCCAGACGAGGGCCCGCGGACAAGTGTAAGGCCCACTCATTTTATTACTCAACTGATGCACTTTCTGTCCGCACTTGCACCAAACTCATTCTTTGTTTTAATCTTTTGTGCTGTCTGAGTGAAAGCCAACAATTCTTTTTTATAGATGTATTATTGCACCAATAATCTTTTTGGTTTGATATCACGTTGTCAGCGGTATACGAATTAGATGCAACCTCCAGAAAAGACAAATCGTAACTATGGTCGCTCCATACAATTTTTATACCAAGAAAAGAAAAAAAGTTGGCGTATTCTGCAAACACCTGTTAACGTGTCCACCTTATTTAAATGGGTGTGTAAGTCAAATTCTAGCGCACAGCGAACATACCTGGATGTCGAGATCCGCAGCGATGAATGTGTTTAAATGATACTATCAGAGTGAATGTGAAAAGCATCAATTGTGAAAATGACCCTACAAGCAAACATATGCACCAGATTAATGTGGGAAAGAATGAACGAATAGCAGGATCCGTGGACGTTCTATTTCAAACAATGATCGTTCTTTATATAAAGTAGAGGTTCCCAACCTTTTTCCACTCGCGAACCCCTTGATTAGTCTTTTTTTTAGTACAGTGAAACCTCTTCGAACGGCCACCCCTGCATAGCGGCCACCCCTCTTAACGACCAATTTTTCGTGGCACGGATTTTTCGGCCCATAGACCTAATGTTAAAATAACCCCTAGCAACGGCCACCCAACCCCTCTGAACGGCCGCCGGGTGGGTTCGCCCATCCCATTTGACAAACGTATAGGTTAGAGATTTACTTTTTATACTGAAAAACGAACTTGAAAAAATGGTTTTTTCCGAGAAGGGTAAAAACTTAAAACAGTCACAAATTGTATCCTTTTTTCAAAAAATGTAAAAAAATATTAAATAAAGTACTATTTTCTCTTTAGATAAGTCTCAAACTTCATTTTAAATAAGAAATATGTGTCAAACTTGTTTATATTATGTATTATAGCAATTATCTTGTAATTGTAACGAAAACCCTTCAGAGCGGCCACCCCCTATGAGCGGCCAATTTTTCTCGGAACGGAGGGGTGGCCGCTCAGAGAGGTTCACTGTACTCCCTACTGTTATATCTTTTCCCCCTCCCAATCATTCATCAGCACAAAAAAAGTGTTTATTAATAACGCCAAGGGTTTAGGTTAGCTTAAGAGTAGAACGAACCGAATTAACTTTAAAGACGAAACCGAGGACTGATTTTTGACTTTAAATTTTATTCTAATTTTTTATAATAGTTCCACGGCCTAAAACATTAAAAGAGAAAAATCCGGCATGCAGGAAAACAATTTTATAACTCAGAAGAGAAGCGGCACTAGCTCCATCATCGTGTACATAAAAAAACTAATGCAATTCATCCACATGTTTTGCCTTTTGTCGGTAAATTGCCGATCTGTGAAAAAAAGACTGGTAGTGGACACGTGATTTCGCAACCTGTTTGCATGAAACGACGAATTACGATACTATAATAAAATGTTTTTTCCTTGAATTCATTATTTTAATTTGAGGTTTATGTGCCCTATGTAAATCGTAAAGGAAGGGCGGCATGTTGCAAGTTCGCTCCGGACTGCAAAAGTTGTAGCTACGCCACTGCGCATCAACTTATGATGAGAGCCAACAATTACTCATCGTGATAATCAATTAGTCGTGCCTGCTTTTAATCGCGTTTAAAAAAAATGTCGAAACAAAAAAAGCTTCGAGAGGAGGATTCGGGATTTTTCTGGGTAACCCTACAAGAAAAAACAAAGGAAAAAGAACACAAAGAACAGCGGACCCTAGTAGAGCTACAGCTTTTGGAAAACATGGATGATTCAAGCATAATCGTGCAACACGATTGACGATTGGCGGGACTTTCGACAACTCATTACACTGGAAAACAAAAAAAACAAAAAAATATTTCATGTTGCTTGAGAAAGAAAGGGTTACACCTATGTATTTTTGTGCCCTGATTTCACATCTGTTAACCGTTTTTTTTCAATCGCCCATAGTTTTTGAGCAACGTAGTAACTCTTATTATATACATTAGGAAATCATATTCAGCTTGCAATATTTACACAGGCATATTAAAATGTTACAAACCTTCACTTTCTTGTGTACTTGATTTGTCGACTGTGCTTGGCTTGAGGAATATCCATTTTCAATGTCCAACAATAGTCGGCTAACATTTTGGGATTCCATTTTCCTTGGTAACGAACTCCCATATTCGAGATATCCATGCTCGTCGCTTACTGATCCAATGTTTTCAGGGAAGAGTTCTAAGTGGGAGTGCAAGAAATGGATTTTCAACGGCATGTTGCATCCCACGGTTTTGAAGGCCTTTAAGCAAGTTACTGATGATTTGCCTGTAGTTTTCCGCTTTGTGTTTTCCGAGGAAGTTTTTTGCTAACTCCTTCAAACGATGTCCATGCTGCGGCTTCCTTCTTAGTCAGTTTACTCTCAAACAACGGATCCCTCATTAGTTATTTAATTTGAGGCCAAACAAATATGTCTTCCTTAATTTTTGCTTCACTCACTTTTGGAAACTTCAGACGTAAGTACTAAAATCCACTTCCTCCACAGTCCATCGCTTTAACAAAATTCTTCATCACACCTAATTTGATGTGCAATGAAGGCAAGAGAATTTTTTCTGAGGCAACTAGTGGTTCTTTCTCTACATTCTTCACACCCTGTATGAGAAACTGTCGCTTGGGCCACACCTTCTTGATGTAGTGCTTTTTTCTGTCCCTGTTGTCCCACTGGCACAGAAAGCAAAAGAACTTGGTATAGCTTGCTTGCAATCCAACTAAGACGGCAATCACTTTCAAGTCGGCGCGTATATGCCAAGAATGTTTGCTGTACTCAATATTGGAAAACATATGCTTCAAGGTTTCGTATGTTTCTTTCATACGAACACCATATCATATCGAATCGAAGGGAATCGAAGGGTGCTTGTTACCATTGTGTAACAGAACTGCTTTTAAGCTGATCTTTGAAGAGTCTATAAACAAACACCATTCTTTAGGGTTATGTTGTTGTTCTAGAGCCTTAAAGGACGAGTCAACATCATTACAAAATATCACATCACCATCTTGGCAAATGTTTCCACGTGCTGCCAAATAGAAACATCTGTCGTTACAAAGTGACTCATGCATTGAATCGCATTTGCGTCGCAGGATTCTCGATCCAAAAACACTTGTTATAATTTTTGACATACAGCCTTTTCTTTATAAAAATTATATTTGTAAGAGCATTTCAAACCCAAACATTATCCTCTTAGCCGGCAATTAATTTTTTCGGAAAGTATTTTTGACACAAGATCCGACATATTTCAATGACATTTTCTACGTACATGTAAGCAATTACGAGTAGTGTTTCTGAAAAACAGTATATTATAGAGGTTCTTCGAGATTATATTCGGGTTCAGTGACCATAAGAACACCATTATTAGTTAAAATCTCAAAGGCAACAAAAAAATATCCTGGCTACGACATTGATTCAAATAAAAGAAAGGAGTGGACAGAGGTTTTGGTGCGAGTTTATGTTGCATAAAATTGGAGGGGGATAGACAAATTCTGATTGGTCTTTCGAATTCAGAGCGTGAAAGTACATAAGAATTAGCTAAAATCATACGGGCAACAAAATGGTTGTTGTCCAGTGTTATCTGTCAAATTGCTAAATATCAATTCACTTCTTGGTTTTCATAGTTATTATTATTTCTTGAATAGGCTTTCGGAATGGAACAGTTTTCACTTCCATTTTTCATACGCACTTGAGAGAACAAAATTCTAAAATCTTATTATGTTTTGTTTTCTGCCATTACCAAGATGGCTTTTGCGTTCTTTCTCTTTCTTTCGTTCGTGTGTGGTCAGGGGCCGGCTCAGTTTTTAGCCGAGAAGTTAATCTAGCCCAGTGTTTCCCAACCTTTTTAACACCATGCGCGAGCGCCGTTTACACAAATACTCAAACTAATTCACTGATGATGACGAGGGGGTGTGGGCGAAAAAATCACATCATGACCCGGGCGCCATTGACCCTCGCTACGCCACTGTCTTCATTGTGTTGCAAAATGGGTGAGATGTGTCACCAGATCACCACCTGTCACTATCTGACTCAGCCCTTCGGGACTGCAAAGGTTCTTCTTGTTTTTGCATTGTATTTTTGTCTTTTTAATAAATAGTTGTTGTCTCGAATGCAGGGATTGATGACTACGGGCACGTGATTGTCTCGACATAGCGTGCCCCTGGTTTACGAGTGAGACAGGGTTGGAACTCTCCAATGAGGACTTTGAGCCTGTGAGAATGGTTTGTGGTGAAGCGAATAGTAGTTTCATATAGACTCCACCGTCTATTGGAAAGAGACAGAGGTGGATGTCTGTAAAATATGTCATTATCTGACTAGTAATTTCTTTGTTTTGTGTCTTAAGATGTAAATCCTCCCATGCCTACGTGGATAAAAATTCGTTTTTTTTTTTAACTGTTTCTGCCGATAAGTAGAAAAACTTTTATGAACATGAAATCTTGAAGTTGCCTAAAAGATGGTTAAAAAAAATAATAATGGAGCAAGACGGATATTATCAAATCAAGTTTCTTTCTTGTGAACTGATGTTTAAACTGGGAATATTTTAGATTGATGAAAATCTGTAAATTAAAACCCTTTTTCTCCGGAAACAGTAACTTATGTACTGTAACTTTCAACACTTCATTTAGGATTTTTTTAATATTGATTCGTTGGAAATATGTATCAAAATTATACTTAATCATATTCCCCTGAAATAGGATGCAGCCGTGTAGTTAAACACGATTCGATTAACTGAATATAGTGATAAACTCTTTTA
>BGPR01001491.1:0-13363 GCA_013235015.1 Araneus ventricosus | reverse complement strand
ATGTTTTGTCATAAATTCTTTCTTTCTGAACATAATCATTTAATGTTTCATTTCTCTTCAGCTCGATTTCGGTCATTCCCAAAGCTTTCGTTTAAACCAACGGGTAAGTGCTTGGGTTGAGATTCGTTGTTTCTGTCCGCTATTTATAACGATTTTTTCAACTGTTATTTGTTTTCAACAAACGGTTCGTTTCAGTTTTTCGAATATAATCACAACACCTAACCCTACTTTAACCCAAACAAAAATTACCGAAATTAATTTGATTTTAAAATTAAAACTGTGTGTGAGCTTTGTGATCGCACCACGTGGCTGCTATGCGAAAGCGATTAACTCAATATCTGCATGCCTTTAACAGTTATGCTGTGAGCTTCTTTTTCGCGCGCTTTTATTTAACTCGATTTTTTTTCATGTTTGTGAAGTTGGAATTTTGTAATCGATTTTTTCCCTCACTTCCTCGTGTGTCAAGCTCTGAAGTTTTTATTGTGGCGTCTTCCCAATGCCAATACAAAATTTTAATATTTTCTGAAGTTGATTATCAATTAATCGATTAATTTTAATTTAATTTTGATTCCATATGAGAGGCGCCATCTGGTTGGGAATTGAGACAAAAGTGATTGCAAGATTCCATAATAATTATAATAATGAATCATGAAATGTAGTAAAGACTAAAAAGTAGAAAATATTTTTAAAAATAATTGAATAATTGGTACTTTTCAGTTAACGAAACCCCAATCATCGCCAAGCTGAAATGTTGGCGTTATTCCGTTTTGGCGCCAACGTTCATCACCAAGAAAGCTATCGCTAAGATTTGGCGGATTACCGCCAAGATTTGATGATCTGTCTATAAGATTTGGCGCTTTTTTCTTGGGTTTGGTTAACAGTAGAGTACCGAAAAATTTCCCAAAACACACCTCTATTAGTATGCTAAAAAGTAGAAAAATCATTTTTACCAGAAATCTGGAGATCGAAACAAACATCGTAAAATCTTCAGGCGTTGTAAACAATACGATAAGGAGATTAACCAATATTATATATCATAAGAAAGAAAATATTGAACATTTATTAAAAAAGTGACTAAAATTCCAATTTACTTATTTCATTATTCCAATTATTGTTATTCCAGTTTACTTTGTTTATCAGTGCCTCATGCATTTCGATCTTGTATTGACCTCCAGGTTTTTGATGAAAGAAAAAATATGGATATACAACCAACAATTAGGCTTCGTGGAGGGTCACCACGACAAACTAGTCCCAAGGCTAGCTAGCCACTTTAATCGTTCGATTTTCAAATTAGGATTGCCTTTTTCAAGTTTGTTTTAGATTAATTATTTGTGCAAAAAGTTTTATGTCATGTGTTCTTTTTGTATTTTAAGGGTATGATTATAGAGAGTGTAGTTTTATATAATTATAATAATTAGGTATATGGCAAATCTAATGCTTGCTTCCTTTAAATTACTAAACCAATATTTGATTTTATTATTTACTCTGTATATTTACTTTCTAGTACTCCAATAAAAACATCCTTTTAAATTTTTCATTTTATTAATATTTATAACTTTTTTTCAATAAAAAGAATAATAGTTTAACTTTCCTCTAGGTGGCAACGCTGCGTTTCATTGTTGCCCACGTGACTAATAACGGCCATTTCTTTTCTCTTTTTCAGTTCTCCACGAGGACATCAGCTGTCCCGAAGAATACGACGACCCCCTGGAAGATTCGGGCACCTTCCTTCCTTCTATCCTCTGAGAGGACATCCTACCGCATGGATCTCAAAACACACGGAAACTAGTCGAGCTGGTCAATTTCCTTGGAGGAAGACTTCCTCAGCTTCTTCCTGGTGGGAAGAGGAAATTTCGCTTTCCTCTTCTCGTACCCAACGAATTATTTGAAAAAGAGAGAGAGAGAAAAATTATATGTGAATGGAACTCACTTCATTCTCGTGTACATTCAGAAGAGGCATATCGAATATTTTTGTCGAAGATTATTGCTTGGGTGAATGCTTGGAATGCGAAAGAAATGTGGATGAATTGCTTTGGAATGTCCTACTGGTGATAAAATGACAAACTTTGGGTTGAAGTTTACAAGAATTTGTTTTGCGTTTCTCTTACCCTTCATTTCCTAACATCCAAGAGTTAGATTAACGAAAAGAACGTTTGTGTATACCTTTTTCGTGATATTTATCATTGTCCCTGTGTTGAAGATTTTTTACAGTTGTTGTGTGCTGTTCCTTTGAAATGTCTCCATTATCTAGGTTTGCCCTTTATTAATTGAGAGTTAAATAGTCACCAGAGCTTCTCGACCAGTATATAGTTATGTAGAGTGATCTGAAAATTGCCGATACACCTGAAAATTAATTCTTCTTATTATTATTTATGCAAGACGTCTACTGGTCACGAAAGTAGTGAGATTTTGTCAAAAAGTCACGAATTTGTTGTCAACTATTTAGAATCATCTTAAAACTCGAGAGAGTTCGGAAAAAACTTTCCTTATATTAGAAAAAACAAACAACGTATTCTTAAAAATTCCTTAACTGAAGACAAACATCAGAAACAAATTCGAACTTAATTAATTAACAAGACTAGAGGTCATGATTTTTTTTCCCGCTTGTAAGCTAATAGAAACCTTGTAATAGAATGCATGTATCTATTATTTAGAAGTTCTTTGGATGTCATTCTGTAATTGATGTTCTTAGAAAAGTATTCCTGAATTCTAGGTTTTATGAAGAATTTCGATTTTAAGCATGATCAGGGATGGGTAAATGAAACGCCTTTTTCAAAAATGCAAATTAATAATTGATTCTCTTTCTACTTCTAAATACTTTTAAGGAATTAAAAATGTTTATCTTAAAAATTTGCAATCAAATTTTAATATTATTACAAACAGAACACTACTCCATACCCCTGCACCTGAAATCAGAAAGGCTGATTCTTTAAGCAGTGGGATAGGTATAGAGCGTCTTTTTATTTAACAAAATTACATATCTGGCAAAAAAGAGAAGGAAAAAAAGTACAAATATAAAAATGAACACTTAAAAGTTTACTTACACAAATTAGAACGCTACAAAATTTTATATACATAGATATGCAAAACCAATGGAAATAAATTTTAAAATTGCCATTTTTTTTTTTTTTTTTTTTTTTTTTGCTTAAGAAAAATTTATAAAAACGTTTTGAAGCGAGGGAAAAGCATTCTTGTTTCGCAGGAAGCACTAAAAGTTTATTTTCGAGGCTCCAAGGGTACTGAGTACTGTAGTCAGTACAAAAGTACTGAGGTGTTAGTTTTTTTAATAACGGAAAGCGCGCGTTTTCCGTTAGACTTAGATGATCTGATGAGAGGGGGGAGGAGTAGATGTTCTTGATATTGTTGTCGAAGATAATTGCTAAGTCGTCGGCAAGAAGAGATTACCATTATAGTAGAACCTCAGGAATCCGAAATTCGGATAGTCCACACATTTTTCTTTAATTTTCTGAAAACTTTTTACTGAAAAATGAAGGCATAATAACAATTACCAATCAGAAACAAAGATAATGTTTATTCTCAATTTAAAAGAAGTATTCTAATTGTTCTTTAAGAATGAATACGACACCTTAATGAGCAGAAACAAACTCATATATCCTCTTTTTACCCTCAACTTGTTTGCCACTGTGCCGCCCGCTCTTTCCGTATGCCTTCACAGAGCACCCAGACTCGATACTCTACTGCATTTGGCATATCAAGAGTATTTTACCGGATAATCCGAACTTCCCGGAATCCGAACAGAGGTCAGCCCCAATTAGTCCGGATTCTCGAGGTTCTACTGTATTGTGATTTTATCAAAGTGTGAATTTTCTGCCTTGAGAATGTATTTATTATCAGAAATAAGAAATAAAATTTTATTATTGAATCTCAGATTTTTTAAAAAAACTGTTGAATTGATAACGGTTGCGAAGCTCTGGTCCATTACAAGACGACGAAGAAGAGAGTTCTTTTCGTCTAGAGAATTTCGTCTGTGCTTCGGGAAAATGATCTTAATAGAAACATTTTGATGCTCTTTTTTCGTGTATCCTCTGTAAAACACTAAATGTTTTCGTCGCTTCGGTATTTATTGCAAAATAATGCACTAAGGTTAGAAGCTTTCACTTACTTAATTACGTTCATATATATTACGAGCATATAAATAAGAAAACGAAATCGTTCAATTTCTCATTTATAATCCGTTGTGAAGTTTTCTTTTTAGAGTGTTTTTTCTGATTTTTAACCTTCTCATGCAATAATTTTGAAACTCATATATCGGAAAAAAAATATTTCATTGTGGTCAATATCTTTAAATCATACTGTATTTCCCTGAAATCATTCGCTTTGAAAAACTTTTGTGCCGCATATTTAAAAAGGACGTTTTCTTCCGAAGACATCAATTCATAACAATAAATAAGACATATATTTCTATGGAAATACCCTCTAGTTTATTGTATCCATCAATAGTAAGAGTAAACTGCACAGTCGGAACTCGGAATATACCAACCGTAGAAAAAAAAACTATTAATTTTGTTAAAATTCTCTTTTGATTAATATGGATTGCAGTCTAGAATTATTGTACACACCTACAACGGCAATAATTTTAAAAACCTTGAAAAGAATAGCAGTCATAGAAAAATTTATCTGTATCATTTTCCTTGGCTTTGCAAGTTTCGTTTATTAAAATTATTATTATTATTATTATTAAATAAATCTAATAATGTCACAAAAATGTACAGAGAAGGGCTATTTTGAAAAATGAAAGCAAGGTCATTCGCCTGTTTGAAGGATCTAAGCTTTCGAATTAGTTAAATTTCTTTTATACTAGGACTGGCGTTTTATTATACAGATTGTACAAATATTTCCAGAAGACTCACCAAATGCAGGTGGACATCGTCTTTTCATCTCCTTTATACTACTCTACACTCGAGAGATTTGAACTCTTGTAATTCTGAAACTCCTAGCATCTAGGATGTTTCCGAGAACTTTTTTGATACCCCATTTATGATGATAATGAACTAAATTCCTGTTGATTAATAATTGTAAAGGATAATGAATACCTTTGTAGAAGATCCCTGTGCATGAGAGGGTTAAATACTTTTCAGCTGTACATCTGTTTACATAGCACTTCCAGCCTGCAAACCATCTTTGAAAACACTGGCCGATTTCCAGTCCTCGAACTTTGTTAGAATTTGCCACATATCAGTGTGAGGTTTGTCATTAACAAAACGGACTATAGCTGTTATTATGGTTTAAACAATCTTGTACTGGTCCCTGCTCGATGAAAAATCGTTAAATTATAATTAAAGTATGCATGAAAATACGAAGCCGTTTTAAAATGCAGTGGAGTTTCGATTATTCGTGCCACAGTGGCGTAGCAAGGGTAAGTGGTGCCCGGGTCATAATATTATTTTTTTCCCCCCCCCCCATCATTAGAAGCTTAACAATTGTAAACGGCGCCCGATTTTTTTTTTTATTTTTTTGCTCCTCATCGTATTTGACTTTAAACCAGCAGGGAGTGGTCTCCCCTAAACTTTCTCGTATACTTTCCCAAAAAGGTGCTGTTTCCCTTCCCCCCGAGTGGATAAAAAAATTCGAACCTACTGTAACCCAGAATCCAATGACTATCAGAAGGCTTTTCATTGTAGATTAGAGTGATTGTAAAATATTTAGGTAAAGAATCAAATTCAAAGCGATGCGTAGCGATTAAATGCGAATCGATTTTCCAGTCTTACCGTCTCAAGGACAAAGTGGCGTAATCCTTCCGACTGCACAGGCATTACTACCAGTACGCATGCGCATAGAGTTCGTTTCAAAAGTGAAAAAGTATGCGATTATATAAACCGACAGACAGTCAGCCCGTTGACGGATTTGGCCCAAAATTTTATACGGACCTACATTCATGACAATACAACTGTGTACCAAATTTTATCCATCTAGCTATTCAAGTTTTTGAGTTATAGTGTTCGCATGACAGCGAACAGACCGACAGGCAGACTTCCCGTAGACGGATTTTGTCCAAAATTTGATAGAAACCTACAAATTATGTTTAAAAACCACATACCAAATTTCATCCCCGTAGCTCTAATGGTTTTCGAGTTATCGTGTTCACAGACAGACAGACATGATTCAGAAATTGTGTTTTTCGGACTCAGGGAGGTCTAAAACGTGGAGATTCGTCAAAATCTCGAGTTCGAATTTTTTGACGATTACAATACTTTCTCTTTGTATACTTCGTATACGAGAAAGTAAAAACGACATAAACGCTTTAACGTTTCGGTAACATGGCCAGCGGCGTAGCGAAGGTGAGTGGCACCGCAGGAGTAATATGATTTTTTTTTTTTTACCCTAGTCATTATCAATGGCTTCGTAATCGTAAATAGCGCTTGGTGCATGGTAATATTTTTACTCCTCAGCATCATATTTTGCTTTAAAAAATGACATAAACGCCCTTAAAAGTGGCGCCCAGAGCATTCATGCCCCCTCCCCCCAGTAGCTACCCCACTGTCGTGCCAATGTATACTGAATATAAATCTAATTTTGAGGAGAAGAAAAACTCGGGTTGTGCCAAAACGTTTGAAAAAAATGCTCAACTTTTAAAGTGGATAAGTAAGCGCCAAATTCTTAAAGAGAGCATGTAGACTAGCAAAAAAAAAGTTTATCTACTTAGTAAGAATGTTTATTACGTTAAATATCAGTGGTGAAGTTTGCTTTGACACACTGAACCATTATTTACGTAGAATAAGATAGAGTAATATCCGTGCGTAATATCAAAATCACATTCAAAAATCACAGTTTTGTGTAATAGATGTTTTGTTTTATAATTTTTTTTAATTTAATTTATCTGCATTAAATTTAAAAACATATTTCTTAAAAACCTTAAGATCAGCAATAATAAAAAGTAAATTTTGTTTCCCTCTTTAGAAAGGAAACGGCACGTTCATAAAACTTTACTGTTAAAATTCTGAAATTCGTATTTCAAAATTGTAATTCCATGCTACGTTATTTCTTATTTAATATAAAGAATATAATGACCAAGTTTTTATGTATTACAACATTTTTATACTCATTGTATAGATAACTATACTGCAGTAAAAAAAAATTATAATGGCTGCTTTTTCTTCAGTAGAACAACGATGAACATACGAACTAATAACAAACGATTTTTTTAAAAAGTAAAATATCATCGAATCCGTTAAGCCGAATCAGTCTCTGTGATTCGTTCTAAAAAGTAATTCTTATTCGTTCTAGAAATATCTTTTCGAATTGCTACTTATTCGGACAAAATTCTTATTTTAAAATTGAAAGAAGCTTAAATAAAATGACTGGGATTACAGGTAATCAAAATTCTACTGCATTGTTAAAATGTATTCCGAGAAATACATCAATGAGTCTGTAAATTTACAAAGCTAAAAAGAATCATTTAAAAATTATTCTCAAAAAATAATTCAGTATTTAAACATAGGATTTCTTTCTAAATGTTTTTAAACGCTGTATTTAATCCAAACATCTCGAACAGTCATCGAATGTCAAATGCAATAATAATTATTTGAAATGTCTATGTAAATTTTGTTCTATGCAAAAAAAGCAATTGAAATTTTCTTTAAAACTTCTTACTTCTTCAAACTCTGTCTATAATTTTAATTCTTTTACTGAAAGCTTTACTCTGATTATTTCAAAAGAATATAGAATTTTATATCTAATTTAAAATAAGGACAAACTTAAATAGTTTCATAATCTTAACAAAACTTATTATCTGTTTATTAAATATCTGTTTGTAGTACTATATTTCAATACAATAGAAATTTATTTTATAAGCATTAACAAAATAATCTTGTTCATCAGCATCAGAAATTTTAACTTTCAATCTATAGAATTTTTTATTCACTCCTCTAAAATTATCTTGCATAAACCATCAGATATGTTTGGAACATCGATGCTATTTAATAGAAAAATTAACTATCAAGAAGACGAATGCAAACTTTTTCTAATATAACATGAATGAAATTATATAACGAAACGGATTTAGAATTTTTGTAATGAGTACGAATCCCTTTTTGCATAGCTATTTTAGGGGAAAAAATAAAATTGTGATTATTTTCAAACCCTTGTCGGGAAAAATGAATTGTGATTGATTCAAAATGTTTTTTGAACACTTCCTCGTCACTGTACGTAAATAAGCACGCGTATTTATACATGTAATATATGAATATATTGATGAGAGGTGCTGTAATGAATCTTTCAAATAAAGTAGTTTTTAAAATACACCCTTTTTGATTATTATTTATATTATGTGCATTCACACGCAGCTTTCAAATAATTACGGTGTTGTAATACTTATTTCCGGTGTAATACTAAGTCAATGGATCTTCAAAGAGGAAGTCCAACATACAAGCAGATAAAGTCAATGTTTTTAATGTAAGTAAACAAACCAGAAAACTCTTCGATTAACAAAAAAGCAATTTTACAATAAGAAATTATTCAATTGCGTTTTTTTAAAAGTTAAATTTATTACTAGAGTTTTTATAACTGACAGAGACGTCAGTTATAAAATTTAAAAATTAAAATCAATTAATTACAAAATAAATTATCTTAATACAGTGACATGCATTGAAGTGAAGCAGTGCTTCAGTAAGCAGTTTGTTTTTTCTTACACAGCTAGACTGCGTCAAAAAGCCGCAACTAGCATCGTTGGACGATTTTACTACGGAAAGGGATAAAGGACAGTAATTAGGTGAGGGATAAGGCCCATTGTAATTAGGTAAAATAAGAGCAAAAATTTATGAAGTTTTTAAATTTTGGTCAAACACCCCTTGGACCTTAAGGATATGAGAATCGAAAAGTTTCCACCCTCGGGGGGAGCAGTTACCCCCCAGAGGGAAAAACTGAAGTGAAATGGAGCGTTTGGTCAGTTTTTCCTAGATTTCTCCAAACCTACACATTCAATGTTAAAAATGATTAAGATGAAAGTTGTAGAGCATAAAATTCTGCGTCGAATGAATACCAACACTATCTATTTTGTTGAAATAATAAGATTACAAACTCTTATCAAAGTTTCAATGATTTTCCAATTTTCAAAAAAAAATTCACTATTCTTACAAAAGACGACGCATACAATCAAAGATGGTCTCTTAATAAAGTTTTTATGTAAAAAGTATTCACTTTTGTAAGCACATACATATGTCGGTGCACCAATAAAAGAGCGCTAGTGTGGTGGAAAGTTAGGAGAGAGCGTACCAGTAGCCCATTGCAATTAGACCGAAAAACGGCAAATAGGAGAACAATTTATAAAGTTTTGAAACTTTGGTCAAATATTCTTTTGATATCAAGGAAAGGGGAACCGTAAAGTTTCCACCTCTAAGGGGGGGAACACCTCCTAACCAGGGACGTGGCGAGCGTCTCACATCTGGGGGGGGGGGGGAGATCCAAAAAATGCCGACTCTTATGACGAATTTCAACACTTAAAAGACAAATATTTTATAGTGCCTAATATACATAACTAAGATGCATAATATCATTTTCAATGATGAGGATACGAAATATCTAAGGGCTCAAACAAAGACAAAAGACCTGCCTTCAAAAAGAACAGTAAAAAAATAAAGACAAAATTTAGCTTAGCAAAGGCACGATTTTATTCCCTCCTCGGTAGGAAGTCCTAACTCTCGATGGAAAATAAACTCGTCCTCTATAAATCACTTTTGCGACCATTGATTAGCTGCGCTTTCCCAATGTATCTGTGTGGGTTCAACCCATCAGAAAAACTGTGAGCACTACAAGAAAGATATCACAAATATCCTCAGAAACTAAATTTATTCGTACAGATCTGAAACGTAAAACCATTTGAGATTTATTTAAATATAGCCATAAAATATTTGAACAAAATGGATAATAGATATTAACGAAGCCGCAAGAGAGATTCCAGTGCATGACCCTAGTATAAGAACAGACGCAGAGCAAAGCTCTATTTAGAAGCACCCTCACCTCAAGACTTTCTGAATCGCCATATAGCCTGATTTGGCCAATATAATCAAAATATCAGAAATACAGTATAATTTTATTAATATAAATTATTTCATTATCGCTTTAATTATTTTGAACTAAATTTTATTTCTTACCATCATTAAATTCAATTAATCATAAATAATACATTCTGATACATAAATAATATACATACATATAATATTTAAATAATACGAATAATAATCAATCCTTGGGCGCTTAACATATCATGCCACTAAAATTTCATCCATAGATGTGGACAATAAAAAAAAAATCACAGTCTGAAAGATCCCTCCTTTGGTCATTTCTTATTACTGAAATAATTATTGTAATTCAGGTATTTAAAATATTATGAAAAAAACACATCAAGGTGTAAATTTTTTTAAATATGCAAACAATAAAAATATCAATTTTATTAATCTTTAATTTTTTACACTTAAAATTTGAGAATTATTTTATTTAGAATCAAAAGTGAAATGTTTTTACATAGTAGGTATTTGGCCAAATCATTATTCGTTATATCACTAATCTCGATGTTTAAAAAACACTGCTTCGAAATTCAACTCAATTTGAATTTCCGTTTATTACTATTATATACACGGCATTCGAACGGAAAAAGCTCATCCGAGTACTTGAAAAATCGCAAACATCCGCTGATAATATATATGCATAAATTTGCAGAATTTTTGAGATCTATTAAAACAAATCATGTTAAATAAACAAATAATTAATGCAACAAAAAGCAATGTAAAATAATGAAAAGCAGTGCAAGTTGGCTAATTGGAAAATCTTTGTGTAAAAGTGAATACAGCATGAGAAAACGGCAATTTTAACTAAAATAGGCAAAAAAAAAAAAAAAAAAAATTTTTTAAAATTTAAAAAATTTAAAAAAAAAAAAAAAAAAAAAAAAAAAAAAATTTAAATTTTAATTAACAAAACAAAAATATTCATAGATTTTTTTAAAAGTAATGTTAATAATCTTACTTAAAGCTTAAATTTAAAATAATTCAAAAAATGAGAAATATTTAATTGCTGTTTTGATTGGATACATTGATTGGATTCTTGAGTCAATAAAGAACCTTAAAAAGTTATTTATTCACATACAAAGTAAAGACGAAAGCAATTTAGAAATATAAAAGAATTTACAATTTTCATTCTTGACATTTAAGTAAGCAAAATAAATTCGAATTACAGATTATATTTAGGCATTATGCGTATAGAAATTTTAAGAATAGAGAAAAAATCGAGTTACTTACGAATTCGGATAAAAAATGTTTGAATTAACCAAGTTCCGCAGTAAGAATAATGATTTAATTCACCTATAGTAAAGCAGGTTTGGTGTATAAAAGTCGCACTGTACTTTATCAGTCCCGCTTTCTGGATTGAGATTTCTTTATGTTGTCGTTAACTTTACCACTGTTCAGAATAGTGTCCATTCGAGTTTCCTGCCCAATAAGAAGTTAGGGGTTTTTGTGATGTAAAAACAACTGCATTCCCCCGATCATAAATCTGTCAGTCTACTTCCACCCCTTTTTTCCACAAATGGTGCAATCCGAAGACACCATGAAATTACAGGATTCTTAAGCTGTCCTGCTCGCAAAAGCTTCCAGGGTTGGAAAAGAGATTATTCTGTGTATTTGTTTCCTTATGTGGCATGTGTATTTGTTTCCTTATGTGGTATATTTTAATGTTTCTGCACATAATTATCAAGATTTTGGAAGAGAAATGCTGACATTTTACATAAGAGAAAGAACGCCCCCCAAAATGAGAGCTAGATATATTTTTCTAGAATTAAACACACAGACGTTCAAAAAATAAATAAAGATGTTACAGAAAGATTAAATTTTTTTTTAAATCAAAAGTAAGCATATCCATTTTACAAAGTTGGTTTTAGAAGTGGATATTTTTAGTTTTGCTAAAGAATTAAGAACTTTCGGTAATTTTCCAAAGAGGAAAAAATAAGCTATGAGACAAAATTGAATGATACTGCACCCTCGTACACAGTTGGGTACTCAGATGAGAAAATTGTAACCAAACGCTTTTTGGAAAAAAACGTATATTTTCACTTTTGTCACTCCTCATATGTAGTTCTTCAAAAATATTTAACCTTTCATTTTTAAAGAAGCTTTTCTATGACCTTTTTTCTTTGAAATCTAGGTAATGCACATTTTTAATAGAGAAAAAGGAATATAAAAAGTTCCCAAACTTTATTTTTAAGCAATAGTTTGTTGCTGAAGTCAGCGGCATAAGATTGTGACATTTCTTAAAATTCCTGAAACAGTTTAGCATTTGAATAATGTAATTATTATTAGCAGCTAACAACTTTGCATATTTTAAGAGGCTAAATTTTACACTCTCAGGATTGAAGATGCTTCAATGCAATCACTGAATGTTACTGCTAGTCAAGTTTCTTTCTGTATAAAAAAAAATCGATAATAGAAAAAAAAATATATAGTAAAGTTGGAGAGAAAAGAAATCCATTCATTCATATAAGTTTAGCAAGGAAAGGTTAAAATATGTTTCGCACCGACTTAATATTTGTCTCCTGTTGTATAATAAATCGCATCATTATGGCTTGTATATCAAATTAACAAAATTTTTATATAAAATAATTTTTTTATAAATATATGATGAAAGCTAACATACTAAATGAATGTTATTAAAAAATTGTTAGCATCTCTCAAAGTTTCTCAAATCAATATTATAAAAAATTTAAATAATTATTTATTCCTTTTCAATGCCGTGGAAAAATTTTCATAAATGTTTTCTTATATTTAAAAATATAAAAATAATATGCAAAATAAGCCCACAGTAAACATTAAAATTTAAACTGTCTTTTCATTTTTTGATTATTGTTACTCAATTCTTCTATCGAATTAATGTTATTTTTTAAATTCTAAGATATTGAGAAAACGTAGTATTGATATTTTCTCTTTTAACTCATCTGAAAGAAAAAAGTAATAAAGACTTAAGATACATGAGGATATTTGCATTAAAAACTCTTTACTTTCTCACATGCGAAGTTAAAAAAACAATTATAAACGCCAAAAAATTTCACATCAAGATTTTGATGATTTTCTACATTAGAGTACCCGAATACGAAAAAAAAACATTTTCTGAAATTATATATGTCTGTCGCTTCGTCCGTCTGTAAACACATACCGATTTCGGTGTGTAGTTATTTTGTCGGCAATATCGACTTGCCGTGCTCGGCAGTTTCGGCCTTGTGTGCAAGGACTTGCAGGGGGTGACAGTTTTATTCGGGAGTACACTAGAAAGTCTAGAGAAGAACGCTGCCGCTGTTTACAGATGGGCAACGGAAAATTTCGGGATCTACAAAACAGTGCCAACTCATTTCTCTTTCGTTGCT
>BGPR01001490.1:108138-250050 GCA_013235015.1 Araneus ventricosus | reverse complement strand
TGCCAAATTCGCTCATATGAGGAGGAAATAAATTAAACCTAAATTTAGATTTTTTCTTTTGTATGTTTAAAGATTCCAATTTTATTTTTCCGATTTTGGTCTTGTATTGAAGTTGCATGAGTACCCGTTTAAATTTTTCAGCAGTTCGTATGAAACTAAATAAAAGTGAGATGAAGTTATTATACTTTATACGGAATTTGAATTCAAATGCTTTTGTTATCCATTTGCCATGATACATGTCATGTCGTGATACATTTTTCTTGTGTATTTTACTTCAGCCTATACATATTCTGAAAATATATTTTTTTCAAGATATTGTCCATGAAATGCCTATTAAGAACTAAATCTGCATTTGAAAAATACAGAAGAAAAATACAAGAAGAAAGAAGCTTTTGAAGGGAAAATCAAGTAATTCATTCAAATATTATTTTCCTTGTCTTGAAATTTTAAATTTAATCCTGAATGCAGAATTAAATTTCTTAAGAGTTACTATTGATTAAGGTTTCAAGGGGGGAAAATAAATACGTATACATTTATTACTTCTACCTCAAAACAATTATATAATTGTTTTTATTGAAGAGCAAAAAATAATGTTCATTTTTGTACTTAAAATAATTTTTAAAAAATTGCTTTCTCTCTAGTCTTTCTTTCTTGCTAAATAGACCATTTCTTTCGTTTTTTCAGTATTTATTAAATTTAGATTACAATGATTCACTTAATTGTAAGTTATTATCACTATACATTAAGATATATCGATATAATCTACACTATATATAGAATTTCTAGCATCAAGAGGTCGTTCAGCATCTCATCATATCAATCAATACTAATGATCAACTCATCAATAGTAATCACACGCTCATTACTATTTAATCATAATGTATTGCATAAATATGCACAATTAGAAGTTTTTAGTGTTTGAAATCCCAATAATCGTCTTACAAGCATAATTAACGGTTTGTAAAAATAAGCCGAAGTCATTACTTTTATTCCCCTCATATATCTGGTGTTTTCTATGATTGCATCACATAATATACTCATGGGAAATTCAGTTTTACAACTCAGAATAATATAATAACTAAATTGGGATTTCAGTTTTAGAAAGTTGCCAATCTAACAGAACTTTTAATTCTGTGCAGTCTTTACTTCTAGTATATTTAGGATAGATGCCTGAATGGACGGCTTCGTATTGAAGTTAGGCTTGTTTAAGATCTATACGTCGCTAAGGAGGAATTCTATTAAGATACATATATGTAAGGTATTTTCTAAATAACACTAGTTAATAACGACAGTAAATTTCCTTAAATTTCTTCTCGGCGAAAGAACTTTAATCAATATCCTGCATAACAAACAGCTAATTATAGAAAACTAAATATTTCTCAAAATTAATTAAAATATTTTAACCTTTTCCGCCCCGGTGATACCATCACCGAAGAAATATCTTTTTATAATAAAAATATGTTATCACTTGTACTCATTTTACTCTTACCTGTTCATAGATTAGCAACATAATTTGAATAAAAATGAATTATGTAAAAATGCGTTGCTATATACACACATGATGAATTAACCATTGTTAATTCATTAACTATAGTTATTTAATTATCAATATTATTAATTATAATCATTCCATTAATTTTTATTTATTATTAATTATTTTAATTAACATATATTTCTAAAGATCGTTTTTAAATATATTTTTATTTCAATATTATAAAAAAATCGAAAGAATGTAACATATTACATGATTAAATACATAAACGGTTTTAAGAAACACATTGTGTACATCTTTCATCTTTCTCAACTTAATATGTCGTTTGAATTTGATAATTCGCAATAGTACATCATAAGAAGTTATTTTAAATCAACACTGCAGATATTCATAAGCTTAATATTATTATCAGCATTGAATTATTATAAATAAACGATTTTAAAATGTGCATCATTTAATTCTTTGAACTTATTTTTAATGTGATGTTTAAATTTAATATTGCATAATAGTGTGTCACGAAAGAAATTTTGAATCAGTACAACGTATATTCATAAGTTTATTATTATCACCATAGTTGAAATATTGTATATTATTACTCCTACGTGTATTCATATTATTTGTAATATTTTCAAGAATTTATCGGGATTTTTACGAGTGAATAATTGTTTCATTTTTAACCCAATATATCTGGAAACGATAATATAACATTTCTCATTATAACTCTATAATTGTTGTTTCGTTAATTGACAAATCTTAATGACAGACTCCATTAATGAAAATATTCAATTCAAAATCAGTTTTGTATGTTCTTAAGAACTTATAAGGGTAAATACATTATTTGACTTTGTCTAAGTTTTTGTGATATGGAATAGAAGAAATCATCTGTCTGTTGTTAAGTAATTTTTGAACGTAAATATAAACCAACTTACCCATGGGGGTACAAAATTTTGTTTAAATTTAATATATTAAGAACACTTTGATGTATTGATAGAAACATTAGATTTTGTACAGCCAAATTCATGCATTTTTGAATTATCGATTAATGAGAATAAATAAAATATAACACTGCTTTACCAATTTTCTTTTACTTAAATTTTGTTTTATTTCTTTACTTTTTTGTTTACTAATTGTAAGCGTATTTCATATTATGCCTGACAAAAGCATGACTGCAACATAATTATTGTATATCAATGTATGATAGCAGGTAAGTGGCAACAGTAAGATGTGTGCTACTTTGGATTTGATTCTTTAGAAATAGTCTAGAGAGAGAGACGATTACGAGAAGTGTTGATTACGGTACGATTGAACAGAGTTACGTTGTATGCAGTTACGAAGTGAAATGGTTGTGCTTAATAAATGTTGTTTTGTTTTAAAAGAAGTCTTATGAATGTCAATCGAGAAGCCAACATCATGAATACAAACAGTGATTTCCTTAAACAATATCAAGTCAAATTTGGTTTTCATGCGAATTAATAATTTTATTTTTCTATTCAAACATCAGAGATTTTTGCTCTGAATATTGTAAAAATAGTTTAAATTTTAATCCAAAATTTTTCTTATTATTTAAAGTTTTTTCATAGAATTCTTTAATTTCTTTATAACATATTACTAGCATGTATTCAATTCACGTCAAATCTCAAGATTTTTGCTTTTATGAGTACAGAAGAAAAATATTTATGATTTATATTATTGTTTTATTTAGATAAGTATACCTTAATTTTTTATTCTTATTATGCCATGCTAATTTTATCTCTAAGTCAAAAAATGGTATAAGTATAAACTTCTCTCTAGATTCTATAAATGTCTATTATTCAAGAAGAGCTTTAAGAGGAATTCTAAAGTAACATTCCTTGATGTAATAAGGGGAAAAAACGATACTTACAAGATTAGAGGGGGAAACAAACTGTAGGTTTTCTCCAACTTCCAAAGAATGTGATTGAAACAAAAGAACCATAAAGAAAAGCATGTGTGAAAAGTCCTAACAGTCATATAATTTAAGATATTGTTGGAATATTAATTACATTTTAAGCTTCCTCAGATGAAGAAAACCTTATATTCTTTTTTCAACATTATGAAAAATATTTTCTAATATTTCGAATCTTTTTGTGTGAATGACTATTTTTTTTTATTTTGAAGTATTTTATATTCCCCATCAGAGAAAAATAATTTCCTTTATACTCAATCCAAATAATTGATCAAATTTCATGATTTGTTTGTTAAATGCTCGACAAAAGATTTTCCTAGCAACACTCAAAATTAAGCACATGAATGCTTTTCGGAATTTGATATCCTTATCCCACAACCGGAAGTTTTAAATGCATGTAATTATAAGCTACATGCATGGGCTGTGTATATTTGAACCGGATGAAACTAACTTTCATTATTCGGTCCCATTACCATATGTCATCCCTTCTCTGTTTCAGTAGGAAATGGCATAATTAATTTACATTTGGAAAATATTTAAAAGGTTTCAGAATTTATTATTTTCTATGCAGTACAGGAAGTAGAATATTTTGAGGACGAATTTCGCAGCACTATTCAAGCGTCAATGTGAATCTATGTAGAATTTTAATTTATCTCTTGATATTTTTTATTTTATATTTTTTAAATAATGAACATTTAGAAAATAATTGTAAATCTAATAATATAAACCAAAATTTTATAAAAATTTTATGTATAAAATACTGAAATTAAAATTTCAAAATTAATTACTGCTTTTAGTTAAATGCTCTGGTAGTTTGGAATTAAATCCAAAAAACCTGTGGCATTCGTCTATAAGTATTGCTAAAGATGGCTGGCGTATTTACAAATCTTGGAAGTTACGTTTCTTTAGTTTATTCAGAAGCATCCGAAGTAAAAAAATCAGCAAAACACTTTTTAAAAAATGAGATTTTACAGGTATTTTGAAAGTTTCTAAAGGGATTTGGAAGGAAAATGAAAACTGCAGGTTTCCTTCAGGAAATGTACAGTTTATTTAAATGTTTCATGCAGGCTTTTTAAGACTTCTAAATTATCATTCAGGTATTTTGAAGACCTCTACAGGTATTTTAAAGGAAATTAAAAGTTGCAGGTTTCCTTCGAGAAATGTACAGATTTTTGTGAGGTTTCATACAGGCTTTTTCAACAAGTTTATAGACTTCAATTTACCTTCAATGACTTAGCAAATTTTTTGAAGCAGATTTTACTTCAGGTATTTTGAAGAAAAATGAAAATTTCTTTTGATGCATGAAATATGAAAGTTTTTTAAAATTTTATTTGGGTTTCATACAGTATATAATATGGTCTCTAACTCGGATTCAAACAGTTTGCAGTAGAACTAGATTTTAATCTGTAATAAACACAATAAATTCTTGTTTTCAGTGTAATGCAAATCGCTTGTCCATACATGGTCTAACTATTTAGACATGTAGCAGTAACCTGTTGTCACTCAGATAAGCTAAATTTAAAACACATTATGTGGTCTGGCAATTGTTGATTTTTACACCACTAAATGGCGTTACTAGAGGCTGAAGCTAAAACTCAAATATATTATTTTACCCCGCTTTTTTTGAAGTCCTGTCCGGTATAGGGATAGTGCGCTTGACTGCCAACTCTATGAACGCGGGTTCGATCCCCGATTCGGAGGAATTTGTTATTTTGTCATAATAAATCGTAGAAGTTCAATTAAAAATTTGTTCATTAAATTAATTGAAATTAATAATTAAGCCTTGATAAATTAAGATTCCTAAATAATTGGCATTCCAGATAACTCCGAGACGCGATGAAAATATCTAAGATGACGTCAGAAGAAAGGGGGATGAAAAAAGGGTAAAACACTTAACTGTAGATAAAGGGTTTTTTTTTATCTGCAGGTATTTTACATAAAAGCATGCAGATGAGACGCAGGGTTTTTTTCCATCTAAAAAAAAGTCAGCAAAAAATCTGCAGGAAAATTGCAGGTATTTCGGACAGAAATATTCAGGAAAGATGCAGGTTTTGTTTGTCCGAAATACCTGCAGTTTTTCTGAAGGTTTTTTTTAAAGGCTTTTTGCTGACTTTTTTACTTGGGATGCAAACGCAAAGTCTTTAATGCCAGAATTTAAAGATTTAATCCCAGCTTCGGAAGAATTTACTCCTCTTTCTTCTTCATTCTTACGAGCGTTCATTTAATGTACAAAAGGCCAGGAACTTTAGCAACTGTTTAGAGGTTAAATGGGTATTTATCTGCGTAATCAATCAACCGCCTCCTGACAACCCCGAATGAGGACACTGATAACTCATTGTTGGTGAATCAGAAAGTTCGTTGGAGCAGATCAAAATGGATGCGAGTTGAAAGTACTTTTATTGAAAAAAACAGTGAGAATAACAGCCCAGTTTTGTGAAATTAAGTTCCTTTGCACTGATTGTAGGCGTGGTTGTCTCCAGTCTGCTTGTACTATGTTGAGCAATCTACATGGCAGACAGTTTTTGAGTTTGGTAAAAAGAACCACAATTATTTTAAAAGTTCGACTACAGGTTCGGTATCATGTGCTGTTTTCTAACATTAGGTTTAAAAGTAGCTACGTATGGTGATACTTATTGAGGAGTCTTTAATTAAATTAAAAACCATTTATTTAAGTTTAACTCCAGACATTATAACTAATTTAAAATTCTACTTTTCAAATTTTTGTTTCCATTATTTGATATAATAAAGAAACAGTAATTTCCTTAAGCACTTTAATGGCTTTTTTCTTGCAATAGAAATGTAATGCCTTCTATCAATACTTTTCCTGTATCTTTCAAGATATTAGAATGTTGTATCTTCGTTATGTTTTTCTCCTTATAAGGATCTTTACACTACAAGTGTTATTCAGTCATCTTCAGATATTTTTTGGAATAAATATATGAGGATGCTTAAAGTATCTCACCAAGATATATTGTTATTTTTTATCTCCAAAACTGTACTCTAATAATTGAGCTAGAATTTATATAAAATTAATATTTGTTAGTCAACTAAACCGAAACAATCTTCGCACAGAGATGAAAATGAAATATGATATTACAAAATCATTTTTCTATTATATTTATCAGCAGAATTTGCTTAGGAAGTGCATGAGCATTGACATAAATAGGAAGTCGTTTAAAGTAGAAAATGCATTTCTATTCAAATTAATGATCATGGTTAATCACAATACCAAAGACTAAATGAAAGAATCTAAATACGAAAAACATCCGCTGGATTAGAAGTAAATACGAATAAAATTTGTAACAGTAACTGTTCCGCTAATGCAGCGATCTTCAACTTCTATAATCGCTGTGGAATTGGTAAATGATTATAGTTTTTTATGGTTATTTATTTATAAGCTTCTTAAAAGTTCTCAAAAGCATTCTAGAGTTTTGCAATTGATATTGAAAACACTTTTCTACAGAAATTATCACAACTATGATTTTCTAAACATTAAGTTTTGACTCCAGTTTAATAAAGAATGATCAGACTCGAGAACAGTTTTTAAGGATGATTTTCGTATTATAGTGCAGGATGACAAAACAGTAGACGAATAATCCGAGTTTTTACTACAGTAGGAAAACAATTTACGATTGAAAGTAAATCAATGCGTTAAAATGCGAATAATATTATTCGGAAATTAAAAAATGCATTTATAAACATGTAAAAACTGATTTATTAGCAGTAAAAATTATCAAAAGTACGTTTAAAATCTTCAAATTTGAATAAATTCATATAAACTGACGAAAAAATATTTCTAAAAAGTGACAAACTAAAGCTCAAAAGCCTATTTTTCAGATAAGTCAACATCAGAATTTCTCTTTTAAACACATATAACTGAATAATGTCATTCCCAAACATGTGTCTGTTTGTCAAAGAACGTAACATGCAGATAAATATTACTCATACTAAGTCGTCTATTTACTTTGCAAGTTGACATGTTGCATTGCTGAAGTCACTTTTTCATTTTTTAATGTCTGACATAAAGTCATATTATTCAAAGTACTGCTTTTCAAAGAAATTTAAAAAAGCTAGTTCAGTAAAGCATCATATTTTGGAAATTTATCTGTGACATGAGGTGACTGTATATTCATCGCGTTCACAGAAGGCATTCTTCCATACATACAGTTGAATCGTTCAAAATAAGAAAATCTTCAGCATAAGATAAAAATCGTGTAGGAGTTTCTGAAAATAGCATTTAAAATTCGGTTAGCCATGTTAATAGCTCAACCGACGGTGTCAAAATACTGATTTAAATTATGCTGGTTTTGAAAAATTAAGATATAATGTGTTTTTGGAGAATAACTCTGCAAATATCTAGAAAACACATGAATTGATGTCGGTATCTAAATATTTCTTATGAAGATTGTTAATAAATCGGCGAAATACCACAGGTGTTTATTTACTTATTTTATCAAAATAAATAATTTATAAAATAGTAAATAAGGATCTGGAAAACTAGAATATTTTTTCCGAAATTGTCTGAGAAAAAATATTCATGCAAAATAGTATGCAAGACATTCGCCGATAATCCTGAAGTTGTAGTTCATTTAAATCATATAATGACGGTTCAGGAACTTTCGGCCGTCAACTCTTCTACTTTAACAATGAGGAAAGCATTTTTGTTGTCAAAAAGTTAATTATCTTGAACGAATGATTCAGATCTACAGGTATTCTACCAAGATATTATGAAATATGCTTTGTAAATTCCAAGTCAGGTGAATGTGATGGCTACAAAAATCACTCAGTGACTTGTACAGTCGCGGAATAAAAATGAGCCACCCAGCAGTATTTTGCTGTCGTTCATTGCATATTAAACTAAAGGTACCAGTTATCTGAAAAAAAAAACGTCTAGTAAAACGTCCCATGCCAAAATATTTCATAAGGGGTCGTCTATATATTTGTAATTGCATTAACTTCGAATGTTAAAACTTATTTTTATTGACAGATTTCAAAAGCCTACATTTTTTTAGCCTACATTATTTCCTGAGAAACAATAACTTTTTTTCAATTTATAATGAACGGGCGCAGAATAATACTGGGAGGCTCCTTCTTTTCCCGCGACTATGCAAGAAGGTTTCAATCATCAAACCTAGTTCGAAAAGTCCTAGAATGTTTCTTATTCATAATGAATCAATCACTGATATCATCTACCTATTTCATTGCGTATTGATCGTCGATAAACATGCAATTTTTTCAAATTTTATTCATTGCGCATATTCACGTGAGTGATTCTTTCCAAATTGATTGCATTTCCTTTGTTCCTAAAAAATGCTGGGCCCGTGGCCACGTTTCCTTGCTGTCTGATGGTGAGAACATAACACGATTTACTTTCCAAGTCACTCTGGAGTCATCTGTATAGATTACAGACTGCCATTCTTGTATTATGTAGTCGGCATGTTCTTTATTTCGATGTAAGTATGTACTACATGAAACTCGTTATGAAAATAAACTCATCATTATAATGAAGTAACCTCTAGCGCATAATGGAATAAATTATTCTCTAGATATACAAACATTTTGAATAAGAACTAAAGGAATTTTTATGTCTGCTGCCTCGTGGAAAGAATATAATGATCGTTAAAGGGAGAGTTATAATGCTTAATGATATAATAATCGTGGTAAAAACCGCCTTTAAATAAAACATTTAAATATTGATATGATAGAATGTTAACAACAAACATTAAAAGCCCTTAAAAATTTCCAAAGTGTTACATTTTGGAATTAGATTTGTAGATAATTACAATACAACAAACCATAGACTAAATGACCTGTAGAATAGAAAGGAAAATTTTTCTCATGCATACGGGAAGTTTTCTGATAGCATTAAGAAGTACATAGTTTGACGAACTAAATATTGGAAGCAAGTAGTATTTGAATAAAAGAATAGAAAGGTGCAGCCAATAAAATTTGAATCATGTTCCATCAGGAAAACATCTCCTTTTCCCTTTTTTTAGTTGAGGAAAATATCGCTTCTATTAATTCTAAACCATTACGAGAGTAGTACATTTAATTAGAAGTCATAAAAACTAGAATCCTTGTTCTGGAATAAATATACAGATAGGAACCAACATTCATTTCTTTTGAAACAAATAGCACCTGGCTCATGTATTAATATTTCTAATAAAATATATTATGCATATTAATTAGCATTTTAAATGGCAAAAGTGGCGCCAAATGATTTCCTTCATATAAATAAGGACTTATTAAAACCATGTACCAGCTTGAAGAGTGGCGTGGACCGAAGAGAACTATATTAAATTTTAATGAATTCTGAAAGTTATGGATATGTCTGTATTCTCTATTAAATTTCTTTACAAATCTCGAAAATATTTTTTTGATAAAACCTATTTCTATGTATCATTTTTAATCTTTCAGCTGGCGCGCTATAATTTTTTACACGAGTAGGCGCGTGTCGTAGTTTTTACGACGCCATGATTTTCTTTCTTTCTACTATGGCAATTGTAAGTTATTTCATAATAGTAATAAGAGACATGTCAGAAAAACAAACCTATTCATTAAGAGTGAAAATTAAATTTAATATTATTTGCAAAATCTAATATTATACTGAAATCAGAGAAGGTAAAGAGGTTTAATAATATTATTTTTTAAAAAAGGTATTATGCAATTTATAATAGAAAAGACTATAATACGATCTAAGATTGTACAAAAAAGGTCTTTCTTCTTAGTTTCTAATCATTGTCCTTGCATTCGAAACTTTCAACTTTGGTTCGAGAGCAACGTTTGTAAAAGATTTTCTTCTTTGTTTCTAATCACTGTCCTTGCATTCTAAACATTGAGCTTTGGTTAGAGAGTGACGCTTGTAGAAAAAAGACATTCATCTTAGTTTCTAACCACTGCCCTTTCAAAATCAAACCACAAGTTCTTCTTCTCAATGCTGGCTGATGTTTACTTGCTTTTTCAGTTTGTGGTGTATAATGTAGACTTAAAGACATTGTAATGTCATATGGCGATGATCAAATTTTTGTAGCTGAAATAATAAGGTGTTTTTTCATAAGACTAAGGGCTAAGTGTTTCAAGGAAATTCTTCGGCTTGGTGGATTATTATCAGGCTTATTATATATTAAATACATTTGACAATGTAAAATGAAATATTAAAGCGCCGTAAGTCCCACGGGATATATAATTACCAAACTGGAACGCTAAGAAGTGAAAAAAATATCAAATCACAAGAGCAAGCGCACGGCGTAATTTTTACAACAGAAGCATAAAACAGTATGAAATTACCTTGAAACTCTGATAAACCCATTTAGCCATGAAAAGCTGTTTCGCATGAAGGAATAATATTGACCTTCGGACAGTTTTGACTCTGAATTTGAGAACAGGGTATGAAAAATCCCGTTTTTCGTAAAATTTGCACAGGCGCGCTAGTTGGAAGGTTAAAAGCAAAAGTTTTATATTCGAACTTAATTGGAAAACTAACAGTTTTTATAATTTTGAAGTTGTTTTGTATACAAAATGATACTAGATGCACAATGAAAACAAACCATATGTATTTCAACAAATTTTTTAGAAATGTAATTTATTTTTCAAAAAATGTATAACTTTTTCTAATACCTTCCTTTATTCCTTCTTTTAACACATGATCTGAATATTTTAAGAAAAGAACATATACCCAATTACATTAAGCCCACGACACTTTGAAAGACTAGCAATTTCCTAAGAAATAACAACGCCTCTGAGAAAAGTCCAATTAAACGACAAATTAAATTTATTTTGTTAGCAAAAATCAATTTTCTCTTCAATTTTCGTAACTTTTGTCAATTATCCCCTTGAAAATATCAGGAATCCAATTACTTTTCATTATATGCACTTTTCCCAAAGAAATTGTATTTCCTTTGTGACTGCTTTCTTCGGTTTCTAATTGGTTCATCTGAACGAAAGCCGTTTTTCTAAGTAAGACTAAGGTCCAGAATAAAGTCAATTATATTTGAAGGTTAAATTCTTTTACTGGTGATTCACTTAATCAATTGTCTGGAACATGTTAGGAATTCCAATTTTTTTTTCCTTGGACAAGAAGAATTTATGGTTTAAAAGGTATATATATATTATATTTAATTTATGACATATTTAATGAGCTTAACGTTTGAGTAGATGATGTGAAAAGCTGTTTCTAAATGATTAGTTAGTTCTGCTTTCGGGTTTGATAAATGGATGCAAATTAAGGGAAGGAAAAACAGATTTTAATGAAGAGAATTGTTGAAAAAATTTTAAGAAGTTTATTTACTTAAATCTAAATACTTAACAAAAAGAATATGATATGAAGACTTATTTTAGGTTAATGATGAGCAACATGTATATTTAGCAGATACATACTCACTATATTGATTGATTCCTGTATAAAATTGCAATAGAGAAACAAAATATTTATTTTACACTTCGATCTATTTTAGATATACAGAATGTTAGAATTGAAGTCACCAACATATGTCAGTGACACCCACCCACAGCAATAAGCGATGGCTTATATGTGCATCTTATTTCTGACAAAGAGCACATGTAAAAATAACCAAATCCAAAAAACTGAAATGGAGAAACGGGTTAATTCAGACTAGCTTAGCTGCTAGCTAAAGCTGAGAAAACTCTCTCTAAGAGTATATTTTATTGTGTGTAGAGGAGAAGTTGCAAAACAGGATCTCTCTCTTGGCTGTGGGTTAAATTTCTCTCTTTGTTGCTGTCGTATGTAAGGTTCTAATTTATTTTTAAAGTTTATTTTGGTAATAAAAGAGTGAGTGACAGCGGAACATAAATATTATGACCTCAGAGTTAAAAACATTACTTTTGTATGTATCGAAATTTGTATCGTTGTCGGTATTTTGCTGAATAAATGTTATCTATTTTTATAATCTTTGTTATGTTTTATAATATTATCTATTTCTATAATACCTAAACTCATTTACCATTTTTACCATTTTTTTATACCTTGAGCGTTAATTGTTGAGTTGTACACATGTTGAGTAGGAACTCACATAAAATTCTGATTTATTTTGTTCGTTGGAGGGGTTTTTTTATTTTTTGCCGTCATGTTAGCTATTTTTTGCAATTATCACTGATACTGATGTATACATATAGTTACTTAGTCACATAAATATTTATATCTTCCATTTATTGCTGAACTTTCATTACAAGAGAAAATACATTCAAGACAAAATAAAGTATTCAATATTTAAATGTTTTAGGCGAATCTTTCGCTGTTTTTCAGTAAAAGATGCACTTATGGTTTAAAAGTATACAATATGGTGACACGAATGTTTAATTTCCTGTTCCGACAATGAAAAAGATTTCCAACTTGTCGTGTAAGAAAAAAATCAAAATTAATATTTTTTATTAACAATTTCAATTAATTTCATTTTTCGAAACAAACATCTGCAGATGTCATTTTGGTTTACAAAGAAGAAACCCTTCCTGACCTTTTCACCCTAAAGAAAATCAGATTGTAAAATTTGATACTACTGCATAAACATAAGGGAAAAACGTAGGCACAAATATTGCTGTTGTGGCTAAAATGCTTACTTTGTCATTTTTAATTAAACCTATGAGTGAACAAAAGATTAAAAATGAAGGAAAAATTAAATTGCTTACTTTAAACGTTTTAGGTGTGTTTCTGCTAAGGAACATGCAAAGGAAGTTTTAACTTTTAACAAAATTTAAAAAAAAATATTATTCAACTATTTTGGATATAAATTTTTCAAGCAAATTTTCCCTTTATCATAGTTTTATGACGTTCACTTTTCGTTTTCTATGTGACACTTTTCGTAATTCTTCGAATATAAGACGCAAGTTCATTAAAAAATAAGAGAAATATTTGTTTTTTTTTTCAATATCATTTCGTACATTATTTACTTTGGTTGGTAGCTACAGATAGCAGAAAAACTTGTCATACATTAATACTTAGAATAATTGTGGCTTTTTTCCTTTGGTATATAATTGTGGAATGTCTCTTTTTCAGAAAGAGAACTATTTCTAAAGAAAATTACTTTATATCTAAATATAAACCAAAATGATATCCAGATAAATCATGTGAAAAATTTTTGTTGAATGTTAAAATTTTGACTGATGAAACTTATACATCTTTATATTATAAAATAAACATATTTTATTCAGACATATTGAAAAATGGTAGAAATTCCAAAAGATTATGATAGATGAAAAATTATTAGTATAAATTCATACTGTATTTAACTGTTAAGATAACTTAGTCATACATATACTATTTCTTAAATGAAGATGTATTTTTTTGAAAATGTAAAAAGTATTCTGAATGTTCTCGTGACAAGAGAAGTAAGGACAATAATTTCATTTATTTGAAAATGTAACTTATTTTGATAATATTTTCGAGCTTTATCTTCACTTGGTTTAAGAACTTTGCAACCCATAGATAGATGAACAATCACTTCCTAAATAAACATTTTTATGATTTCTTATCATTTGAAGACTAAAATTATATCAGATATTCTATCCTAGCTTCTTTTATAGCTGATTCAAAAATGAAAGAAAAAACACCTATGATTGATTTATTTGAAATGCCATCTTGATAAACTTATTATATTATTATATTATTTAATAATAAATTATCTTCAATTTATCATATTTGGTAAAAGCCAGATAATTAATTTAATTTTTGTGCTCATTTTATTAATTATTTAAAGTAAAACAATAAAAGAGAACTGTACAACAATATTGCAAGATTCTTTTAAAATCTTCAAGACTTCAATTACAATATGCAGAGTACATCTGAACTCATGGGCCAAACATTAAGGGAAGGTTAAGTACGTATAAAGAAGCATTTTTTTGTATAGTAATGTTGGTCGGAATTCAGAAGTGTGTGTGGAAAAACAAGAAAAGCTTTGGAAATGAAAAGAGGCTTGTCTTTTACATCATTGTGTGAAAGCCTTGCTAAAAACAGTTTGTTACACCATATCGACTCGACGGCAAGACGTATCGCATCCTTCTGGAAGAGGTATTACCAGAATTACTTGATAATATTCCAGGTGTAGTTCGAAATGCCATTTAGTTTAGCACAACAGAGCTACATCCCATTTCTACATTAATGTGCGCTATTTCCCCAATACCACGTTTGCTCCTTGATAGATTGGATGAGTTAGACCAGTCGCTTGGCAGGCACGTTCACCCGATTTATCAAGTATAGATTTTCTTATGGGGGCACCTCAAGGCACTCATCTACGAGAATCCAATTGACTCTGATTAGAACCTCATCGCAAGACTGTCAGTCGCTGCTGCAACTGTGGAATACCTGTTAAACACCACGCTAAAGGGTACATCAGTCACTTGCTAGACGCTGCCAGGCGCGTTTCGATGTTTGTGGTGGCACATTTGAACGCTTACTGTAATTGTTAAGTTAATAAAAAGCTTTTTTTAAAATTCTACAGCACTTATTTTTCCCGCTTGAAAGTTTGATTTCCGACCCAACATTCCTTTACAGAATATGCTTCTTTATGTGTATTTTACCTTCCTTTAAACTTCGACCCATGTGTTCAGCGACACCCTGTATAATTCAATTCAATGAAAGATAAAACTCCCTTTTCAAAAATATTAGAGTTCACTCTCAATTTATTTTAATAATAATTGTGTAATAATATTCTTGCATTATATTTAAAACCAAATATAGCTCCAAAATTCAATTACATTTTTAAGCATTATCCAATCTTTTCTTAGATGCTAAATTCTTTTAATCTAACTGAGAAATCTAAAGACAATTCTAAACAGGATATGCAGAGTGTTTAAAAAAAGTAACCTTGATGAAAGGACAATTCAGGTATATGATAAGAAACTAAAATCACATAGGAACATAAACGCCATCTGGAGGCACCAAATGCCGTTTAAAATCATTGTTAGACATGTTAATTACGGGTAGTTAATTATAGAGTGTTTAAACAAGATTGATGCCTAAATGTTAAAATTTATATTTATAATCAATTTTGACAGGAATACTGGGTGCTGAAAATATGAAACACAAACAATAATACAATTTTTACTGCACTTTAATAAAGCTCCTACCTTTCAGGCACCTGAAAAATTTAATTGACCGCTAAATAAAGAAGCTGAAAACATAAATAACACCATTGCGTTGTAGAAATAATTAGAGAAATTAAAACAGAATCAAAATTTTTAATTTAAATTTTTTTATTTAACAATTGTTAAATTAAATCAATTAGTGCCGCAAATTTCAAATAGATATATCCAAAAATGATGCACACAACCAAACTATCAAAAACAACAAATAAAAAGGAAAATGTAGCTACACATTATAACAAAAAGCGTTGCAGGCTCGATATGATAAAAATGTACTAAAAATAAAACTACTTAAATCTAAGAAACATTTTGCTTCTGCAGAAAAAATTGTAGTATGTTGACAATGCACAGTGCAGTCTTTGTTCACTCATGAAAACTTATTGGAGACACATGATGTATGTAAAACTTGAAAAATGTTTCCTTACAAATGATATGTGCAGCACAAATTTTAGAAACGAATCAACGCACATAGCTTTGTAATTTTTCATTATTCAGTTGCATTATTGATGCTCACAAATGCTTCCAACAGAACTTCCCTCACTTTCCAATCTTATTGGAAAAGAAGCTTTCGAAGGGCAGGCTGTTCAATTATACCAACCTGAGCATTATTAGTGTACTGCAATTCTTTATTGCAGGGCATGGTAGGTTCTATTTTCAATAACCGAGACTGGATAACTTCATGCGTGCAAAATAAGTTCGCTCAATCTACAGATTGTTGGAAAGCTTAAAATAACACCACAGCGCAATCACAATGGCCTCCATTCCATTCGTGAACATGAGAAACGAAAACCAGTAGACACCGTTCAAAACTTAAAGATTTTTCGAACTTGCAGAAGAACAAAACATGACAAAAACTTGTTGGAGAAAACGAACCATTATTTTCTAATACTGCAGGAACAAGCACCCTGAAGACCCAAAGTCTTCCAGGAGCCCGCAGGTGCAACCACCTACTTCACCTTTAGTCACGCCCAAAAAGAATTCAAATCACACAAAGGAATCTTCCAGAGAGGCGACGCTAAAGCCCTTTTACACAAAAAGTCATACGCGGAATAAGATGGCGAGCAAATAGTTCCGCTAAATTAATTCGATTTATAATTTAATAAACTTTAAACATTGAAGGAAAAGACATAAAAAGTTAAGGCAATTAATATTTAAGTTGATTACTAAGTAAATAATTAAGAAAAATTTAGATATTTAATAAAACTGTAAAAAATTACTGTTTAAATTTCAAAAGTTGTCAGAGATGCCACAAGATACTAAATAAACTTTGGTGGCGAAGATTTAAATATTTAAACATATTGATAAAGCCGAAAAATGATGTAGTTGCATCTTTTGCAATCTAACAATCATGAATGACATAACGACGACGAAGAAGGAACTTTTCTCAATACTTTAATTAGAAACAATACTACTGCTGTAGTAGGTCGAAGATTTTGCCAGAAGCGATGATACACAACTTACATCGAAGCTGCACGGAATAGCGTACCTTCTCAAAATACCAGGCCTATTTCCAACAAATCCAGCTGCCTGAAACATTTTTCCTACTAAGTCTTTCTACGGCGAAACAGGTACCTTTAAAAAATCCGAACAGGAGCCCTTTTAAAAAATCCGCTAAGAAAAGACAAGGACACATCTGGTAATATAGGTGGCCATGCGACTGGTCCACCGCGATCACTCCAACGGCCGGAGAAGGTGGTTTGTAGATGTTTTCTGATTTCTCTGCTAAAATGTGCGGGAGCTCAGCCTCGCTGAAACCGAAAATGATGACACACAGACACAGAAACGGCATTCAACATTTCTGGATTGTATATGTGTGATTAACAACACCCTCTAGCTGATCCGTATGGCGTTTACTCACCTATGTTCCTGTGTGAATTTGAATTATTATCGTATTGAACAAGTATCTTTTTTTTTTGGCCACATTAAGTTTAAGCATCCTTTATATCCCATGTAACCTAAGTCCATTTATTTTATTCAAAAATTAAATGATTTATAATTTTGAAATACTTTTCATCATCACATGAAGCACTTGAAACTGATTTCGAAATGTTAGCACACTGTTTTAATTATGTTTTGTCTTCTATGCTGAGTAAAAAATATGCGTGATAAATAAGCTATTAATCATTTCTTCCAAATCATAGAGAACACATTGATGCTAATTAAGAATAAATCAAATCTAATCGATTGATTTTTCTTGTATGTGTGAATGCGTGGAAAATAATAAAAAAATATGAAACTACTTTCGTTTACAAGTAAATCCCATTTTGATACAGTTATGTGACACGTCATTGCAGCGGATGGTGAACATTTCTTTAATGTTATCATGGGATTTGTAAGAAATTTTCATTGATTCATCTGACGGTAACACGGCATACTAACAAAATTATGTATTAACAGAAATACCTCACTATTTAATCTTCTGCAGGAATACTTTTCTAACTGTCATCGCTACTTTACCCTGTTGAACAGGAAACCCAGTTTAAAGAAAGTTACTGGATCAAGAAAATATTTACTGAACGTTTATATATCAAGGAAAGATATACTGTCATTTGTTCTTACTACATGAGAGAATTGCACTTTATTGAAATGCATCAAACGAAGGGGAAAAAACTTTCCTTTCTTTTAAACACAAGATATGTCCAAAAATTAAAATAAATCACAACGAGAGATAAGTAATTATGGAAAGCGAAATTCAATTTACAAAAATACCTGTCACTTCAATTTTATTACACTCATTAAAGCAGATATTTTAATGAAGCTACATTTAAAAATAATCGTTCAGTATACTGTTTTTTAAAAAAAGATAATTGAATTTTGTATAGGAAATCAAATAATACAAATATTTTATAAAATTTCAATCTTGTGAAACATAAAAAATAAATGCAAATATTATAAAACAGACTCCCAAGAAATTAGCTATGAAATGAAGAAAACTATATTTTCAAGGCATGAATTAAGAAAGCAGTAAACTTTTCTGAAAAAGGAAACAACAATGCAAATATTTGAAAATTTTCCGTAAACTAGGTTTAAATATTTGCTAATGACCGTTTTAAAAAGTACCAAGAACTGTTTCTTTTATAAAATTAGCTCTTGTAATTTAAATGTTCTTTAAAAAGTTCAGACAATCTTCTCACATTTTAAGTCGAAACAACGTTGAAGGCAGTAGGTTGAAAAAATCGAATTACCCTTCAGGATTTCAGTGATTTCTTTGAAGAAAGTGTGTGTTAAGTAAGTTTAAAACTTTTTATTTTGCATGTTTGTTTGAGTTTTGTTTTCCACTTATTCTTAAACGTTTCATTTGTGTAATCAAGTTTGAGGAACACATTGCACAATGAAGAAACAGATAATTAGTAACAAGTTGTGTTTAAATAAACGCATCACTTGCCGCATCACTGAATAATGCACAGATTACATGCATTGCCTTTTGCATTTATCAGTGACATTAAAACAATTTTATATGAAAGCATTAAAAGGAAATATAAAAATAAAACTCGGAAGGAATACCGAAGGGACATTTGAATTTGGAGGGAAAATATAATCACGTGAGCAGGAAAATTTCAAAAGTAAAACAAATTTTCAATCGACATAATTTCGTATCATTACATGTTTTGAATTATCCACTTCTTATACATAAGATCGCGTTTAGCTTCAAGCCAATTTGCGTTTACTACTGTGTATTCCATTTTTGAAATGAATGAAAAATCAATTTTGGTTTAAGACTAAGCGATATTTCCACACTCTGCATTTAAGCTACTCCTAAATCTGATGTTGGTAAAGGCACCTATGTGTAATATTTTTAAACAACGTAACAAGGCACAGATTTTGAAAAAAATGCAACTTAATAGTTTGGGATTAATGTAATATGGCCTCTAAAGGTGGTTTTCATGCTCTCAGGAAATCATTAAGAGGTATCAGAAGAAACTATATGTTAATGTGGGGAGTTGCTCTGCTTTTGGTTGGAGATTTTAGGCAAACTTTAACCTTAGTGCCCAAAGGTACATGAGTAGATAATTTTTAATTAATTCTTCAGAAAAATATGAAGAATTAAGTAAAAGGAGACAACTCGGCTGGTCTTTTCAAGGAGCTGCTATTAAAAACAGGTGATGGAAATTACGCTACTCTAGAAGGTAATATCACTCTATTTTCAGTTCTGGTCCCTATAAGTTCCAACTGCTAGGATATATCCTGATATTACTAATATGAAGGAGGAGCCTATTGAATGGTTGTGCTTGCTGACTATCTAAACGCCTTCGAAAGATAAAGCATCTACATTAAATGCCATGCTATTAAAGGCAACTGGAGAAGAGGAGATTGAATATATGTCTATCCAGGCAGTGGCTGAAATGGATGATGTCAATCTTTATTGCATTGAATTTCTGAACGCATTAAATAATTCCATTTTACCATTATATAAAACTGTTCTCATGATCGGAAAGCCTATAATTCTACTTAAACATGTATGGGCTATTCAAATTATGTAATGAACATGACTGCAATTAAAAAATTAAAGTAGATTAGTACCTTTAGTCTGAAACATCGTAGCATGATAATGTTTTAGGCTTGATTCGTCAGTCTTCAAATTATTTTTTAAAAATTACTTTTAATTATATAGGAAAGATATCACTCAAATATGTATTGTTGTAAAATATCCTTAAGCCATAATATGGCGTTAACCCATCAACTGAGAGTTGTTAAAACAACTCCTCCAGTATACACAAGTCTCTTCTAAAACGGTCAGAAAAGGTTTGGCTTCCCCCCTGGCCTTATTGTTCCCGATAACAAAAGGAAGTTCTTTTTCCCCGCCCCCGTCGACCCTGAAGGTCGGATAAGAGAGATGAATTTGGGTAGGAACCGCGTGGATTGGACTCAAGGAATGAATGACTCTGGTGGTAATTCATTCATTGTCAGTCAAAGTAATAAATCTGCCAGCTTAAAGTAATTGACTTGTGGTTTCTCAACTAAGAACCTGCTAGTGTGAAGCGTTTTGAGCGAGTAGATTTATTTCAAAAATTCCCATATTATGATTTTAGAAATTCCTTTTCTTAATGGAGAAAATTTGTTTAATAAATGATTTTAAAAAATAACACTTTGAAAATAATATATGCTTCCTGCTTTCAGTCAAAGAATTTTACTTCAGTTTCTTATTACTTTTATTCTTTTAGTGTTAAGCATTTTACTCACAGATTTAGTAAAATCCTCTGATTAAAATATATTATAAAATTTTTATGTTGTATTACTTATTAATACTATAATAACAAAAAAAATTATGTCCAATTAGAGAATGCAAAATTTGTTCTTACCAACCATTTGTTCTTACCATAGAATAAAAAGTTTGAATTTTCTGCTTCAAAAAGATTCTTGTTTTTTATTTCATTTTTATGCTTATAAAATATTAAGAATACAATCTTTTGCCAATTGTAGATAATACACTATAAATTATTCTTCAAAAAAATTCTTCCGAAACATTTAAGGAACAGACGAAATAATAAGTTTTTAAAACTTAATTTAACACTAAAATAAGAAAATATGTTAAAGTTTCCGCTCAAGCACGAAGTTTGTTTTTGATCAAAATTAAAATTTTCGTTCTCGATGTTTGAATATTTATAATATCAATTTCTTAACTTATTTAGAGACTTGTTACAAATTTAGTTATAACTAGCTGATGCACCTGGCGTTACTAGGTATCCAAAATATATGTATAAGTCCATTTAACATTCACATCAATGTAAACACAAAATTTCATTGATAAAATATATAAAGAAGATAAATATTCGAAATTCCCAGAATCACAAAAAGCTTCAAATGCTATGTAGCGTCCACACTTTTGCAAAAATATCACGCTTATTCGAGAACGTATAAAGAGTTTTTTAATCCAAATTTTTTTCGCATGCATTTTGTTTATCTCTTTCAGGGCCAGTGGTTCAGATCTGTCGCTTCGAAATCACCTCTTTAATAATTTTTTTCATAGGCAAACTCCCGCTTTTTGGTGATGTAATTCGCACAAATACGCTTTCTTATATAAAATGAAGTAAAATAATTACAGTATGAGTTCTATTCTTCTTTTCTCATGGATTTATATGGATAAATTTTTCTTCCTCAAAGAAAAAAAAATTGAGCGTTTTTTTCAGTCAATTTCACAAACATGGTGATAGGCACTTAGACTCATATCAAAACTTAGAAGTTGTTTTCCACATACTCTTTTCTTTTCAAAACTGCCAAATTTAATAAAATTAATAACAAGGATAATTTGTTACATATTTAAAATTATTCGCATATTTCAGTGATTAATCAACGCATGCTTATGGGACAAAATGTAAAAACATTTTTCTTTTGAAGTTTTTATGCGTTATGTTTGTTTGAACTGTTAAGATAAACAATTTAAATTCTCATGTATCTGTTTAAATGGTTTTTGCATATTACTCCACATTTGTACAGTAAGTTAAAAAGAATTTGGAATTATCAGTTTTTTTCACAGTGTCCTTTGCTGTCTTATGTATAGTCTCATCAAAGGAATCAATGTATGCTCTACAAACGAAGCAAATTCTTTAACAATAGAGGAACAAAAATAGTAAAGGGAGGGATCTTGAACAATATTATAGGGACCCTCTTTTCCTTGACCCTTATGTAGGTTTTCAGTATTCCAACAGACAATCACATGTTTACTATATGGCCGGATGAATGGACAATCACTACAGACCATTTCAGAACCAAATTTTCTTTCTTTTAAAAAAAAAACATACCTTTTTATATAAAAAGTTACCAATTGTCACATTTATCTTTCAATTATTGCACTTATGCTTTTTTATATATTTCAACTTATAGTTTTGCTATATACTCAGCACAAACAACAAGTCCGTATTTTTATTTTTTTTCAATTTTTATAGATTTTTTCATGCTAATATCTTCAGACTCAAGACATCTGTAATGATAGAAAATAACTACTATAAATAGTTACGATAAAAAAATACTATATACTTAACTTATTCACTGGAAAAAAATATATTTAAAAAAATAAATCTTAAAACTTTACAGAAGTATTAGAAAAAAGTTTTAAAATATAAAAAAAAATATTTATAAACATATTTTTCATAGAACTAACGCTGAAATATATTTATATAAATTTTATATCTTCGTATATATAAGTCATTCAGTTTTATATTAAGATGGAATTCATTCTATAAAGTTAGGTATATGAGAAATACGATCAATAACAATTTAATTACAGCATGATTAAAAAAGAAAATCTTTAGCTAAAACACACAGTTCGTTTGCCGATAATCTATGATAGAAAACAAATTAATTCGTGTGCTCTTCCAAATCGTAGAAAAACAGAATATAGAAAACTTATTCAGCCCTCAAACAAACTATTTCTTGCTGCCGTTTCTGACTTTCTCCATATCCTATTATTCTTAAAAGAAAAAAAAATGTTGTTTTAACTCGTCTTTTTCTCTTGTTTACATTACTATCTAATTCATTGTTTGCTTAAGGCGTCTGACAAAATCTGCCGCTAAATTTTTTCTGATCATTCATTCTTAACAAAATACCATAGGGCATTTCATTTAATTAGGGAATTAAAATGCATGACAACACTTGAACAAGTACAACAATGAATCGAAAATCCTATTTAATAAGACATTGAAAAATTTTTCACGTCGTTGGAATGGAAATTATAGTTGCATATGAAAAAAAAAGGATTATTAAGAATAAGCAAGGCAAATAGCTCTTTTTGAACAACAGCTTCTGTTCCCGTCTAAGTATATTTCTCCACTTTTACACGGTGTTTTAATAGGAATTCCATTAGTATTGTGCGCATTTTTTTGTGTTTAAAACTATATAAAAATAAATAACATAAGCTAAGAAATCTCAAAGTATTTTGTGTTTAGAAAGAACTTTCGAATGTTGAGCAAGCCTTCTAAGTGTTGTGGAGACAAAATTAACCATTTTTTGTGATATGTCACTGATGTAATTTTGTAAAAAATAACTTAATAATTAACCCTCAGGAAAGTGATTTTTTATTGTGAAAATTTACACATTTTCTGAATATTTTTTCAAAAACCGAGTTTACCGTGTAAACTTTGTTTTAAAATAATAATTAAATCTTCGCAACATCTGGGCAACAATCCTTTACATAGATCATTTAAAAGAGATGTATGCATATACATGATCGTCATGAATCTAAGCATAAAGAAATGAAGAAATTCATTTCGCCGTTTGAAGAGTAATATAATAAAGGACAAGAAATATATATTGAGTTCCTTCAGAAGGCAAGTTTCCCGGAAGCCGGAAAGAGACGCAAAACGGAATTACCTGTAAACATTTATTGTAAAAGATACAGCAGCCTTTCAGTTACCTCTCAAGATAAGAACAACCGTAACTGAAACAAGTATGTTACCGTAAAGCCAATTTCTGCTACCAGTGTCGAAGCTAAAAATGCGTGATTTTTGGAAATTGACGTAAAAACAAAATATACTTTATTAATGTCTACTTATTAGTGTGATATGTGTTGTTAATTTTAGACAATTAAAAATAATCTTGCATATAACCTGTATAATTATCTTCTGTTGTTGTTAGAAATTGTAGATTATATTTATTGTTTTTACAACTCTTTATTACTGTGTATTTTTTATTTTTTGAAATTAAATTCCAAATATTTCGTTGATTTCTGGTTTATTGTACTTGCATTCAAAGATAAAATAGTTTTAAAAATTTCAATTTGAATTCAATTTTTTCATTTAATTTTAATAGATTCACTGTTTAGCTATGTCCTTTAACGGATAACTGATATTTTCTTCTACAGTAAAGAGGGGTGGCATTGATTTTCTTGTCTTCAGAAGGAATTTCGTGATTAGTTCTAATTATTTCTCTAATAAAATGTTTTTTCTGATTTTTCCTTGTTGTATGATTAACCTTTGAAGCAACCTTTTAAGTTTAATTAAAACCTTATGCTGCAAAATTTCGATCGTACAATAATTTAATAATTAATTATGATTTTTCAAAATGTTGGTACAAAGTTAACTAATAGGTGGGGATTCATTGAACTGGTTATTTCTTTCAGTATATTTCAGAAACAAATTTACTGGATGAAATTTTAGATATATTTATTGAATGCCAGGATGGAAATATACAAGAAAATTAAATTTTATATAAATACCTGATTATAATTAACAATTTTACGACATTTTATGCGGTCAAATCAGATGGAATTTTAGAAATCATTTTGTCCAATTATTTCCGAGTGTGTTATAATATTATCATAACTTAGTAATATAAACGTTTATCATCATTTTAAGATATATACTATTATAGAAAAACGGAACTCACTGAACTGGACTATACGTTGGAACGGTCTTTTCCTTATCATGGGTGAAAACCAGGGGATTTTCATGTTTCCTTATTTGAATTAGTTTTTGTTCGTAACAAACTGTTCGCTTGGCGTACCAAAAAAAATTTCTGCATCTTTAAAAATATCCTAGATTTGTGAAATTGCGCACTATGGTTTCTGGAATTATCTCAATATACTACTAGCCCCTAAGTTCTTTTATACACTCTGGGCAAATATGAAGCTAAAGAATGTGCTATACTTATAATTATTTATTGCAAGAAGAAATTAAAATCCAACTGTGGTTGCTTTTTACTGCAAATTTCCATGGAGCAAAGAATCCCTCTTTTCGGGTGCAAAGTTACCCCAGGTCAGAAAAAAATTAATTGCAGCTTAAATAACAAATATAATTTCACATTTAAATGCACTTGCCTTCAGAAATGTCATACGTTTATCACCAGAGAAAGATGTTTTATCATTGAAAAATGTAACTGAAAAACTGTCTCAATGTTTCATTTCTCGTGTAACCTCCTGAATAATTGTTATACACGTTTAAGGTGCTGTCAAGAAGACAGGAATAATATCAATCCCGTACCCCTAATCAGTTGATCTCTATTTCACTTTTCACAAAATGTTACACATGTGCGAAGTTACCTCCACGAGTGAAAAGTAACACCATTTCGCAGAACTTCAAGATAAACTTCTCTAAAGATTGTTTTAATTATTTAAAAGTTATAATTAACTTTCTAATTAGTTAAATAAAATATGATTTTTTAAATTTAAATTAGAATTTTGCTTGATTTTATTATTAGTCATATTTTTTATAATTTTAGGGACTCATTATACTTAACACATTTTTAATGTCGAACGCAACCCTATCAGCACAAGATATTTTATGATATCTTCTCGATACTGCTACGAAATTTGAATGACGCAGCAGAATCTTGTACTAATAAGGAAAATCCTGAATCATGAACCTCATTAAATGAAAACATTTGGTATATCTTTATCATGTTTAGTCATGCAAATTTAGTAACACTTAGACGCATTCCTTTTGCTGTACCAACCGGAGAACTTACAAGCTACCTCTTATTTCAGAATATGTTTGTCAAATTAATTTGTACACATAATTTCTAGATATATAAATTTCATAAAATTTTAACAAGTTTTCTGATGAACGTGATATTTAGCCAATTAATCTACACACATAATTTATCGTTATAAAAATAATATAACGTTTTTTCATAAGTTTCTTTCTGATGAACTTGATGTTTTCAATATGCCTCTAAATTTTTATAAGATTAAGTTCTCACATCTTGTAAATTCTTAATACGTATTTTAATGTTTTAAAGTCCAATGCTTACAACTTTTAAATACTTAAATCGTTTTATAATGATTTTTATGTTTACAACTTTTACTCTTTGTTGATACAACACCGAAACTGGATCAGCGAAATTTCTTAGCAACTCACATTATCTAAATTAAAGATGAATCGCTTTAAAATCGATCAAATAATTTTAACAGAACTTGCCGGAAAGTGTGAGAAAATAAGACATGTTGTCTCATAAATAATTATATGTAAGACAATGCGTCGTATTGGCCATTACACTTCCGTTGATTATTATGGCCAAAAGTGTTGAGATGCTGTTTGTTAAAAATAAGTGCATGCATGGTGAAAATATAAGCCAGAAACACCAAAGAATTTCATTACTATAATGGAATATTATCGAATAAGAATTTGAGGAGTGCATTTTATTTGAGAGGCAAGGTACAATGATATATGGTTTCTTCAACGGTCATTTGTTTTCCGTAAACACTTTCTGAAGGTCATGAAAATCTACATTTACTTGAAGTTCCGGACTTCTTAGCTGTCCAACGTTTCTCATATTGAGTTGCGTCAGGATGTCTGAAATTATTTTCGGAAACGGAGTGCAATTAGAAAAGAAGAAAAATTCTAATTCCTAGTAAACATGAATAACTCTTGAAAGAATGACAAAATGATTGAAACAGACAAATTCGATGTTTGCAAAATATCTTTAGTGCATCGTGTTTTTAATGCAAATTCCACTGGAAGTTATTAACAATACCTTTATTTATAATACCGTTTGGCTAAAAATTACAGGAGTTAATGCGAAGAATTTATAGATTGCATTACTTGAACTGAAATAAGTCATTAAATTATTCAACATGATCACTGCATTTTAACGTTATTTTTATTTTATCAAAGCATACTTCGATCAATAACAAAAACTTTCAATGAGTTTCGTTTTCCTAGATGAGATTTTAAGTGCAGGCTATGAATATACATAAAGCGCAATATAATTTAAATAGGCAGTTAGGATTTTATAATTTTTTTAATCTATATATATGTTACTGTGAAAGACCGAAACTGGAGAATGTCGACTTTCACCGGTGAAAGTCGACATTCTCCAAATGTGAATGTTGACATTCACCGGTGACATTACTATGTGAATGTTGACATTCACCGGTGAAAGTCGACATTCTCCAAATTTCGGTCTTTCACGGTAACATATATATATATATATGTAAGGCATTGTGTGTGTGTGCGATGTTTAGAGGTAAAAGATTGCACTTACAGCCCTGAAATGTGGCACACTGTAAGTACTAATGGTGACTCAATGCACCTCGAAGCCGATTTCTAAAATTCAATAGAGAAAAGATTTTATTCAACATTTTCTGGTATTTTGGGTGACTTTTAGTACTCATTTCTCCATTGCAATATTTCTAATAATACCACCAAGAAAAAATAGATACACCACAATAAATTTTACACCACAACAATTTCCGTTTTAATGAAGTTTATTTTAAACTCCTAAAACTTTGCTTACAATACTTACATACAATACGTTCTATAATTTTAATAAATTTTTAAAAAAGATTTTTTAAATAATTTACAACACCATTCATTGTTTTACACGTTACAACAATTTTCATTGTTGCAACGCAATCAAACCGTTTTCATTGTTTAATCAAATATTTAATTGCATGTTTCTCTTTCATTGTTGAAAGCTTAGTTAATATCCTAATCTTCATCTAGCATTGTTTCAACACTATTGACTGGATGGAGAACAGCTCACTCGGCATTCAAGCTACATCTAGATAATATGGAGACTTCCACATATAACATTTCTAGAAATTCAGGAAAGGCTAAAATTTAACTAATTGTCTGGGATGAATTCACTATGTCCCAAAAAAATGTGTTTGAAGCACTAGATGTTACGTTGAAAGACATCAGGCATAACAATAACGCAATGGGATGCATTACCATGGTGTTGGCTGCAGACTTTCGGACTTTTTTCTTTTTCGGATGGAGTTATTCCCCGTGGAACTAGGGCGGATGCAATGCAGGCCTGTTTAAAATCTTTGTAACTATGGAATGGCGAGTATATAACATGCGAGTTCATCTCAACGGTGATCCCTCTGCCCAGCAATTTGCGAACATCGTTTAAAATTTATTTTCTAAATTTTATCTCTAAATTTCATTTTTTATAAATAAATATTTTGTTGTTTTTGTTTGAAGTTTAAGTTAATTTTTTTTTTATTTTAAAATTTATTCTAATTTTTCTTGTTGATTGTTTTTAAGCTGAATTTGCAGATAACCTATTTAAACTAAGAAATAATGTCATTACTCCGAATAATCAAGCTGGATGAATAGAGATACAAAACATTGGAAGGATTTTCAAAACTCAGCAAGACCTGACGGAAGCAGTATTTCCAAATGTGGCACAGCACTTTATTGACTACTCATGACTATGCCAAAGAGCAAGTCTTGCCCCAAGAAACGAAGACGCCGGCGTTTTGAATAAGAAACTTTTACAAGAATAGCCTGGTAGCGTTCAAGTGTACAAAACTATTGAAACTGAATGTGATACCAACGAGGATTTTAACTACGCAACAGAGTATCTGAACACATTGGAGCCACCTGGAGTACCTTCACATACATTAGAACTAAGGATTTGGGCACCAATAATTTTTCTCAGGAATCTTCATCGACCTTCACATTGCAATGGAACAAGTTTTTTGTATTTAGAAACTGATGCTAATATTAGTGAAGCCACAATTATGACTAGACATGCCGCAGGTGACAAAGTTTTCATTCCTGGAATACCTATCATCCATTCGGATTTCCCATTCTAATTTCAAACGCTTTCAGTTCTCTGTTCATTTAAGTTTCGCCATGAGCATCAACAAAGCACAAGGACAATCCTTAAAAGTTGTAGGTCTCGGTCTGCTGAAGGCCTATTTCTCTCATGGTCATCTGTATCTGTGTTGTTCATGAGTTGGAGAAGCAGACATTCTGTACGTTCTAGGTACAAACGGAAGAACATCGAATATTGTGTATCCCGAAGCTCTGTACCGAAACATTACAAGCAAGGAAAGATGACATGTGTGGTGGGAATTCTTAAAAAATATGCTTCAATTACAATGTTTTCAGGATCCATTAGGCGGTTTGAATGAGGCGACATGCCGGTGTCATTTCAAAATAAACTTTTCATCTTTCATGCTTTCAGGTTCTGAGAACAGGTGTAATAGTAATCATGTCACGGACAACGTTGTGTGGGTGCTGCTAGTAATTAATAATCTGTGAAAAAAATTCGGATTAAACGAAATTTGCATGATAATAAAAATCTTACCTGGATAAAAAATAATATCCCTTTCCTTTACCACCCGTTGCGGATCGTGACTTCATTCTCGGATTTATTTTGGTTATACAGAAAATAAGTGTCATTTGCGAATTAAAAGAACATAGAATGTAATGGAAATTGCTTCAGTGCATGCCTTGGACTATATTTAAACATAATTACCAGCCTTGTCGAGACATTTGCTATAACGAGTAATCTTATTTTGTATCCCCGTGTCGAAGTACGATTCCACCTGCTATGATAAATAAGTGATTATCCTAGCAGGTGACCTCCAACAGCTTGTTTCACAGCATTGCCATCTGGAAGCTCTTAGCTGAAAGAAAGCCTTTAAGTTTCAAAAATATTTGAATAACAGCGGGCTCGAAGTCTGGGCTGCAAGGTAGATGAGAGAATATTTACCAGTAGCTTCCGCAATCCGTCCATAAGTTGTAACTGCCGTATGGGGGGAGCGATACTCTTAAGCATCATTGCAACCCGTTATGAAACATATTCAATGCGAAGCATGCAACATTTAAAATGAAAAAGAAAATCATGTCTATATAGGCAATATTGTAAGAATCATATGGCATATTTACAACTACACCATCTCTTAGAAATAAAAATAGACGCATTGTTTTATATTGTTTATTTAACTTTTCCTCAGATAAAAATATTTCTCTATCTTCTGTTGTGACATTTCAAATTCTTTGCATATATTTCCAAAACAGAACTCCACAAGCAAAATAAATGGCAAATAAGAATAGGTAAATATTTGATTTTTTCTTGGAAAATTTTCCCTAAATAAACCTGACATGGGGTAAAGCGAAGTTATGCTTCTCGAATCTAGTTCGTGAAGCCTTATTTTTCTTTCTTATTTCCGCGGCAAAGGGAGCTTTATTAGAGAGAAACACGTTTTCAGAAATTCAGGCCAAAAGCTGATTACTGCGTTTCTATTGTTATCCGCTAGAAAGTCCCTGCGGTTGTTTTTCTTTGTGATGCGGATGTCGTTCCCGTATGTGGAAAACCTTTTTCTTTGTTTGGCTTATCTCGCCTGCACCTTGAATGCTTTGGAAAAGAGCGGAAAACTGAGTAGAGTTTTTATATGTATTTTATGAACTTTACCTTCAAATTGTAATGGAAATTTTGCTTAACTACCGGTTGGGTGTTTTGTCAAACACCTAACGTGAAATTTTTAGTTCGTCTTTTTCTGATGTTTGCAGTTCAGTTACTGTTCTAGTACTTAAAATTCCTGTGTCCAAATGGTACTTTAAAACATCTTTCTGGTTTTTAAACTTTTGCCAAAGATAATATGAAATAATGTTTTTACATGCGCTACATAAATGTTTATAGACGCAATGAAAAAAATGTAGAATAATTCTAAAGGTATTGAGATGAATGAATAATTCTAAAGGTATTGAGATGAATGAATAATTCTAAAGGTATTGAGATGAATGAATAATTCTAAAGGTATTGAGATGAATGAATAATTCTAAAGGTATTGAGATGATCAGCAACTATTTCCTTAATGATTTAAAACTGTAATACATTGCGCAAGACTTTAGGTACGTGAAAATGTCGTAACACTTCGTAGATCATATCAAAATTAGAAGCAACCTCAGAAAATTTATAAGCAGCCACTATGTTTTTAATTCATAAGTTTTATATTGCATTATAAAAACTCTTGAATGTATATTAAGGTCATTTACTAATAAGATATTTTTTCTGATTCGTTATATAAATATAAAACCTTTAAGATTTGTATATGTCAGTCATTTGGTGATCATTAAAACTCCAAAATCAACGAAATATCTAGTTTTAATTGTAAATATTAAATTAAATTATTAATTAAAATTACTTGGTTTATAGTAATTCTATTGCTCTGCTTTAGAATCAAAAGTTTTCACAATTTTGGTTTAAAGTTATTATATCATTGCTTTAAATTAGTAGTGCATCAAAAAATTATTTTTTGTTTGCACATATTTTAGCAAATTATGTCTGACTTCTCTAAAAAGTTTTCTACAAAAGTTTTCGTATATTGCTTTCAAGTAAAAAACAATAACTTCTATGAAAAGGATGATGTCTTGATTTATAATGTGAAAGTAACAATTTTATTAAATGCTTTAGCGTAAAAGAAAAGCGTATATGTTTCAATATTGTGAAAACTCTTGCTCAGTTTCATGTTCATTAATAAACCTTTTCTTAAATTCAGAAGCTTTGTAATACTTCAATTCTTTAAGAAATTTCATTTATTTCAGGTAAGATTTTAGTTAAAATTCCACAGTGATTTTGGGGTTTGAAGTGTAACAGGGGTGGCGCCAGTGGGGTAACGGGTTGGCCAGGGCCCCCTTGTCGAGGCTGCTGTGCCCCCCGTCGGGGAAAATTTTTGTATGGAGCATTCAACTATTTGATAAATAAAGATCTGGTGAAAATTTGAGACGAATTTCATTTCAGTCATCCCCTAGTACAGTAAGGTCATGCCCCCTGTCGGGGAGACCGTGCCCCCCGTCGGGCAAACTCTAACGTCACTCCTGTAGTGGAAGGGCAACTTTGTAGTAGAATATGGATAATAATATCTGCCATTATTACGCTAAGAGCAGAGTTGAAAGTTTCATTGTGATGGTTTTTGATTTGGGTAAAAAGGAGTCTTGTAAGACTTTTGTTGAAAACTTGACTATTTTCAGTTTTGAAGCTTCTGTGGAGAACTTCGTTTCTTATGTACCAGGGCACATTAATATCAATAAATAGGACATTATTCTTCAAAGTCTGGACATATTTGAAGTTATATTTCTTTAGAAGTACTTAATGAGAAATTTTAGTTATTTACGGAATTTGCATGCGCAAGACCTGAAAGTGAACACATTGTCAAAATACATTATTTGAAAGTATCTATTTAATTTAAAATTAACTTTTGTTAGAGTGCAATATTATAATATTGAAATTAATTTTTAGTTTCAAAGTAACGATATTCATATTAATTTTCATTTGACCTATAATACGTAGATACTGTAAAAATATATTTTTAAATCTTCATTAAGGAAATTTTAAAACTAAGCTACATAACTGAAGCGTAAATAATTTTCCACGTGTTATTTTCTTTTCATTTTAGTTCACTGGATGGAATGCTTTAGAAACAGTTACATCTCAAAAAAATCAACAAAAAGAACTGTTAAAAAATCTGTAGAGATCCAAAGACTGAGTCGTACACATAACAAAAAAATTAAAAACTTTTGACCATCTAAGTTTAGTTTTGTTTTTTTATGGCGCAAGGACCATGGAATTGATTATACTGCGCCAAAGTAAAAGTCATAGCAATGTAAAATGCTATAAAAATTGAAGGAACAACAAAAGTGAAAACAAACTCTAAAATATTAACATAATTTAAATGTGTGAATAACACTTAATAGACTTAAGAAATGCAAAAAGGTTTAAATGAAGTAATCAAGTAAGCAGGACAATGACACTTAAGGCTCTTGGAAAAAATTAAAAACGCTGAGCTAAAAATTTCAATAGTGTCTGCAGTAGGGTGGGCCAAGAAAATATCAATTTGTTTCATGTCGCTATACAGTGGGTAAATTTGTAAATTTCATATTATTGTGGATATCAAACATGAGAAAAATTAATTTAATTGATTGATATCTACCTCTCCCACATCGGAGTGAAAAGTAAAAAATATGGCGAAATTCGAATATTTTTTTATTAATTTTTAAAAATTGAAAAATTTCTCTTAATCTCTTTTTGAAAGTATTAACTGTTAAGTACTCAACTTCTTAAGAGCGCTAAACTAACTTTTATCAAAACCAGTCAATAACTTCCTATCACAGATTCCTTTCAAATTTGTCAAGAATATGTGAAATTACTTCAATATGCAATATTAAGTTCCTAATCAACATTACAATCTTCACACATCATTTTGTCGATGAAATGCCGCAGGACAGTGCATATGCATAGCAAAATGTTATTTAGGTCTAAAAAATATCAAATTTATTTATTTTCTTTGTTTAGGGTAAAACTTGAGAAACTAAGCTCCAAAACTAGCATATTATTTGTTAGTTCAGGACGTTTGCCAAGAATACAGAAAGAAAAAAAATTAACACACCTTTAAGAAAGGACTTAGGCTACCAGGATATCAAAGTAATGTAACAAAGATATCAAGGGAGGTGGGACACACATATGGTGGCAGATTACTGCTATAGACTCCAACGCGAAACTCCCCCTGTACATAAGAGAAAATCATATAAAAGCTTTTTTATGAAGTAACTGAGTCAGCTTATTTAATTTTCAGTTTATTGGACTTCATGCAACATAAATTTTCACCATACCATTATGATTCATCTATTTTATTTATCGAAATTCATTTCTTTATTTCATTTCAATCATTAATATTGTTTTAAATTTTATTCTTTCGATTTTATGTGATTTCTGCATAGATTTATTTTGTGATTTTATATTGATCATTCTTTAGAAAAAGTGGATTCATTGCATTGATTTAATTTTAATATTGAATGCTATTTCAGACAGAAAGAGTTTCAATGCAATTTGAGTGGTGCGTACATATTACTATTGAAGTGTAATTTTCACTTAATCTCAAAAACTAGAGACAATCTGCCAAAAAGAATGCCAGATTCAGAGTCAGCACTACGGAATCACTCTAAAATCACTGAAATATCATTGGCAAAAAATTATAGTTGTGACCCGTGTTATCAATGATAATTATGTCCTACTCATGTATTATTTGCGACATACATACTGAATGTTAGCAGGGTTTTCTGAAAGCCATAAATTTGATGAAAGTCAATGATTTTGTTTTAAATTTGGTAATTTCACTTTTCGATCTTGGAAAATAATGAATAGATAAACAGAAACCAAACAAATAATATCATCCTCTTTATTCATTTTTTACTTTATGACTGTGGATTTTCATATAATATTATGAATATTGCAGAAGGTGGTTATGTGCTCGATCAGTAAGTGTCATGGAGATTTATTACTTTGAAAACAACAATACCGTCACCACTAGGACAGAAATCAAATTTATATTTCATGATTTTTGAAAAATTCTTACAACTGTCCTTACGAAAAGCACTTTAAAAATACTAATTTTTGTGAAATTAAGATTCGAAAATAATAAAACTATATATTTTTAATCGTTATACGTGTTTACTGTAGAAGTGGAAGAGACTGAGAAAGTGCTTTGAGAAACAAGATAATGGAGGAATTCGAAAAAGATAATGAATATTTCTCATGTTCATAAAACGTTTCCTTGAAGAATGGTAGTTTAATGCACGCAATTCAGTCTTTAACTGTACTAATAACGATCTCATAAAATATCTTAAGCTCACCAACATTTCCAAAAGAGAAATAAAAATAAAAAATAATTAATTTCTCTGTGGATATCGGCAAAAACAAAGAATAAAAGCACATAATTGAGAAGAATAATATTACTGAATGAAATCTAATAATGTTTCACTCGAGTAGAATAACTCGCTACTGAAAAAATAAATCAGCTAGAACAAATAATACAGCTGTGTTATCTTTCATGCATACCATTGAGATGTTTAAATGAATAAATGGATGTAATTTTAAGAAGAAATAATATAATATGCAATTAAGGAGATAATAAGTATAATATGCAGTTAAGATGATAATAAGAAACAAAGTTCAATTAGACGAGGAATGGCAAATCGGAAATCTTCGTGTGCTCCTTGGAAAGTGTTTCCTCAGATAATTAAAAATAATAAGTTAAGTCTTTGAAATCATGATAACATTTATTCAATCTTACATATATCTCAATGCATATATTAATTGAATTTTGAATGGAATTCTATAATATTAGTTAAGTAGTTAAGGAAGGAATGTATTTATTATAATAGTTACATAGTTAAAGAAATAGTTATAATGAATTAGTTGCTTTTAAATATTTATAACATGAAAATGCCTTTAGGCTGCATGTTATTTGTAAATTACTTGATGCGAAATAGATCATTAAAAACACAAGATAAGAACTTGCGCTATAAATAGTTGCTATGAGACATGCACATTGACAGACGGGCCCACATTCTTTCTGAAATTGTGTATTATAAAAGTCGCTATCCACAGAATGTAACGGCTGATGCAATCAAGTCAGACGAATCAATCTTGAAACATTATCATGCTATGATGTTCCGGATTAGTGTTTAGAAATGACTTTTTAAATTAAAAAAATTCCTTTATCAATAAGTTATTAATATTTTTTGTATGGATGAATATATTTGAATTGCATTTTACATTAATGTTTAATTTCATTTACATAATGCAAATCAATGAGGCTATCAAATTTGCAATTTTGAATATCCACTTCGTTACCTTATTTAGAAAAATGAATTTAATTCGAGTTGTTTGAAAACTTCATTTCAAATGCCTTATTCAATTGATCTTATAATTGACAGAATAATTTACCAGGTATTTTTACAAAAACTATTATTATCCATTCTTAAGCTTCTACACCACACAAAATAACATTTTCAAATTACAAAAGTAATACATCAAATTTAACTTTATACAATATTGTAAATTTAAATTAAGATAAAACTTTTTATCGAAGAAGATAAAGCAGTTGTATGTCAAAAATGTCTAGCGTTTTTGTTGATGATTTAGATCTATTTCCTCTGGCCTATGATGGATTTTTTTATTGTATAGTGTAAATCTTTTAGTTTCATATATATATCAGGCATAAAAATGCATTTTAAAATGGAAATTTCTTCAAAACAACACTTAAAATTTTGTTTGTGCCTTTTAGCTAAAGGCTTATATTCAAACATTTGTCAACAGGAATAAATCCCTTTTTGGCAAACATTGTTATTTTGTCGAATATAAGATACTAAGCACGTTTTATTCTGTCATACGATGACTTGTATATACTTTCCATGTAGTTTAGTTTTCTGTGGTTTATTTTTACTTGTGAGTTAAAAATATTTCTTCCTTCAGTGCGAGCTTAAAACCGAATTTTCTAAGTATTTCATACCATTCTAAAGACAAATGTGATACAAATTATAAAACAATTAGGATCGTTTAGTTCGAGTTAATGTACAGATTTTTATTTGATGTTCAGCAATTTGTCAATCTTACTTGTTTGATTTAACACTTAAACCCTTCTTATTTAATATTTTCCAAAACACGAAAGTCTCTAATTCCAAATTTAAACCGAAATTATATTTTTTCTATTGTTCACTTTGTTAAGCATGCTATTGCTTTACTGAAAGCTTTAATGTTTGAAATTATTTTAAATTATTTAAGAAGGTCTGTTTATTGAAATAATTTTTATGAAATTCAGATTTTCCTGGCAACAATATAATGTTTTATCTTCAGTAATGAAATTACAGTATGCCTATTATATACTTTATTAGAAAAACTAAATTTTTTAAATTCTTTTGCTCTAGAAACTCTTGTTTTAATCAGTTTAACTTTCAAGGATTCCTGCCAATTTTCATTAATCTAATTTAGAGCAATAACAATTGATATCAAATATCTCGTGCATTGAAGAGTGGTGAGTTAAAGAAGCAGCTGTTTGAACCAGAAATCTACAATACTGATAATAATAGTGCAGGTACATATAATCGATAATATTAATTCTTGAATGATACTTCATTTTAGCACACCTGAACAAACGGAAATTGTGAAAAAAGCATGTTAAATATCTTCTTTTTTTTTCTTTCATCCAGAAGAGTATCCAAATTAAACTATTGATTGAAAAAGTGTCTTTCATCAGTGGCAACTCGAACTTATGCAGCTTTTCTTCTGCGGGTAATTTAATTCCCCTAAAACTGTTCCATTGCGACCTCATGGAGCGAGTTGCACGACGAAATTGCTGACTCCTTCTCATAGAATGTATGATTTCGCTAGAAGCAGAAGAGAACTTTTCTTTACATTTTAGTCGCTCTTAACCCCGTAAAGGTACCACAGATCAGAGATGTGGAAAACCTAAGGGTTCCACAGTAATGGACTGTTCATACTAGACGTTACATAAGAAGTGGGGGATCTTTGATTTTTATACATGAGGTGACTTTTGATTTTGAACAAAAAAAAATATTTTACTTTTCTATAGCCTTGGGGCTTATGTACACTGGGGATTTTTCTGTAGTGTTTGATAAAAATTTCTACATTTGTTTGTCATAAACACACTGTTCATGTGGGAAAGTATTAAAAATAGCAAGTTAACTAACAGTATGATACAGTTATAATTTCTGAAAAAAATGTAAAAAATAGATAAAATTCATTTAGGCTATGCATCTGTTTATGGAAATAAGAAAACAGCAAAATATTTAGTTAAAGTTTTCAAAAGGATAATTTAAAATGGGATAAAAGTAGCATTTATTAATATGTTGGCAACTTTAATACGTTAGCAGTTTTGCTGAAATTGCATTTTCCGGTTTTGTCATTTTTAATTACGAAATTTAATACATTTTTAACTTGCATAGGTCATCATTAAATATATACTACTCTTCAAAATCTAGAATTCGGTAACATTTCTCTAAATATTTCCACTGCCTTCGACGTCAATGCAAAAGTTATAATTACTTTCAAAAAAATTATAACTATGCTAAGATGCACAGAGCGTGAAAGGTAATATTTTCAGAAGAAAAGTCTGATAAAGTTTTCAAATTTCACACCAAATATATTACGTTATGTATTTTATTCAATCCAGAAAATACTCCTGTTTCTCAAGCAGCCTTTCTGGCAGATGTAATCTGAACTTCAGAATACACTGATCAAATAAGTAATAGTCTAACTTACTTCCCCATACTTGGTTCAGATGCAAAAAAGTGGAGTAAGACATATTCAGGAGCAGAAACTTGACATGTTATTAAATTTCTCACACCAAATATCTTGCATTACATATTTTATTCAGTCGAGAAAAGACTAATCTTCCTCGATTTTATATAACGCTTCTGGCAGACGTAATCCGAATTTCGGTTTCAGAATTCGCTGATGAAATAGGTAATCAGGCAATTTTACAGCACACATTGAACTCTCCTTCCAATACCAAAACTCCGTCTTTCCATTTCTTTCAGAAAGTACGACGGTGGCATCAAATATCGGAATAGGGAATTCTTAGAAGATATTACAGGGGCGCAAGCAAGATGGCAATTGCGGTCGTAAATAGATATTTGATACGATTCCGAATGTAAAAGTGCAAATTTTAAGAAATTATCATATAAGATCTAATAACTATTTTTTACATTAATTTAGAGGAAACATATCCACACATGAACCAAAAGAATTTAAAAATAGAGATATCCATAACAAATATATTCTACTTTTAGGACGAGAGAGTATAAAAAATCATATATATGATAATTACTGCATGTATTGGTATATTATTCAAAAAATATTAATCGAAAAATATTTTAATCAATTGTTTGAAAACAATATATCAATTAAGTAGCAAATTACTCAAGTTTATTTAAAAAACTCTTACAAAAATTTAGGAGCACAGAACAATTCTCATATTTTTACCTATCCATACAAAGAAGAAGTGAGAATTAGAAGTACATTTAAATATGAGTATTAACTTAACCCTTTCTGAGGTCGTAGGAATATACTTCCCACCAAATTCATAAATTTTTAAATGCATTTTTTAATGCTGGTGTGATGGATGTTCCAGTTTCTTATCTCAAACCATAACGAAGTGTCTTGACTTGGTAATTAATTTTTAATGAATAAAATTTATTAACAAAAAATAATGTCATCCAATAAGATAAATTAATTTATTTTCTTAAATTAATCTCTTTACCGAAGTTATTTTATTATACCACTATTAGAAAAAGAATGCCCTTATAAAGGGTTAAAATTAACAGTTACCCAAGAAAATTAATTGAAAATTTCGAATGTTTTGTTAGCTCAATGCTTTGAGCATTCTAGTTGAAGAAATATTTTAGTACACGAAACAAAACCTTTATCCACAGTGCAGTAAAATATGAAATGAAGTTTGAAGCATTAGAGTAAAAAATAGGAGAGGAGGAATTTGAAGAATTATCTAAAAGCATTTCTGTGCAATAAATAAATTATTTAATTAGGTTGATTAATGTATGGCTTTAAAACTAAATAACAACTGTTTTGACGAATATTATTGGATTTCAACCTTAATTCAAAAGACGAAGATTTTTCCAAACAATACCCTTATCTCTAAAATTCCACACCAGACCAATGTGTGCTTAGTTCTGTTTAGTTATATTACGGTCCGATCAGGTGAAGAGAACAACACCTGAACTACCTCGCCTCTCCAAACTTCCGCACTACACTACTTCATATGATTTAATGTGCAATTGGCCCATTACACGGCGGATATTCAACGAAATTTAGTTTCAGACCTAAGCCCCTTAGGCCCCGAAGCGAAGACCTTATCAGTAGACCACCACGGCCCCGAAGCCGCGACCTTATCAATAGAAAAACGCGGCCCCGAAGCTGAGACCCTATCAACAGGACAACTGGGTCCCAGTCAATGTGTGTGTGCAAAAGAAATATTCTTTTATTAAATTTCAAAATCATACGTATAAAGTATATTCAAAATATTATATAACAATTTATAAGATATTTTTGTAACATTTTTGAATCTTAATTTTAGCTTAATAGCTAGTTTCCTACAAATTATGTTTTTATATGCCTTTACGATTATTTAAACATAAATTATAGTTTCTTTTGCTGAAAACCTCTTAAACAAATTTATGGTCGTTTCAGTTTTCAAGAGTTATGAAAATAAATTACTTGAAGGTAATTTTCCAGAAATATACTTACTTTTCTTGTTCTATATCATTAAGAATATGCACATTATTGTAAAAAACATATAAATACTTATAACTAAAAGAGAGCTATATTATTACAATTACGAAATACATTTATTGTACTCTTGTCTAGTACCAAAAATATAATTATCCGAAAATAAGTACTTTCTTTCACAAACAGAAGATATCTTCTGTGTCATTTCCATCTTCAGGAAAATCAGCACCGGAAGGATTTGCGATCTGATAGACATACATTAGTGGGATATGACAAGGGCATTTATTCTTTTTGTGTTTTCAGACAAGTGCCGTCTCCATCTATTGCCCGCGGCTAAGATTCGGAGGAAGTGAAGACCTGCAAAAGGCACTTAGCTTTGTCCGTCGGGATAAGGCGTTTGGACACAAGCCAAAAAATCATTAGGGTTTGTTTAATATATTAATACGAAAAGCGCTCATCATCCCATAAATTAATGAATATTTAATAGCCCACGGCTCTTTTGTTCTCGTCATTTTACGAGGAATGTTCTGAGAATGCTTAAAACGAGTAGTAATGCAATAAATGAATGTTCATTTAGCATGATTTACTTATACGATCACAAAATCCGTATTTGACTTCTATTAACGCTCCATGATACAGAAGAAAAACGAATATTCGAATAAAAAAACGAATATTGTTAATGAACTATTTGGAATAATTCTATAATGTTAAACTAGATGTTTAGTGTATTGAAGAGATGGCAATACATTAAATCAATTATTGGCGATTTTTGCTTAAAAATTGCTTAGCACATGGTCGGAAAATATGATAATTTTAATCAAATGAATGAAAAATATGCAATTATACAGCTTTTAATTAAATAAAATGTGTACAATAGTATATTATCTTCCAGACTATATGTATGGAGTTTTTTGTTTTCATTTTTTGGAATATTTTATTCTAAAAGTAACAATATCATGAATAAAATAGTAAAGCATATATATATATATATATGTGTGTGTGTATTATTCAGCTTAAACTATACATATAAGAACAAAACCTGCTTAATCCCAAAATAACTTATACGTTTCGTCGCAAATCAATATTCTTATTCACTGATATGCTTTGCGGTTCATAGAATAAAACTATCGTAATTTTGGTTTGAATTTTTGACGTTTTCGAAAAATAATCGAATTTCGTATCCGATATCGTCATCGGTTTTGTGACATTGCCTTGAGGTTCAAAACATTTTCTTCCTACGGATCGATATTTTGTGCTGAAGTTTGAACAGGTATTTGAAGCATATTCAAAATTCCGTTAGGCCCTAATGTTCTGACAGACGTTTGATGAAGTATTATTTAAAAAAAAATATCGTTTGGATAATATTCTATAATTTTACGAAAACTAAACACAAATTCGAAACTAAGTTCGCAAACTAAATAACACATATTTCATTCGATATATGTCCATTTATTTCACGTGGCCTGCACTTTCACGAAGCTATGTATTCGAAGGAGCAAATTCTACAAATAACTTTTTTATGATTTTTTTTGTTAGAAACAGAATACAAATTTCTTTAAAAGAAATTAGTGAAAGTATTCCCTTAATCGTCTACACTTTAATCACATTTTTTCTGGGTTTCATGAAATTAGAAAAAAAACGTGAAATAAAATTATAAAGACATTTCCAGATTCCACAGTCTGGGTGATGCACTACAGGGTTATTATAAATAACTTTACCGATATATGACCCACTAGCGTGCATACTGTTATAGGAAACGGAATAACATTTTGAAAGCAGGTATTATACGGTATGTGCTGAAGAATAATGTTCAGAAAAAAAAGTTTAGCTCTCACAGTTACGGTTACAGTGAAAAATTTCTAAATTTTTAAATGACAACGCCTATCTTTTCTCACGGAAATGTGATCCTTACGGTAAAAAAGTTAAACGAAAATGGGACGGTATTGGCGAAACATGGTGGCGCTAGACAGAGACAAAGAAAATAAAAGCAACAACCATGGTATAAAAAAACTTTGCCAATATATGACCCGCTAGCGGACATACCGTTTGATGGAATGGAATAACATTTTGAATGCGAGTATTATATGGTATGCGCTCAAGAATTATGTGAAAAGCATTATTCATGCTCTCACAATTGTGGTTACAGTGAAACATTTCGAAATTTTAAAATTGCAACACCTACTTTTTAATTTTATGAAATTATTCGATAATTTAAGTTTAAATAATATCAATTTGTTGAAAAACCCTCATCATTTTATTACTTTTAGGGGGAATCAAAAATTCTGCTCACTACAATGCCGATATCTTTCTAAATCTTAATAGTATCGAACTGATATTTTTATATAAGTTACCCTATATATCTGGCTTTGAAGATGTGAAAGAAAAATTGCGCACGTCTCGCACATGCGCAGTAAAAAAAAATATTACAAACACACATATTTCCTCTGTTATTCACAGTATTGCCTTCAAATTTTAATGGGATATTTCTCAAATACAATTTGAAATATTCTGTAAGATTCCTATTATTTGATGGAATAATCTGCATGTTATAAGGGGAGTTTTAAATAAAACCTTTACCTTCTTTCAGAGTGTACTTGCTATTTTTACGAAAATGCACGTGAGAAATTTTCATGTTAATCATCGATGAAATCTGTAAATCATTATCAGCTTTCTGTCGAACTGAGTCAGCAGAGAATGTCTCCTCTTTATCAATTTCTGGTCGGTGCCCAAAATGCCCTCGGGACAGAATCTTCTCGGTGAAATGCGAGTTACAATCTATAATTTACATGGTCGAAGTTCAAGGGCAGTTGGCCTAGCCTTCCTGGAAAAGATCTAAAATTCTGAAAATCCGAAAGTGTTCTGCATACTCTTGTATATCAAGATACTGAATGCATGATAACTTATTCGTTACCTGTAATCAGTGAAGATCGCTAATACTATAAATATTAAATCTCTTAATAAATAAATACTTATGAACAAATATGCATTTTCATTTTTTAAAGTCCCATTAGTTTGTATTTAAGTAAATACAATAATTCGTAAAAATTGTCATGATGATCACTTTTCTTTCTATATCATTTGACGATTATCATAACATTCATAATTATGACGCGTTAAATGCAGATGAAATACACAAGTAACATAATGACTAAATTGAGGCCAAATTTAGATAGACCATCCTAATACTATATACATTAAATCTCTTAATTAATAAATACTTATGAACAAATATCTATTATCATCTTTTAAAGTCTGATTAGTTTGTATTTAAGTAAATGCAATAATTCGTATAAACTGACAGAATGATACTTTTATTTCCATATCATTTGATGCTTATCATAACATTCATAAGTAATATAATGACTAAATTGAGACCATATTTTCGAAATGAATGTCAATCCTTTAGAGAATTTATTTTACGACAGCAACTTTATCACAGCCAGAAATGAACGGCTGGCTGGGGAGTTTCTAATGAGATTGGCACTTTTAGTCCTAGAGTCTCAACGTGCAGACATGCATTAATTTCAAGCATTTTCTACATGAGGATAGTTAAGTACCTTACATAGCACCACAGTATACCTCCGAACTCAGCGCCTAAACGGCACCCTGTCGGTTGGATGAGTATGTGTGAAACTTTATTGAAAAGCAAAAGCAAAAAACAAAAAAATTACAACATCAGGATACAAATACACTTGAAAGGGAACATAATTACACATGAAAAAAGAAGAATAAAATGAAAACTCATTGAGGATTACAATCCGAGTATTATAATAGAAATTTACAAGTTGAGTTATCAAATTTGAGTGCAGTGAAAGGGTTGAATGTTTCATTTAGTTACATTTTTTCATGCTGTTGCAGCTCCATGATTCGGGGCTGATAGTGGTGTTCGATGCGACGAAAAAGATGAATTGAAAAACGTATTACACCGGTTACATTAATGAAAATTGTCGCTACCATCCTAAAAATCGTGGGACTGTTTTTTTTTTTTTTTACCTTACAAGAGTTTTACAAGTGTCTGTTTTGAAAACAGTGAAACTTCAGTTATAAGATCCATATGGGAGGTCTAATGTTATACAAAATTTAAATGATTAGTTCATGCTTACGCAAAACCTACAAATGCGGTACATTTTGTATTTACAAGATTCAAAATTATTGCTAAATCAAGTTATCCTCATAATTAGTCTGAAATTAAAGAAACTTTTGCGCATATTTTGCTCCATATTTAGACATATTAAATTTAATAGGAATTTAAAATTTTCACATCACAAAAACTCTTGCAAAAGCATAATAAAAATTCGATTGAAATTAGAAAATTAACCCTAAAATCACGGGCTGGAGTATAGAGTGCGCCAGAGGAGGAAAAAGTACCAATGCAGCTGTTATTAATTAGACGATTGTCTGGGCTCCTCCATCTAATCTGCAACTAAACCCCTCTAAACACGTGGAAGATAAGAACAAAGGCTGCTGGGCAGTCAGTCACTCTTTATACATCAGTTGTTTAGCCGAGATCTGTTTTGGTGCACTCAGTATGTCACCCGTGCCGTTATGTTTGTCCTCAAAAAGAACCAAACCATGACTTTTGATCGCTACCTTTTAGCCTGCGACTTCATTAATGAGTCAGACATCAATGATAAGGAGCATGTCGAAGAAAATATTCTATCAAAGTCGGAAAATGATGTCAATGGCCTTCAAGACATTCACGATTTATAAGATGACGATCAGGCGATAACGAATCTATTATTTTATGAAAGCTATTTATAAAACGAAGTCTGTGAAGGGTCGAAAAATGAAAAAAGTTTCGGAGATTCGCAGATGAAAAAAAAAAACTCCTTTCCAAAGTAAATTTTCTAAGACCCTTGATGAAACATTTTAGGACAACATTCACCGTTGCCAAAAATTCTGCCGTTGTTTAGAACTAATTTTCTCTCCTCTTGAAGATCTTCAACATACTCAACAACTTGATTCATTCTTCTAATTTATACATAGCGAGAAATAGACCAAGTGGCTTGGAGGGGAACAATAAGCAAACAGTGAGTAGACAACGAGGGATAAAATTATGGCATCCATAGGTAATGTTAGGTCTTCCTAAAAGATAGGATTATCTTTTAGGAAGAAAAAAGATGTCAAAACCGAACCTTCGGGAGCCTACAGTATAGTATTCAATAAAAAAACTATAGTACTTTGGTTTGCAGAAGCAAAAGCAATAAAAAACAAGGTGGCGCACTAAGTGCGCCACCCGTGTCTTATTATTATGGGTAAATGCCAGTGCCTCTAAGGGTTAACAATTTTCAAATGAAATTGGATTATATGGACTTAAATTCTGTGAACTGGTTTAATAGAATTTTTATAATTTCTCTACCTTTCTTTTTATAATCAATAAACACATATTCATACAACGTTTCAACATTTGAAATATGTAAGACAATATACAGAATAATAAAATATACCAATTGACCATCGTTAAGTTATTCAAATCCATGTCAAAGTGTGAAAAACTTGCAATGACTGGATTCATCAGGTGAGATCGGTTGTTTTTTACGTTAGCAGCCCTAGAAATATCAGATTGTACAAATAATGTTATATGCCAACAATATATTTCAAAAGATATGTAATTTACCAGACATGTATACAAGGAGCATGGGAGTAGGAGAGAATGTGGTAAAGCTGGAACCTTGATTCTGGTGCTATTAGTTCCAGCTTCTAGAGGACAGATTCTGAATTACACTCAACTAGCCAGCCATAGAAGAAGGAACAGCGTGTTGTTGTTGTTGAATTCACTGCGACTGTGTAGATGAATTCGTTTTAAAACGTCAAATCTCTAACGATCTTTTGTTTTTAAACTATGCGTATTTAATAAACATCACAGTTATAAAAACTCTATTTAGTTCGGATTAATATATGTTATTAAATTAACTCTCTGATGTACTCTGTTTTTAAGAGATCCTTTTTTAATAGTCCTTACAGTAATAAAAACTTTATTTAGTCCAGATTATTATATAATTATCTAAGAATTTATGTACTATAAAACGATAAGAATTTAGTCCAAACGCTGCTTGGTTCTCTTTCGTTTTTTATAACCTCTGCACTTGGGATAGGACCGGGTATACCAAGTGGCGCAAGACAGGGCATTACAGTACTGATGATTCCTCCGAAAAAGACGATAAAACGCATCAAACGCTGATTGTTTATATTGTAATGATATATTTTCTAATTTATAGAAATTAGAAGAGTGGATGAAAGGTAGAAACTTAGCTGGGCCACAGAAATTTGTAGTGACACGGTGGAAAATTACACGCGACTTCTGTGAATAATGTTCATAAAATGCATGTATAAAATAAAAATGTCTGCTACTTTTCCACAGAAAATCCAGGTTTTCTTATTTCCCATAAATTTAACATGTGTACCAAATTTTACCTGACTAGTTGGGTAAAACCGGGTGGTTTCAATTTTCTATAAAAAAGCCATTGATAAAAAGTGATGAAACTATGACTTTTCAGGAATGTTTCAGGGTGCTCACTTAAATCCTTTACACACATTTCCTTAACTTCAGAACGACGGCAGCGATAGCCATAAAGGTGGTGTCTAGGTTTATTAAAATGGCTATGCACTAAGCGATGTGACAGCTTCCAGCGCCACCTGGCGAAAAAGTTCAGATTCAGTGTTGTTATCTCGAAAAAAGGTACAAGATGGGGAGAAATGTCTACAACAAAGTTTTAGAACATCATCAAGTTAAAAAACACCACATTATGAATATTAGTACCAAGAACGGAACATTTAAAACGCACATTTGTTTGTTCGCGATTTCAGAAATCATGGGCAAAGGAGACAAAAAAAAATCACAAAACATAGACAAAGGGAGGAAATGTTATCTTTCGAATAAATATGATCCCAATATACTTTTTCCTGTGGGCAGGTTTATGTGACTTTTACACCAATATTGCAGGACTTTTGATGACGTATTCTTGTTGCTTGTGCCAGCGTGCAAACTGATATGCTAAAAAGTGTGCAACGTGAAATTCGGACAAGGGTCCAAATCTGTATTGTGGCTGGCGTAGAACAATTTGAACACTAAAAATAAAGATATCGTTTTAAGCCATCTGTTCTTAGCATTAATGTTCTTCTTCGCATTAATGTAATTTTTTTGTAAGAAATCAATAACGCTACACAACTTTGTAATTGAAATATTCCCCATATCTTTTACAGTTCTCGAGATCGGAACGCTAACTCCGGAGTTTGTTACCCTCTGGAACTGTAAATAATCTCATCGCGTAGAGTACAGCCATTTTACTATACCTAGATACTGTAATAGACTAGATCGCCCTGAAGTTAAGGGGGTAGTGTAAAGAATTTAAGTGAACACCCTGCATATTGTACTTCGTTAAACAATGAATTTTTTAATAAAATTTGGCAACTTTATGTCGAATAGTTTAGCTCCAACAGGTTTTCGAGTTTTAGCCATGGTTACTCCACTTTCCCCTATATGCTGAAAATATCAAGAAAATAGGATATCCAGCAAAAACCTGGAATTTTCTCTAGTATGCTCTAATTTCTATTTCCATCTTTTCTGCATCACAGCAATCTAAAAGTTATTTGCTCACACTATTATTACTTGAGTAAAAAAGAAAAAACATCATTTTTCATTCGTTTCGTAACTGATTCAGTTCGCATATGCTAAGCGAAATCCATGCCAAAAAGAATATGATAAATGACCATACAGGAATATACACAAAATCAAATTCAATTAGTATTGGATGTACAAAAAAATAGCACGGACATACATGAATTGACATAAATAGTTAGTTGAAAATAAGAAATCCGGGAAAGGATTCCAACAATATGTGAGGTGCACTCACATTTTATGTGCGCTTCTTGACACCGTATACGTTCATGACGTTATTTCACCTCGCTTTCATTACACAAGTAGAGGGAATTTCATCCTTATAATCACAAATGAAATAAATAAGCAAGATTGGAACTAGGAAGGAATTAGATGTTTATAAGAGAGAATGAAATAAATAAGCACGATTAGAAATAAGAAGGAATTAGATCCTTAAAAGCAAGAATAGTGCCGTTGAATTTGTAACTGGACGTAATTCAACAAACCAGTATGTTAGATTTCAAAAAATGCAACTACGTCATTTTTTGGCTTTACCAGTAACTTTAAATAATTTAAATTTTCGCCACCAAAGTTTCTTTCCTATCTTGTGACATCTTTGGCAACTTTTAAATTTTCAACTGTAATTTTTACAGTTTTATTAAATATCTTAATTTTTCATTTTTATTTTTCTAGTAATCAACTTAATTATTAATTGCTTTAACTTTTTATGTAATTTCTTTCAATGTTTCAAGGCTTATTAAATAATAAATTACTTTATTTAACGGAACTATTTTCTCGCCATTTTGAACGGCGGATGTTTTTGTGCGTGAACTGTGTAATCACCTGGCTGGGAGAGAAATTCCTTTGTCTGATATAGATTGCTTTTAAAATGCGGGACGTAACGGTCGCACCCTGAGGGTCGAAACCGTTGGATTTTTCCTTCGGTTCTCTTCCTCTCAGGTGTGTTTACCGGCATTAAGAATTAATCTGAATGTTGTGTAAGATGTAGAACCAGCATTAAAATATTATTCCGAAGAAAACGTCGGAATGCTAGAGAGTGTTGCTAAACGACGATCTGCTGTTGGGCCTCTGCAGTATTGAATATGGCAGCGAATTCTGAATAAGAATGACTTGCAAGTTCATGTTGAAAAGTTCACTGTTTTCGAAAATTGTACGAGTACAGAAAGACGCTGTGCCAGTTGAATAGAAGGAGAGAAATGAGGTTGAATGTGACAGCAAATTCTGATAAAAAATTATATCAGTTTTTGAAAGTTTGAACTGAGTGGCGGTTTATTCTGCTTTTCTTTCGCCAATCATCAAATTTGTGAATGTAAGAAGGAGTTCAGTGTATTTTCGAAATAGTGCTCACATGTATCCAAATTTAAACTGAGTGGCAGAAAACTCAGCCATATCATTAATCAGCAAATTTTTACACCAAGTTTTATCGAAACCAAATGTGCATCGTTGAACACTCTTTCCAGGATGATGTTTCTGCCCATTTTTGCAACCGCAAAATGTAGTTTCAACAGAGTATACTCAAATTTTTCTTAATTTTCTTAGCATTTGAAAACCTGCAGCTTTTTGTATTAATGTGTATATTCTATTTCTTTTCTATATGTGTATGTTTGTGTGCATCAGTATAATTTGTTATTTCAATATTCTTAACTTAAGTTGGTAGTAAATAATATTTAAAAATGTGTTAATAAAAAAATTTCAATTAAAAAATTTGTTTTTCTTTAATCTCGTCTATATTTAAATAACAATGCAATATACTACTTTTGTTTCAGCTGTACGTACACTATCGTCTAATATTTTTAGGTGTCTAAAAAGGTAGGTGTTTAATTAAGTGTAGTGGAAACTGTATTTTATTTGTAATTCATCCTTTAGCACCATATTTATGTCTAAATTTTAACATTTGGTACCGTGATTTTAACACAGTAGCACCAGAATTTCATGCTTCCATCACGATTAAACAGGATTAACAGAGTAACAATTTACATTTCTTTTTTTCAAATGCAACCACAATTATCTTCTTTTTGTTCTGATATTTCAAGGGTTTCAAATTCGTTCTTTTTGCTGTTGCATCCTATGTTATGAAATAGTTATTTTCAGTTGACTGCACTCAAAATGTAATTGTGAATATACTTTTTCACCAGAAAATGTTGTAATTCTTACTGGAAATGTCGGATTTGCTCTAAACATTTAGCTGCAAGAATTTAAACGAAATTACGTTCGAAGATAATTTCAAACATATTTTGTTTTTTCCGCATTATGAGGGCAGAAATAAATAAAAAGAAAATGTTAAGTTTGTTGAATAACATAGCTTTGATTGTAGCTTCGAAAATATAATATATAGTAGAGGCGAATGAAAACACACTACGCTAGATTTTGTCATGTTTTAGACACGAGTCTGTCGCTATCACTCAAGAATGACACAGAAGGAAAACTGAAGATGGAACAATACATTAATCTTGCAAAGCCCTCAAAATGATCTTCTTTTCAGCAGTACTATTTTCTCAAGTTAAACTAATAATGTCACGTTTTATAAAAATGTAAATTGCGCTTTTTCATTGGACACTAATATGTTTTAAAACAAAAATTTTATTCAAATTGATTAGATGGAGGAAGTGTCCAGAAAGTTACTCATTGATGATTGCAAAAGGAATTTGAATACAGCCTTGTACTGACGCTTCATTTCATCAGAAATTTTCTGAAGATCAAATTTATCGAAATGAAATAAACCGTAATAAATGTATGATGTTTTAAATAACTTTTATAATCTCATAGTGTGTCAGGAAACTATATATGAATTTTCGCATGATAGAATGATGTAAAATAATCACTTCAAAGGATTGAAAAGAAAATTCAGTTACGCAAGTATTCCAATTCAATTTATAATATTAATCAAGACAGAAATAATAATGAGGCTATTTATGAGAAAGATATTCATGAATAATGCAAAATACAATAGCAATGGTTTACAGAAATCAAGATATAATAAAACTTAAAGTTCTATTTATTTTTATTTAAATCAAAAAAGGCACTTTTAATGAAGTTTAACAGCCGTGAATAAAGTTAGAGTGGAGATAAAAGCTAGATATTTACAGGGCATAGGCACATATTAAAATAAACATTCCATTATAAAATTAGCAACAAGATAGGTTTTCAGAAAAATTTCGTACACTCTGCGCCGCTACTTTAAATGGTTTAGGATGTCAGTGAAAAACAAAAAATGTGGACATTAAAACTTACTTTTTGACGTCTAAAGTTTCTGAATGAAATTCCAATATATATATATACATATTCAAGCTTACTTACGTATGATGAAATTCCATGGTAATTAAATTTCTGCACTCTTTTATTTTGCAACTTTGTTTGACATCTAATTACTTTGTTCTTTGCTTGACTCGTAAATGTTTTGCCCTTGAAGCAAAATTTCTGGCCACGTTATATAAAATATTGACATAGATATTAATCGAAAGACAAGATGAATGAAAGAAAAAATGCGGAAATCATTTAGTTAATTAGAATTGAATGGTAATTGAATGAATATTTTTTATCTTCCTCAATTGTCTTGAGATATTCATCACGCTTGAGGGTTTTAAATTAAATCATACTAAATGAAATATTTCTGAATATCTTTGAGACGGTAAAATCTGGAAGTTTGAAAATAAATGTTAACTTGTCTTCTGGCACATACATAACCTTTGCAATTAAATAATTTAACTGAATAATTTAATTAATTAAATAATTTAATTGCAATTAAATCTAATTTAACTGAAGTAATAGAATTAAAAATATATATATTACTAAGAAGATGAAAGTTAAAACCCCAGCTCTATGCCTCATTTTTGCTGTTAACAAACCAGCAACTAGCAGTTGACAAAATATTCATCCGTTTCAAAGAACTTCGTGTGTAATTGCCTACTAATTTTTATTAATAGATTTAGTTACACAGGATATGTACTATTACCAGACATATATATATATTCACCGACTAAACGTAGTTTGGGACCATATGTTCTAAGGTTATTTTTCATCCTCTTGATACCTACTATCACTCCTCTGAATTTCTCGGGTGAATTCGGCAAACCCTGTATATATATAGAGAGAGAGAGAGAAAGAGAGAGAGAGTACAAATCGTAAAATGAAAATACCGTAAATGAAATACTATTCGCATTTTTGTCTTTACTCAGATATACTTTCAATTCGTTTTTTTCATATCCTTTCGAATTTGATATGAAAGTTTGTAATTTATTTTATTCTTTTTCTATTATATTTTGCCGCTTTTATATATATATATATATATAATAAAAGAAGATAATATAAAACACAAATGCAACGAGTGCGCAACAATGCTGCAATTCAAGAAGATTTGTGGAAAATATATCAATATCATGAAAATCAATCAATGTTGAAATTAAGTGACTGTAGTTTATCGGTAAAAGCGTATAGATGCTCATCAGGGATAAATAAATGAAATCTACACGAACCTCTAAAAAATTAGAGAAATTCTAATGTTTTCTGCGAACAGTGCTGGCATAAAGCTGAAAACACTGTCTTTTACCCCGAACATTATGATAGACCAAGAATTCGAATGAAATACGAAATATTAGAAATAATTTTACGAACTAAAACTGAGGGATACAGCCAACGGGAGGCGTGACAAGGAAATAATCTGAACGCGTCATATAGGGTCCGGATGTTTACGATATATCAAGTTACTTTCTTTCGCGCCAAACTTCTAAGGTTGGGGGGGAGAAAGTTGTAGGTTCTAAGGTTGGGGAAAGAAACGAGTTTTAATTCATTGTCAATAGATACATTTTTGGAACTGAAATATCTCTTCTAAAATTTACAAAAACACTATCACTAATCAACTCATAAGAATTAACAAAACATGCAGCGGTAAAAATTCAATCAAGAAACAAATTCAGCACGTTATAAATAACCTTAATAGTAATAAAATTTCCACCTCCTTCTACGAGACTTTAATTAATGGCTTTAAGATGTAAGTAAAGGATTGCATATTAGAACTATGCTGGCTCAGTTCTAATACTGTGGTAGGGTCTCTCAATCCAGACAGGTATAATGTGATTACCTCGAAAACGCATCTTTCAGACGTTTATTAATGGAATTCAAATTCAAATATTATTTAACACTTACCGTTTCCGCCTTAATTTTTAAATACACTCTATTGTTATCTTCTTCCCTTTTCATTACCGTTTTCTCCTTAATTTTTAAATACACCCTTTTGTTATCATTTTCCTGCTTTTATCATCATATCTTTAATCTTCATTGTTTTCTCAATGTAGATCGCTTTCATCTTTGTTTCCATTTGTATCTTAATCTTAATCGAAACTCCCCCAACCTTAGAAGTTTGTCGCAAAAGAAAGTAACTTGATATTTCGTAAACATCCGGACCCTATATGACGCGTTCAGTTTATTTCTTTGTCACGTCTCCCATTGGCTGTATCCCTCAGTTTTAGTTCGTAAAATTATTTCTAATATTTGGTATTTCATTCGAATTCTTGGTCTATCATAATGCTCGGGGTAAAAGACAATGTTTTCAGCTTTATGCCAGCACTGTTCGCAGAAAACATTAGAATTTCTCTAATTTTTTAGAGGTTCGTGTAGATTTCACTTATTTATCCCTGATGAGCATCTATACGCTTTTACCACAAAACTACCAAAACAAACAAAACCACCAAACTACAGTCTTTCCATTTAATTTCAACATTGATTGATTTTCATGATATTGTTATATTTTCCACAAATCTTCTTGAATTGCAGCATTATTGCGCATTCGTTGCGTTTGTGTTTTATATTATTTTATATTATCTTCCACTTTTATATATATCAAAACAAAATAGAAATATAAGATAAAAACTCAAAAACAATCAAGACACAATATCAAAAATATAGACAAAAACCAAAATAAATTGAAAAATATCATAGCGAGCGGCTCGTCAGGAAGAGAAGCATATATATATCCCACTTTTGTTTATTTTCTCTCTATAAGTACTCTCGGCATTTTGATGACGCAGATTTTTTTTTCTGGACATTTTTTGAGTTATGAACGTTTTTGTTGATTATGTTGCTTTTACAATTCTGTTATGATTCTTTCTTATTTGTTACATATATATATATATATATAATAACACATTTATTCACAAGCAAAACAACAAACATATCAAACATCCATTTTCAGAATTTTAACTGATTACATATCTAAATTTGAATTATCCAATATGCAAAATTATTAATATATATATGAAAGGTATCCAGGTATTCGTGGTTGTAGTCAGGAAAGAGCCGAGTTATAGTCTAATTTTCCTTTATTATGGGAGAGTGACGGAATGTGCGTACATCTTGGTTTAAGTTTCAATTAAAAAGCGAACAGAACATCCCCGCATTTCCTCAGGTAGGGATTTAACATATAGACACCTGATCAAAGTAAAGGGAATAATATAGTTTTTTAGTAAAATACCTAAGTGTTTTAGGAAAAAGCATTTCGGCAATAAGTCGCTGATTTTGCGATTTGTGCAGGCGCGTGGAAGTAATTAGAATAATCTTTTAGTAATAAATATGCCAAAACGCGAGATATAATATATCTCCAACGAGGGAAATAAAACATAACTGGAGTTTAAGGAAGGCGATTTTGGAATACATTAATATAGTACTAAGATTTTAAAATATATAATATTAGAATTTAAAGTAAGATTATTACATATATATATATATATATATCAATGTCATGAAAATCAATCAACGTTGAAATTAAATGTAAAGACTGTAGTTTATCGGTAAAAGCGTATAGATGCTCATCAGGGTAAGTAAAATCTATACTAACAGCTAAAAAAATAGAGAAATCATAATGTTTTCTGCGAACAGTTCTAGCATGAAGCTATAAACACTGTCCTTCACCCCGAACATTATGATAGACCAAAAATTCGAATGAAATACCAAATATTAGAGATAATTTTACAAACCTAAGACTCAGGGATGCAGCCAACTTGAGACATCACGTAGGAATGAACCGAACGCATCATGTAGGATCTGGATGTTAACGAAATATCAAGTTACTTTCGTAACTTGATATTTTGCGCCAAACTTCTAAGGTTGGGGGAGTTTCGATTAAGATTAAGATACCAATGGAAACAAAGATGAAAGCGATCTACATTGAGAAAACGATGAAGATTAAAGATATGATGATAAAAAGGAAACGAGTGTATTTAAAAATTAAGACGGAAACGTAAGTGTTAAATAATTTTGAATTTGAATTCCATTAATAAAAGACTGAAAAACGCGTTTTTGAGGTAATCACATTAGACCTGTATGGCTTGAGAGACCCTACCACAGTATTAGAAATGCGCCAGCATAGCTCTAATATGCAATCCTTTACTTACATCTTTAAGCCATTAATTAAAGGTTCGTAGAAGGAGGTAGGAATTTTATTACTATTAAGTTTATTTATAAGGTGCTGAATTTGTTTCTTGATTGAATTTTTATCGCTGCATGTTTTATTAATTTTATGAGTTGATTAATGACAGTGTTTTTGTAAATTTTAGAAGATATACTTGAGTTCCAAAATATATATATATTGACACTGAGTTTAAACTCGTTTCTTTTGTCAGAAATATATATTTTTAAAGTATTTTGGCAATCAATAATTAAGTGCAGAAAAATGACTTGTTCTTGACAACTATTGGTTTGGATTAATTTAAGTTCATTTGGATACAGATTATTATTAGTTGCATTGAAATCTTTCTAATTAAAAATAATAAGGTCATCAATGAATTTAAACTCTGAATTCCAATTAATAGCGATATTCCGTTCAAAAAATTGTAGACATAAATTGGCAAATAGAGATGAATAACTGGTCCCTTGTGGGATGCCTTTAATTTGCTGAAAGATATTTTCGCCGTTGAAAATAAAGTTATTGTAAATACAGTAATTTGTAAGATCTTTGCAGAATGTTATTGAGATGTTAAGGAAGTTTTTTAGGTCGTAGAAATAATTCATTAAGACTTCTTGTAATTTATCTAATGGGATGCTTGTGAAGACGTCTTGAAAATTGTGTCTATTTTATTATTTTTAAGGAATTCGATAACTTCATTGTCATTGTTTTCAATTATCCAGGTAAAATTTTAATCTTCAATAAACTTGAGGATTATGTTGAGATATTTGAGAAGATTATTCCAGGTATATACATATTAATGTTCGTACTCCAAGTAATGTATTTAAATTTAATAGGCTATTTATGGAACTTAGGATAGATGACAATATACGGAAGGTTGTTATTTATATTGTGGCAAATAATTTTTTTAAGGCCGAGATTTTTTTCTTAATAGTGATGATATTAGATTTACACTGTTTATAGGTTTCTGAAGATTTTAGTTCTGTATCTAATAGTGCAAGATAAAATTTCTTGCAGGTTATTGCGTAGTTGCCGGCTGAATTTTCAATAATGAAATGTTGTTGCAGAGTTCCGATGCTTTTCTTTATACTTCGGAATTCGTAGGTTTCATTTCTTGAATTGATTTGTCTGTAATTGCTTTTCATGAAGTGTTTAAAGTTGAAATACATATTCTAATTCCATTCGGTGAAAAATTGCACAGCTGTGTCAAATTTATGAGGAACTTTTAGGCAAAAATTATCTAGGTTATTGAGAAGACTTTTTAGAATGTGTTTTAACGAAATTATATATATATATATATATATATATATATATATATATATATATATATATAAAAGAGGCAAAACATAATAGAAAAACAATAAAATAAATAACAAACATTCATATCAAACTCGAAAGGATATGTAAAAAACGAGTTGAAAAAAAATCCGAGTAAAGACAAAAATGCGAATAGTAACAGATGGAAAAATATATAAATATATCAATTACACAATGAATGCGCATTTTTCATTTCACATGTTATACTCTTTCATTTTTCGATTTATACTCTATATATATATATATATATATATATCTATATATATATCAAAACCATTATATAAACACAAAATAAAACTCAAAAACAGTAAAATGGCTAAATAGACAAAAACCAGAAAAAACCAAAAAAATTGAAAAATATCATAGCGAGCCGCTCGTCAGGAAGGGAAGCTCGCTCATGATATTAATTTGTGCTTTTTTCTGCTGACGACAAACGAAATCCGTTAAAAATCGCCGTCATCCCCTCTAAAAACACAAAACAAACGAAAATGGAAGATTTCTTGAATAAAAAATATAAATACATTTAAGAAGATTTAAAAAGAATCAAATACAAAAATCCGAATACAAATACAAAAAATCCGAATACAAAAATACCTAGAATAAAAAACAGCCGTAACATAAAAAATAATAAAATAAAGCGAAATATGCTTACCATGGCCAGGGAAACGCTACCGCGACCACGAGGAAAATGAACGCCAAACCAGTTATCGCCGTTGCCAAACAGAGGAAAGAGAAAGAAAAGGAGAAAGAGGCTTTGTCAGTAGCTCCGAAATCACTGCTTGAGATATCGTCGCACAAAGTTCTCGGGAATACCATTATTTAAAAGTTGATCATACAAAAGCTTTAATTGTCTAGATTTTGAAATTTCGTTCGAACAAATAGATCTAATGCGAGAAAATTGAGAGATAATAGTGTTTCTAAAAATCTTAGTAGAAATATTAGAGGACCAATATGAAAGTCGGTTGACACAAAAATTAAGATCCATTCTTTTGTCAAAGATATCAATACAAAAGTTATTATCAAAAAGTTTAATATCCAGATCTAAGATATCCGCTTCAAACTGATTACAGTTTGTTTGTTTAAGAAGCAAGGCTGAAGGATAAATATTTTGCCACGTAATATTAAATGATCCATGATTAAAAACAATAAGATCATCTACGAATCTGAAAGCCTGAGGATGAAGGAGTATATATATATATATAGAGAGAGAGAGAGTATAAATAGTAAAATGAAAGAGTATGAAACTTAAAATGAAAAACGCAATTAAAGCACAATAACGTTTCTGCAGGGGATGAAGTTATTGTGAATTGATAAAATATAAAACGTTTGACATTTTCTTGCAATCAGTTACGCCGTAAGGCCTAAAAAACTGATTTTCATCCCTAATGTCAACCCTAAACAGAGAGAGGAATTTTGAATAATTAAAATAAACGTACGATGTGATATAACTTTAGAGCACAGTAAGAATAAATTTTACGTACCAGAAGGACGAAGTTGACGTGGCAGTGTTTGCGGAGGGCCACGGCACAGACCGGCATGGAGGGGGTGTGAACAGGTATCGAGTTACAAGTTTCAAGCTCAACTTTGGCTGTTGACAGGGAAGTGTAGTATGTTCGGAAAGATGAAGATTAAATAAAAGAGCGATAACGGCAGAAAGCGTAGAGAAATAGTGAAAGAAATCAGTAAAATATGAAAAACCAGTGAAAAATAAAAAGATGCTTTTTCGAGGTAAAATATCAGACATTATCAACTTGAATGACCCTACTGCGAAGATTATACTTCGTGTAGACATCTCTTTGATAAGCAATATTTTACTTACATCTTTAATTCATTAATCAGAGGTTCGTAAAGTGATGAATGAATTGTATTAAAGTTAAGGCTATTTCTTAAGTGCACGATTTGCTTCTTGGCACAATTATTGTTATTCAATTTACACAATAACAATTAGTTCTTCTGGGTATATGGTATTGCAAATAGAGCTGAAGTCTTGAAATTTAAAAATTATTATATCGCCAATAAATCAGAAGGCAGAGTGGAAAGTTTAATACGAAATTCCTTTCGAAGAAATGAAGAAAGAGGTCAGCTAGTAAAGATGAGAAATTCATTCCTTATCTTTATTCATATCTTTTTGAAGTTTGTTATGTCATTTTATTGTTTTTCTATTATGTTTTGTTTCTTATATATATATAAACACTTTTCAGTTTAGTATAAATAGGCTTCCTTTCTGGAACAGCAATATCAGTATTCAAATTTGCAGAAACATCGTCCTGAATTATATTCAAAGAAGCACTATTTTAATAGCAGACAGAATAAAACAAAGATCATATATATTGATACATTTATTGAAAATGCTTTGAGATATGGATTTCCTATTAATTTCATGTTTGCTTATGCTAATAAAAAATTTTTAACACCTTTAAATTAATGGTATTTCAGTTTTATTTATTTTGACGTGATCATATTTATGGAATTCACAAAGATTTTATTATTTCATTACATATGTAGATGGCGCCACTAGATTTAGAATAAGACTGCATCATTTAATTTTAAGTATATTTCCATATTAATATATATTATTATAATGAGTTTAATTTAAATTTAAAGTTCAGTTTTTTAATGATGTTTAGTATAGTATTTATAACCTAATTTAGTAATAATATTTTCACTTTAAATGCGGAACTATATTTTGCATAAAGCTCATGTTATTACAATAGCTAAGACTATGAATTGGTAAGCATTTAGTTATACTTTTTCGTTTCTTATCTTGAAATATTTTGGAGAGTTATTCCCATACTATTTGTTTTTTTCCAACAATTGGCTTTCGCAGAGGGTTGGCGCACTTAAATTCGGATTAATGCGACATATCATTTCCCAAGGCTGATAAGCATTTGATTGTTGGTATTCCAATTTCTGGGTTGTCCTTTTCATAGTAATAATAATCTAACTAGTATTAATATATTAGTTTATAATCTATCTTTTTGTATTTCATTGTATGATTATTAATAAGGTAACATTATTTTTTTAATTTTAATTATTAGTTTAATAAGTGTTTATATTGAAAATGTTACTTGAATTTTGATTGTTTGGAAAATATTTACCTATATATATATATATTATTAAACTTATAATCATCATAAAAATAAATATTTGTGTTTATCATTCGGGAGTAAGTAATAATAACAATAAATATAGGGTCAGGAAAGAAAATACGTCTCAGAAAGTGAATCAACTAATTTTTTAAAAAAAGTTAGTAATCAAAACGAATATTAATAAATTAATTAATACTTGGATATATCGGGGACGGTTTAAACAGTTAATTATTTCCAATATTTTGAGTAAACAATCCATTCATTTAATAACAGATTATGCAGTCATGGCAATAAGATATGTAGGAAAATCTAAATGCGAAAGAAATCTCTAACAGAAAAAAAACATGTTATGTTCGTGATGATATTTGAGAATATTTATTCCCCAAAACCCAATTTCCTTGTCGGATGGTTCCAAAAGCGGTTGTTCCATATTGAACGTCGTAGAAGAAATCAAAGTACCTTATCTGCGCAGTTTCTTTTGAAATCAGACGTAATGGAAACCTTTTGGATCTGCATAAAGGGAATAATGTTATTTCCCTGCGTTTGCAAGGAATAAGGCACGAATTGGAACAGGTGCCGTTTTTGAGATACATTTGCCGTTTTAAAGAAAATACCCATTCAGTATCGTATTTGTTTGGATATAAACAATAGGGAAAAAACCATAGGAGAAAATATATTTATTTACAAATATTTTTTTTCTATTTGAATACTATAAAAGTATTGACATGAGTAATACTTTTTTCAATTGAAAGTACTGAACCTAAGAAATATTTTTCTTACTCTTTAAAACAGGAGAAAATAGTTTGTATTAACTGAGTAAATAAATAAGAAAGTGTACTATAAAACTAAAACTACTAAAAATAAAAAATATTAGACCCCTCAATAGAATGTGAAGCATTATGAAAATTTCACGAGCATACGAATAATTAATGACAAACTGCAAATATTTTTATTTTATAGGAAATGAAATTAGAATTTATACTTTTATTCGCATTTTTTCCTGAATAATAACGGTAATAAATAACTGATAAAAAGACTCTTGAGAGATTCTATGTTTAATCGCGACTTTTCAATGTAGTCGGATAATTCCTCAGAATTTCATTCCTCACTCTGCTTTTGTTAGTGATTTTATCACTATAATATCCAAATCGTTCTTCCTATAGTTTCCTAAAAAATGTTTAGAATGGACTCCTCCACTATCCTCATCTTTATAAAAATGACTAATTTTCTATGAAACAAAAGGTAGGGAAAATGTACCAATTTGGGAATTAAATCATTTTAATGGACAGAAAAGAAGTTATCTGATTCAATTGCGTGTTTTATGAAAGGAAAGAGTGAGACGTCTCTGGATCGTAAGGTCACAGTCACGAGACTCGTTTCCAAAGAAATTGAGTGTTATACAAAAGTTCCAACAGTCTCTTTTTGATGATAGGAATCAGTCGCTGTTTTAGGAGTGGCCTCATTAGTGAATGGGATCTGATTGCCCGTCGATGTGGACGGCGCAGTCCGACCTGTGAAAGACCCACCAAATTGGTCTGCAAATGGAAACGGTCTTCTACGAAGCCCTCCAAATGGATTGGATCAGATCGATGGAGAATGTTCATCTTTAAAGAAAGTGAAAATGAATTCTACTGTTTAGAGATTTTCAACAAGCTTAGGTTAAAAGGCACTCGAAATTAGTGGCTGAAAATCAATTTCTAGCCTTGAACTTCAAAACAATTTTAGCTATCAAGAAGTACAAAATTACAATTTTCAGTACAAACTATTTCGCTATGTTGTTGAATAATCATTTTAAATTTGAGTATCCTATCTCTTTCCAATCATGAGGTGATTATTATTACGCTGTTATATTCTCAATGAGGTCTCTCTATCACTCACTGAAGCAGATTTAGAATATCTGTGAAAATCTTCATCGTTTCAGGCACATTAATTGAAAATGAATCATTGTTAAATCAAACTGAATGAACTTTTCCGATATTTCCCTAAAGTATTAACTAACAAGTTACGTAGCCTAATGACAAAGCTTATATAGCTATTGGTTGAAATAAGAGCATGTCAGATGTAAGGCTCAAATATAAATGAATATGAATAGAGAATTTAATTAGCTTAATGGAATATTTGGAATTAATCTTTGGAGTGCTGCATTTTGAACAATTGAGAGACAAACTATTACGATGTATGGTTTACAGAATGGTCATCTGTTTTGAATAAACAATGTCTAATGATCATGAAATTCAACAATTATTAGAATTACCATACTTCTCATTGGACCAACATGTTTTCCGTATCGAGTTAAATCACAGTACCATTAAGTCTGGAATTCTATTAAAAGACAGGGGAAATTTCGATTGCTTGTAATTAAAGAGTTTCAGAGGAAGCAATTAAAAAATAATTCTTTTATTTTTAAATTATATGAAAATGTTTCCGTTTTTTACAACTTGTATACAAACAGAATCGTAAAAAAAAGAAACAAAAAAAATAACAGTTTCAGAATTTCTTTATTTTTAATTTGCAGCTGTTTTTTAAACTTTTATATATAATTTTAAGTTATAAATTTTGTGGAATCTTGAAATTATTTTTTCCCAAATTTACTACCAGCCGGCGTTATTCCGACGGAAACAAAGTTTAATTAAATCAAGCTATTTATTGATAATTAAGTTCTTAATATATTAAGCATTAGTTTATTTTCATCGGGAATATACAAGTGTAGAAAATTTCTAAACTCTATAACATCAGAAAGTTCAGGAAGAACAGATTAAAAAATTTAATTTTTACAAAACATTAAACAATTCAAGCGTGTTTTTAGAATAGTGGGTGATTATATGTAAATGTTTGTTGTTATGAGCGACTTTCTCCAGTTGGTAGATCGGAGTTATGGACGGAATTCAAACATACAGTAGAGTCTCGCTAATCTGGCCCCGTTTATACGGACATTCGCTTAATCCGAACAACATTTTTGTAAAAGGAGCATATACTAATTTTAGTGAGAGGTCAGTGTGAAAAATTAATGCGCGTATCCTTTTACTAAGTTGTGTTTATTAAGCTGTAAGGAAAACTTGTATGCATTTATGAAATAAAAACAAACTTTTTTATAGTTTTACCCATCTAAAAACTGCATTATGTGCATTTTAAGGCAAATTACGTTCAATCCAGACAGGGTCCAATCCCATCTAGTCCGAATTACCGGGACTCTACTGTATTATTAAATGTTGGAGTGGACTAATTAACCTTTTCAAGTTATACTGTTTTGGTTTTTATCAGACATTTATGTATTGTATGTACACTATCTGTTCCTTTTCTTCTCATAGTATAATCATTACGAATATAAATGTTTCCTTCCGAACGAATACACGTACTGCTTCCAATTTCTGAAAGATCCAAAAATGATAAAAGAGTGATAAGCAACATTTTATTTTTAAACTATACATAACAAATGATGCGACTCATTTTCAATCAAAAGCATTCAGAACTGTTACAAAACAACATCAGTCACATCGTGCTTCCGCTATGCGGAACATATAAAGAGAAATGAAGGCGGCTAATTATTTCCAATGATATCAAGGCAGTCTTTGCGTCCTTTGTGCGACTTTGGAGAACAATAAATTTTATTGTCATAATATTGCAAAAAATTGTTTCATTTCTTAAAGTAGGTGAAAGTAAGAGTGTTTTGCGAATGTCGTATTGTAGCACAGATCTTAACATGCGGCACTAATATTAAGAAATCATTGGAGTTTGTACTTGATAGTGAATCCCATGTACTTTTTTTATCAGAAAATTTATTTTTACCTTAGAGGAATTGTAGAATTTAAAATTTATTTTCATATTGTATTAAATTTCCTTGCTGTTTCAGCTTCCTTTCCTCCGGAATTAGGCTTGAGCCAATAAGGGACATCCACCAATGAGCTAATATATATATCACTAAAAGACCATGCGTTAGATTTCAGCATATAAAGAAACCAATTATTTCATGCGATCAGAGTTTCAAATCAAATATATTATGTGCGAAAAAAGATGCTTGAAACAACATTTGATATTTTACGAAAATAAACAGTTTAAGGTATTAATTTTTATGCAAGGCAATTTAGGTCAAACTTAAACTGATTTAGATAATATGAAAACAAGAATAGTTGCTTTGCTTTCGATTACGATAAAATATTCTATGGGTATTCATTAACCAATTTTTTGACTTAAAACATGCACCCATACGTTTTGGAGATATTTCAAATTCTTTGCCTACATTCCAGAATCACAATTAACCGCATGTAAAATAAATAACAAACAACCAAAATGAAAAAAAAACTGATAAAATAACATTGGATAAGGGAAAAAAGTGAAGTTCCAATTAGTTCTAAATCTTTATTCCCCTTGCTTACTTCTAAAGCAAAGGAGAAGTAGAGGGAAACACGTTTTTCCAATTTTAGGACAGGAGCCGTTTCCATTGTTATCCATCAAAAAGTCCCTACAGTTACTTTTCTTTCGGATGCGGATTCCATTCTTGCACGTAAAAGTCTTTTTCTCTATTTAAGCTTATCTCGCTTGAATTCTGCGTTGAAATAAACATTTAAGTAGAAAATGGACTGTTAGGGAGAAAACTGTTCGACTTTCCTGTTTCTAATTTTGAATTGTAATGGAAGTTAGCTGTAAATATGGGTATCGTCTCCTTGAAGTCTTTATTTGACATTTGTCTGGAATTGTCAATTCAATTACTTCTCAAAGTAATTTATATACTATTTAAAAACTAATATAAAATAATTTTGATATTCATTAAAATATCTCACTGAGGATATAAAATAGTATTCACATAGTTTCTATACTTTTACGGTTTGCAGCAATGCATTTCAAATAGTATCAAAAAAAGAAAGAAAGATTTAATATAAGTTAATTAACATTTAATAGTAATTGTAAAGAAAAGCACTTTATGAAGAAAAAATGAAAAAAACATCACATTTATGAATTTATATTAAATAAAGTTACTAAAATTTATTTAGTATTTCGAAAACATATCGCTTCTTTCCCGCATTGTGCAGCTTTATTAAATGTCCTTAAGCACATTCTTATTGGTTGAACTGTTCCAAACCGATTTATTCCTCAAACAGTTATTATTATTATTTCATTATTTATTATTATTTATCCTATTTTACTTTGCATAACTGATAAGAATGGGGAACATGTAATATTTGAACGAAAATAGTGTATCACTTTTTCATTTCATAGGAAGAGTAAAATGTATTTTGAAAAAATGAATAAAAGTTATTGTGACACAGTGGCGCAATTAGTGTAAGTGGCTCCCTGGTTATGACATGATTTTTTCGCCCCCTCAATTATCATTAATGCTTTAGCTTGTGTGAGCGGCTTCAGATGCATGGCATTTTTTCGCCTCTGATAATATTTGGCTTTAAAAAGTAGACAACCCCACTAACATTTTGTCACTATGACCTATGCAGAGGCAAGGGTAATTCCCAGGATTCGTCAATTATGGCTTAGCAAACGTAAATGGTGCCGGAGGAAGGTATTTTTATTCCCCCCCCCCCTCAGCATACTTCGTTCCACACAGTAATGTTTTGACTCCACGGCGTAACTGGCACTTGGGGCATTTATATGTCATTGGTCCCGGTCGCTACACAACTGTTATGACATACATAGTATTTAAAATCAGACAGGAAACCGCAGTATAGGAATAGTGAACCAGCAATTACAATATATTTGCATTGTTTCGTTTTATGAATTCTTGGTATTTGTAGCTTGTTTTGTTTCTAAAATTATACTTATTTTGTGAGGATGCGGACCGCATGCTGTGTGATCTTTGGCTTCATCAGTGAGGTTGTATTATTACTTTATGGTTTATGTAGATCTTTTGTTGCGTTTGTGATTTTTATTCAGTGAGAATCAATAGCTTACGTTGAAAGTGGCTCGGTTTAAACTACAAGTGTTTGTTTATTGCTTCATGGTGTCTGTGGGCTTTCTTTCTAAAATGACTTTCATCCAGTGAGTGTGAGTATTTAAATTGTGCGAGACGTAACTTGACAGTGAGTTTTACGCAAATAATTTCTTAAATTTGTCTTATTATGTGAAATAAAACACTGTTAGATTTCATATTCTGTTTTGTGATTTGATCAGTAATGATCATCCCACACTTCATACTCCAGGTATCCAAACACCCAACCTTATATACCACTATTAGAATATAGCATCAGAATATACTAGTTCATTACAAAGAATAAAAAGCCTCCATTCGCAACAATTCATTACTTCTTCTAAGAATGAGATGACACCAACCATTCACAACAGATGAGATAAACCATTTGAGATCTAAGCATTGCATTTTTGCTATGAAACATGCTTCTTTCAAGCAATCTTTTTGATAAATCCTTAAAAATTTTCAATTTCCATTATTCAGTGTCATTACACTTTTGCACTTTTGCAGAATCCCTCAAAATCATTCATCTTAAAATTATCAATATCAAAAATATCTTATAAGAATATTTTGATATTATTGATTTATTTTTAACTTGATGTAGGTCAATTTTAACATTAAGAAATTTAAAAAAATGGCTAGGATCTGTCAGAAATTCATTATTGCGGCAAATTGCTGCTTCGATAACAAGTGTCCACTGAGATTGCCGCGCATTGCTACAGCGGCAAATGTGTAGGTGACAACTATGTGTTGATAAAGATGTTAACTACTCATCAATTACTAAATTTTGCATATGTTTTTGCTAAACACTGCATATTTTTTGGATACTTACTTCTGAAGTAATCTGAAAAATCAGTTTTTAACTCAAGGTGTGAAAAAACTGGAATAGTTTATCCGAAACTATCGATATGCGAGTTATCCATTGAATATAAACTTTAAAGCCACAGTATTTGTTCGTCTTTCAATGAAGAATTATTCTCTAAAATTCTGATAAAGGTAATATGGATATTTGCTTTAGTGTAAAATTCGTTTTTTAAACTTCATTCTATAAGTTGTTGTTTATTTTAAATTTGCCACTTTATGGGATTTCATATCTGTTTTTTAGCAAAAAGATGCTTCAAAATACCACAAATTAATTTTAAAACAGCTGCAGACCTTTAATTATCAGGTGTCATGAAACAACAGAAAAAAATATTTTTTGAGATTAAATTCCTTTCAAATTTTCCATTTTCATAAAGGGTAACCAGATTTTAAAACAATTTTTTCCCTAAGAGCTTATCGAATTAACTTACCAGCAGCTTTTCAATTTTATTTTGGCACCATTAGATATGTTTTAATGCAGAATAACCCCAGGGAAAGATGAAAAAACTTTATTCAATAAATAAATAATTTTATTTGATTAATAATTTTAAAAAATTAATTTTTGTCTTCATCTGCTATCTACTGCTAGCTGTCGGAGCTACATTCCTCGTGTTCATGTGAATACTGTCAGGAAAACTGACAAATTACGAAGATATAAGCATGATTAAAGTAGTACTTTTAAGTAGGTGCTGTCGGGAAATAAAGGGTTAAACCGTAAACACCCAAATTAATTTAGAGAGTAGATTTCAATAAATTTCCTTTCAATTATGCATAAAACAGCAAGATTAAGAAAACTGCGAAGTAAAATTATGTTCCGAAAAATAAATTTTTTGTTTGTTTATGTTTTATTTACTTTATGAAAACAAATATTTAAAAAATCCGTAGAAAATCATTTTTAAAAACGTTTCATTTACATAAATATTAAAAATTTTTAAACTATACCAAATTATAAAAAAATGGAGAATTACCTTTGATTACCTGAAAAATGAAAGAAAGGAAAATTAAAAAAAATTTTAATGACTTTTGACTTAAACCGTTGACTTGGTAGACAAATAAAAAAAGAAACATTAGAATGCATTTAGTTTAGATGCGGAAGTGAAAAGTAACTGCCCTGCAAATAGGATGGTGGACATTAACATGTTAACCGGCGTAATGCCAGGCATATGCCAGATTACCATCAATCAATCAATTGGCATAGATTTTACAGAAGACGTTTAATAAAGATAATAAATTTCCATCCAGCAATAACATCATTATTCAAAATATACTTCTTTTTTCTTCCACAAATGGAAGTGCTTGAAAAAACTTTTATTCTCTTTTTCAGTTCTTATTTTCAGACTATGAAAAAAAAATACAGAATCCTGTCTTTCTAAATATCGTTTGTTGAGAATATTAAAGAAAATATTTTCTGTTTTCTTAAATCACCTTATTAAGAGACCCCTGGTTCGAGTTGGAACAACTAAAAGCATCAGTTAGCATTTCACTTAACGAAGGATTTCCATTTTCAAATCATATCCATTTACTTTTCAGTAAGTCGTATGTAAAATGATCTTGATTTCCGTTTTATTTGAAAATCCTTTTGAATTGCATGCGTTTATATTGCATTTAAATGCAGCTATTAGGATGAGTTGCGTAAAAATATGAACATTCGATGTTTTTCTGTTGTGTGAACGGAAAGAGTGAAGTTAAATAAGTGAAAATATTCATAAATCCATTGTTTTAAAATTAGCCGCTGTTCTTAGCCGAATACTATCAGAGTATTCTAGGTTTAGGTTTAGTTATGTTAACGTCCAGTTTAGAAGCAACACGAGGACTATTTTGTGATAGACCTCGTAATTTTGATCCGCGGTCCGATAACTAGAACGATACCTGAGCTGGCACCCTATTCTTCAAAATTCCACGCGACACCAGTGTTTCACTAGACATAAAATCAGCCTTCGATACTATGAACTGGCCGGTTCTTTTTAAAACCTTAGAATCTTATGGCTTTCCGGCTTTCTTTAAGAATTTTATCTACTTTTATCTCAAAAATAGAAGGGTTTTTACACTAACGACGTTCTAGAAATTTCTAGACCTTGCTCTAAAGGATGCCCACAGGGTTCTGTGATCGCCCCTACAATATGGAATATATATATTAACTCTATATATATATTCTAATAAATGACAGACCTGATTTACATATTCAAGCGTTCGCCGACGACCTGGTACTATTAATTGGAGGACGAACGGCCAGGGAATTGGAAAATAAGACTAATTTAATTTTGGCTGCCATTTCCGATAAACTTGAAGATCTAAAGCTCAAACTTTCCATAGAAAAATGCCAGGCGGTAGTATACAGGAGCATCGCCTCCCAAAAGTTTTCAAAAAGAAATTCTACAGTTCTTAATAGAAAACCAACTTTCAAGATCAAAAACCACTCAATCAAGGTAAGTGACAGCCTTAAAATTTTAGGAATCACAATAGATAATAAACTATCTTGGACCGCCCACTTTTTAACTTTGCATTCAAAAGCTTTATTCCTAACATCAAATTTTAATAGAGTAGTAAAGTCTAAATGGAATATGAATAAAAACCTCTTAAAAATTTGGTACTACACCGTTATTGAAAAGGCTCTACTCTATGGTGCAAGTGTTTGGGGAGGGGCCTTAACAAAGAACCAAATCGATAGACTTCATAGCGTTCAAAGAATATTCTTACTGAAATTTACAAGGGCTTTCCGCACTTCATCCACCAATGTTCTCAACGTACTCACCGGAATTCCTCCCCTTCACATAGTGGCCAAAGCTGAGTTTATCAAATTCCGGATCTGGGTTAACCGGTCTAATGAATATAACACCATTTTCGATATAAATCTCTTGGATAAATACGTGCCACTTAAAAACATTCCCTCCAGACAGAAACTTATTAACCTAGACAGTAAAATTTCAAATGCTGACTATGAGATATACACGGACGGATCCAGAATCGAAAACGAGACCGGCTTCGCCGTGTGTATTCTCAAAGATGAAATTAATATCCAGAACTATCTATTTAAACTGAACACCTTCAACTCGGTATTCCAGGCAGAATTAGCCGCAATTGAATTCGCAGTCAACTGGGCTGTCAAAGAGAAAGTGAAAGTCAACATACATACTGATAGCCTCTCTTCGATATCTGCCATTAATAGCGCAAATACCAGATCTGAATTCGTTAACAAAGTAAAATCAAACATCTTTAGGGCAAAGAACATGGTCAGCTTTTCCTGGGTTAAAGCCCATGTGGGAATTCCTGGAAACGAATTGGCCGACCAACAAGCCAAATTGGCCATAACATCCGGTGAGAAATTTGTCATTCCTGCTCCCTACTCCCACCTCAAAGGCCTCCTAAAGAATTACATAGTAAACGAATGGAATGAATACTGGAATAGCTACGATTCAGCTTCGGGAATTAGGGTGAGAGGTTACATTAATCAGGTAAGCCCAAAATTTTTAATCCATAATAAGTTTTTAATATATTTTCTCAGTGGACATGGTCCATTCCCATCTTACCTTCATCGCTTTAAATTCTTAGACTCTCCACACTGTATCTGCGGAATGTTGGGTGATGCAGATCATTATATCTTCTCCTGTTCCCTAACCAAAGAGTTCCATCTAATTAAACCCGCAGATGAACACAAAAAAGCGTGGTTTAACAATCTCTTAACAAATAGACAGGCTGTCACCAAAATGGAAGGCGCTTTCAGGACCAGCAGGAACATTTGCGATACACTGACCCAGGAGAGAGACCATAACTGACTCCAATGATATCTTGAGGGTCCGTGTTACTTCTATCTTATCATATCGAAAGACTATTCTTACTCTTTTTATCTTTTACCATTTTCCCAAGGACTTTTCACTTGACATCTCCTCTCAGGATTGGTTTTTATTTCACACTTTCCACAGTTCAGCATTTTGTGCTCCTGACTTCCCGCCTGCTGAGTCTTTCATTTTTTTTATTATTTACATGAGTTGAGCTTTTAAAGAAATACTTTTTATTTTTTTTTATTTAATTTTTCACTGAATGACAGTTCTATAGGTTTATAGCGCTCTCCACTTGTTTTTGCGTGTTTTTTTTTAACTTATTGTACCCTGTCGGTTCCTTGGTGTGGGATTCTCTCGGCGCCCTATGGCAGCTATTGGTCCATTGGCCCCGACAATAGATGACTGTTCCAATTCCCGAGTCTCTCCGCAGTTCTGGAAACCTGTTGCCACGTTGTCAATGCCCTAACGTTGTTTAAATTTTTTTGGGGGGATGGGGCTATGCATTCTACTTTTTGACCTTGTTTTTATTTTTAGACCACAAAATTTCATTCCTTTTCCTCTCCCATTGGCCGTTTTTATCCTGTATAGGACATAAAGTAATTTTTAACTTGCGCAGTTTTACTCAAAAAAACATTCTGTAACTGATAATTTGATATTCCCTTATACGCGGGACGTGCATTACCGTTGACTAACGGAATTTATTCCTCTCTATCTCAGAAGTAATTTTTATTATTATTATTAATTTATGTATTTTTAATTCTATGTTTGGTACAGTTTCTGTGTTTTGTGTGTCGTTTGATGTGTAGTATTGTTTGTGTATGTTTTGTTTTTATATTATGGGGTTTCAAAATATTTGACCTTTTTATATATCTGATTTTTACTTCTTTTTCTGTGTTTATTTTTTTTGTTTATTTCTTTTTCAATACTTATCTATTTTTATATATTTTTACTGTTCCTTGTTTGCCCGAGCAGTAATTCAAGCTATTTTCTCCCCACCGAGGTGGGTCGAACCATGTTTACACTCCCAGCTCTCTTGTATTTAAAATTACTGCCCCTGTTCGGGCAATGCCTGTATCATTTTTTTTATTGTACCCAATAAATCCCGTCCTCCACATGCTGGTGGAGGTCTCCCCACTGGTCCTCTACCGGCCTTACACTCTTTTTGGGTAGGCCGGGCTAGTGTGGGTATTTTTACGCGACACCAGTGGGAGGCCATTTGGCCCTCATTGTATGATTTATCGGGCAACAGGCCCAATACACGATGGATATGCCGTGGAATGCAGTTTCGAACCAGGAACTGTCCGGCCCCAAAGCCGAGACCTTACCAATAGGCCACCACGGCCAGAGTATTTTAGGAATCATGTCCATGACTTTGGAAAACTTCATTTCCAGGAGAGCTACTAGTTTAGAGGGCACGTAAATAAATGCATGCCAATATATTAAGACTCCTCACTCTCCTGTAAGAAACTTGATTAAATTATTTTTGTGAATCCAAGTTTTGTTCTCTAAAGACAATTATTGTCTCAAATTCTCAAAAGAATTATTGTCAACAATTTGGGGTCAAAAATGGATGTATGAGCTCAAGGGTTAAATGTTGTACAGAATTTCTATTTATTCATCTTAAGTACCATACTGTCTAACCAGTTCCAACTTCAGTCAAAGGGTGATCCAACATCCTATTAATAAATGTTTTGTCTTATTCCATAAGTGTTCAGGCCATACACTTATTTTAAGCTTTTGCGAGAATCAAGAGTATGGTGCTGGAAAGGAAAATAGTTGTTTTTATTTAAAACAATATTGACAAAACGATGAAACTTAACTTCGTATTTTTATTGAACAAGCGGTCAAAAATATATCTTGTTTTTCTAAGTTTTCTTATCCATGCAACAATACTAAAGAAAAAGAAATTAATTATCCTTAACTTTATACTCTGCATTATTTCCTTCCAGTCCTATAAAATAAATATGCAATCTATAAGAATATTTTTTTCACATTTTGCAGTAACATCAGAAAACATAAATGCGTATTTTTTTTTGCTTAAATTCCAAAAGCTAAAATGTTGCAGAAGCACCTTAGGTTGTTCACCTTTTTGCGTGTCAAAGCGCTTTAAAATTAGATTTATTAAATAGTTAAAAAATGTAGTTCTCGAATAAAGCACCTTTTTCTTTCAGTAAAATTTAACATCATTAGAAGAAAAATTTTCAAGAGACCTCATTTTCAGGTAGCTTAGTTAATAGTTTGCCACCCTTAAAGAAAGCTTGATAGCTATTTCTTCTCAGGGTAAATTAATTTCTCACAGTAGACTGTAATTTATTAAAAAGAAAGATGAAGTTGCCAAAACAGAGATTGTTATTCCTGTTAATAACAAAATGTCACGAAAATATTCCATCAAGTCTTAAATGTTATTTGAAGAGGTTTTCACTGCAGGAGAAACATAATTAATTATTTTATGGATTTTTCGGTTCGTAGGAATGTTGCGTCAGCACTTTGTCTTAACACCGCCATCCATTGCTTACTTAAGGAATAAATCCAGTTTTCTAAAATTCTTAATTACCTTGCTTATCATCAATCATTTAAATTTAAATTATATTTATAATTGACTTTGAAATATTTTAGGTTAGAATAAAGAGGTTTTGTGATGTCAATTATAAGAAACAGATGGTATTCATCTGAGACATACATAATATTTCACTTAATTTTTCCTCTCATGTAAAGTTTATGTAGTCAGACAGAATCATTATATCTTATGGGAACTGTCAACAATCATAAAATTTAACAAATATTCCAATTAATCCTGTGTAAATGATTTCTCAATGCGCTTTAGTTTAACTTTCATTCCTCTTTGACAGTTGTTATCAATGTTTTCATAACCATCTAAATATCTCCATGAAACTTCAAGAATTGATTATTTTAGGATTCAGCTTCAATCACTTCTCAAAAGAGCCTGTAAACTACAATTCTTATCTTTGAGATCACAACGCACAAGGCCGATTATTTATTCTATTTAATTTTTATTTATATATTTTAAGCTATATATTGTGGACAACAAAGCACAAAATGGATTTAATGAATCTTCTTTCGAAATTGTAAAAGATTTTCTAAAATCATCCCTACTATGTTAGCGCTTTTTCTTTAGTTTTACAATTGCTACTATAAGTTTTTTAGTTTTAGTTATATTAACGTCCCGTTTTGAAGCAATACGAGGGCTATTTAGGGACGGACATCGTAATTTTGAGCCACGGTCAGAAAACGAGGACGACACCTGAGATGGCACTACCTCTCCAAACTTCCACGCCACACCAACGGGAGGACGTTTAGTCACTATTTAGCGTGCGACAGGTCCCGTACACGGCGGAGCTTCAGTGGAATTGGTTTTAGAACCTGGAACCGTCCGGCCCCAACGCCGAGGCCTTCTTACCACTAGGCCACCGCGGCCCTAATTGCCACGATAAAGAACAATTTATAGTATAAGAACGATTTAACGAAACATGAGGGATGTTTAAGAAACATTGGGGAAATACAAAAGTATATATGGTGTAGGTATACAATTAAAAAAAAGCTACAGATTAAGTTATCGTAGATAAAAAAAAATGTTTGAGCATGAGATTTCAGAGATTTCCAAGCTTAAAGCATGACAGTAGTCAGCTTTAACAGCAAACAGTCCCTAATGAAGGGTTAAATATGATAGAAAAGATAAGGACATGTTAACTGGTCATCAAATGTCACTGGATTCGTCTATGGGACCATATCTACCAAATCACATTATTTTTCTGAGAAATATCAACGGATGTCCTTTCATTTGCATGATTGAAATACTTATCATTTCCAGCTGCTCCACTGAAGGAGTTGAACTCGGCTTAAAAAAATGTTAATACTTCGATTGCAAATTAGTTTCACTTATAATAAATTCCGCGGGAACTTTCATGGCACCCTACATATTGACTAAGGTTCAAATTGGAAATTTGTACAAGGATTTACTATTGAAAAATATAAGGATATTTCATAGAACGATTCTGTTGTACTGGAAGGGCGTTCAAATTACATGTTAAATCAATCAATGAAAAGAAATTATTTTGATCAAAAATTTGAAAAACAAAACATTTAATTGCTACCTTCCAACATTTGGAAACATTAAATTGCTTACTTTGAAACTTTAGACAATCCAACAGACATAATTTCCAAAATTGTTTGTTTTTTAAGGATTCAGGGACGCATGAAAAGTGGAGATTTATTGAATTCTTGATGTCGTATTTTTCTACGATTGCATTACTTTCTCTCTGTATGCTTCGTAAACAAGATAGAAAAAAATCGAGCGAATTTACCACCGGAAAAGAAGAGAAGAACCCTCTTACTTTTCCAGCGAAGAAGCCAAAGGTTCAGTAAGAGGATTCTTCCTTCTTTCATGGATATAGTAATAGTGTAGATTTGAGATAGCACCAACCCGATGGCGGGACGTACCTTCTGTGGGAGGGGTTGGGAGCAGGCCGGTGATGTTCATTAGAACTCAACCCTCAGTTCCCGTATTAAAGTCGTGATGATAGTTAATCACATACCCCAAAGCCTATGGCAGAACCGGGTGGTAGCTCCTCTTGGGATTAATGATCAAGTTTCATATGTGTGGACGTCATTAGGTATGGGCTTCACAAAGTAAGATTTAAAATTAAATTTCTTTCCCTAGAGGTGGACAATACATAAAACACGAACATCAAATTACCGTATATCAACAGGTATAGCCATTGACTGTGATGTATGAGCAAGTCAATCCCTTAACTGTACTCTATAAAGAAAAAAAGTAAACATTAGTTTTTAATGCAAAAGTCCTGAAGAAATGTCCAGTTTACTATGCATAACAAATGAACAAAAACATTAAAAGTAGGATGAAAAAATTATGTCGGGATAGCTATATATTTCTTTTCATAATGCACATATTTTCGGTATTTAAATACCTGAAGGTGTAGGAAGAAGTACACATTTTCTTGAATATTTCTCCCTAAAAATGAAACTATTCATTCTTCTTCATTGTAGCAATGAAAAAGACAAATGTTACTTTAAAAGCGTTATTTTATAGTTTTACTCTTACAGATATTTTTTTATTATTTATTATGGGACAACGCCTGTAATTTTTTGCCATGTTTTATTGTTCCTATACCTATTAGTATAATTAAACCAACATAAAAATCAAAACATTTTGAAAAACGATGTTCAAATGAAAGGAAACAAATGAACACAGCACAAAAGATTTATGTTCAAGGTTAACCATAACTAGTTAATAGACTTTGAAAAACGACCCCACGTAAAATATTTCGGAGGAATTTTGAAAGAAAGATAAAAAGGAAGAAATCTTTAAATAACTTGACTTTTCTACTAATCGAACTTTCAAGAAAATTAATTTCAGCTCTTTCTTCAGTCAACATAAAAAGGAAAGTACAGTCTAAAATGACAAATGGAATGTCAGGTTTATTGGGAACAAACTTGGTGGTTGCAGAAAGAAATGACACGTAGATTTGACAAGAAAAATGACAAAAGTGCTGACCTCTGAAAAGAAATCGAAACTTTAAGCTGTCAACCGAAATTTCTATTAAATTTATAAATGAGTGAAAGGATTCCTAAATAAATCATTGTTTAAAAACGTACCCGGGTATGGTTTGCCAATTTTAAAGATAGAATCATAATTAGCTAGATTGTGCTATAAGAGGTGTAATGTTTTAGAGTACTGGAATATGAATAAAAATGGTAACATGCAAGTACAATATTTTAAAATTATATATATTTTTTTGTTTGTTAACTCAAACAGCGTAGAACAGAAAATTCCGCAATATAATGATGTTTTTTCCTATTAAACTCATATGAAAGACTTCCCTCATCTAAAATTATTCACCAGGAAAGCAATATAAAATTTTATTCTTGATTGACTGTATTTGATGTAGTTTCCCTCTGTATTTCTGAAAGGATCACTAGAAACGATAATCTCTATGTATTGAAATATATATTAGAAACTTCAGTTCATGTATATTTTAAAAAAATTAGTAGCTAAAATTTCTGATAACTACAACACATTTGAGTTTCATTCAATTTTTGTAAAATTTAGAACGTTCTAAAGGCAAAATATTATCAATACAAAAATCTTCAAAAATAAAACTAAAATATTTTTAAATATATATATAATTTTCCTTCCTAATAAAAATACTAGTTTCCTATTAAAATATCTTACAGAAAAAAACATTAATCTATAGCGTAGACGATTCTATTTTTTATTACCTTCCTTGCAATAAATCTGATATTCCTTTTTTAACATAAATTGACTATCTTAGAAAATCCAAACGTTGATAACTCAACGTTTTATAGGAAGAATAATTTATAATCTTGGTTTAGAAGAAAAAAAGTTTTTTTTAGTTCTTGTCATCCGCACAAATTAAGCTCTACCTAAAAATTTCAAACCTTAAAGCTAATTGCAATACAAAACCTTCAAAGCAATTTGCTTCTGGACTACAGATTCTTGTGAAATAGAGATTTATTCTTATTCTGTACACGCTAAAAGTAACAAAGAATTTTCAGACTTCATTTTCCAGGAGCTTCATTAATTAAGTGATCACTTAAAAAATTCCAATCAATTCGCGAAATGTTTGGAATCTACCGATAGCCTCGACGAATAAAGGACGGAGTGTGAATGAAGAAAGCAATCAGAATGATAGTTTCCAAGCCTAGAATCATTAAAAAGGAATCTATAGCGCGTGACAATGAACATTGTTCGATTCCAAATTGGAAGGAATAATGGATTTCCGATTCACTTAAAAATAAAATCAATTTTTTGAATATCATTCGTATTATTTTGCGATGAATAAGTTCTCATAAATCTCTGAAATAACGAATTTCGATTTCCTATTATATCAGTCTGCATTCATGAATTAAGAATTATTTATGATGAGAAGATTATCGTTGAAATGTCTGCTAATGTCATGGAATATTTGAATTGTTTCTGACATTTACGCGAAGTCATGAGATAGAATTTATACAATTTTTTATTACACATTTGTCACCATGAATAACAATATGAAAGAAATTAGAAAATACAAGTAATAATGCATTCGTTTTGAATGAGTTAAATTAGTGTTATAATCATGTTATTATATTAAAAATTCATTATGAGATGTCGATGAATTAGAAGTCTTCTAAAATATTTTTAAAAATATTGCTGTTTATATTTCATTTGAAATATCTTTTATAATAAACGGTTTCTCTAATAAAATATTTCAAAAAATTATATATTCATTAAGTTTTGTCTTACATTTGTAAGATTTAAATTATTCTCAACTGCATTTGGGATATTTAATATATTTAGGAAATTTTATATTTATTTCTATATTTAGTACACCATACGAAATTGTTTTCGATAAACTTCATAAATGTGAAGAGTATTCTGCTTACGAATAACTTGAGTGAATCGATTGAATTTAAAAGGGAGACTTCCGACATTTTAAAAATTTTACAGGAGGTGAAAAAAGCGAAAGGACTCTAAACAACTTGGGAATTACGGTCCAAGATGTCTCTTATGTGTTTCACAGTAGAAAATGAACCTACTTACGACAACCAAAAAATATTACAATTATAAATTTTTGCAAAAATTAAAATTTAAATTTTGCAGAAGTCCTCTTTTATCATAAAACATTTGAAACGTTTCAGAATATTAAAAAATAAATTATTATAAAGCCAGGAATATCAAAGAAACTTAACTAAAATTCAAAATTATTTATTTGTGAGGAAATTTAAATTTAAGCCTCAAAATAAAATAGAACTTTAAAGTTAATCGTTTTTAAGTAAAAGTGAGATTTAAAACAGAAAAAAATGAGGGAAAAATAATTGGAAGCCAAGAATATCAAGAAAATTGAAATGAAATTGAAAATTAATTTATTTGCAAGTAAACTTAAATTTAAAAGAATCCAAATAAATTCTAAAGTTGTTCGTTTTTGAATAAAATTCCGATTTGAAGCAAAAAATTAGAGAAATTGATTATGGAGCCTGGAATATCAGTGAAACTCAAATAAAATTAAAAGTTTATTTATTTAGAAACAAATTTAAATTTGAAAATGTACTGGTTTTTAAGTAAAATTCAGATTTTTAAAAAATTACGGAAAAACGATTATAAAGCCGTATATTAATTACACTGAAATAAAATTCACAATTTGTTTATTTGCAAATAAATTTAAATTTAAACACAAATAAATAAAGAAAATGTAAAATTCATTTATTTTAAGCAAAATTCAGATTTCAAAAAAAATCTACTGGTAAAAATAGTGCAAATAAATTTTAGTACTCTTAAGGGTCAATTGAAGCTCGTCGTGGGAAGATTTGCATCTTTTGTCAAGAGAGGTGTGTTCGTCTGGAATGTGTTTTATAGTTTTTTTAAAATCATCCATTTTGCTAGTCATAGTCATTCTCGTGGTCGTCATCGATTAGTGGACAATGTTAAATTTATTTCTTTATTTGCCTGGAGTTGTTGCTGGTGCATTTTAAATGATAAATCGGATTAATAAATTTTCAGAAATTTTAAACTTCTTTTTCATTCTTTTGCCATGTTTCTCCATAAAAGTAATCGGTCAAGCATTTTTTCTTGTAATATGTGTGCTGGTGATCTGGCGATAAACAGCAAGATTGATGTTAAAAGGTGTCTTCTGCGCATAAGTCCCCTTCTAACATCATAAGGAAACTTGGATGCTTAACTACAACATAACTATGAATGGCAGAAATTCAGGTTTTACACCAAACGATGCAACTACCTTCATCAAATCCAGAACGCAAAAAAAGTAAGTTCGGCATGCATGAAAAAAATATATAATTCCTGTTCTTATGAAAACATATTGTTAAACAATATCGTTAGAATTTTCCTGTAAAAATTCTGCATAAATTTCTGTTGTTGTATTATAGAATTATAGGAGCCATATATTTATAGAATTGTTTTAAATTTCCCTTCGAACTGATACAAATTTTATGAAATATTAAGGAAGGTTGAGGAGTTTTTTTAATTCACTTCACGTTAACTATTAAGATCGAACTGTGAAAAAATGGATGGTGAAGCTTGATCTTGGACTGATCAAATATAATCTTACCAGAAACACTTTCCAGCAGGATTTTAAAAGATTGCAGCATAACCTGATTTTTTAACCTTGATCTACCAACTCGGGGAAATTTTTGAGCACAAAAGCTATCGCTTTAACAATGCGTCATATATAATTAAAAATAACGGGACTTTAATTTACGACATTTCATAGATAAATAGAGTTGTCTTTACTTTTTGTTGTAACTTATTTATATAGAGCAAGAAGGTGTGCACTACTTTCAAAGTTTATCTCATTAAGTATCGACATGAGACTTGAGCTATAGTCATCCTTTTTGCTAGACAAATTAATCTAACTTCAATTAGGTTGCAAAATTTCCGTAGCGAAAGATTTCTTCTGTAGGTATCATCTAAAGGTTTACTTTTATGATAAGAATTACCCTTTTAAATAAACTTTGTTGAGTAAAATCATTTTAATGACAATTAATCAGCTTTTGTATTAGCCCAAAGCTTGCTACTTCCTTAATTATAAAGTTAGACGCATTTTTCTTCATTCGTTATCTGTTGTATCAGAACTCAGTATTTTTATGAAGTGTTTTAGAGTGATGGGCCCCATTTTCACTTTTGAAAATAATATGCATTACATAATTAACTCATATCTGAATTTCAAGAAATCTATTCATATCTTAAATATAAAATTCTAAATATATATCATTTTCATATCTATATTGTTTTCGACGCAAATTGAAAGATTCCTTTAATAACATAAAGTGTGCCGGATTTTTGTTCTCTTCGTTCAGAAAAGTAAGGAAAGCAAGATTTTTCTCCTGGCAGGGTCACCCAAGGCGTGAAGGCCATTCTACTATACCCAGCTAAAGCATAAAGGCAATGGACAAAGTCAGACTTCTTCCCTCGGGCGTCCAAGGTCTAGTGCCAACAGAAGCTGCACTCTTCTCCTTTACCATGAATCGTTCGCCTGTAGTATTGTGGGCGAGCGGACTCTTGGATTTGGTCTAGCTGAGGACTAGAAGAAGTGGAATAAGAAACAACAACAGCGATAAGGAAATCAAGCAATAAAGAATGAAATATAGAGGTTAAAATATGGCACTCGAAATGTATCAAATAGTATGGATTCAAAAATAGTAAGCATTTCAGTTTAAAATATTGGATTACATTTAGTTGATGTTCGAAAGATACTGCCTCAGAAAACAAAACAGATCCATATTCAAATTGATATAAATAAGCATAAATTTTTTTAATAGTTTGAAAAAAAATATTTTTTTATATGAAATTTCAAAAATGTTAAAGATACTTCATTGAAACATATTACAAACAGCAAGAAATCAAAACATTTTGAAAAGCACGTATTTTTTTCTAGCACCACATGTAAGTGACAACTTAAGCATAAAAGATAAAATAAGTTAAAAAAGTTTTACTTAAATTTTCTTCAGTAGCAAAATTTCAGAAACCGAAGATTAACTCTAGTTCAAGGGATAAGGGGAAAAATTAAAACAGGTACTAATAGAATAAAAACTAAACAAAATAGTTCTTAAATCTATTTTTCAGAATTTATCTCTGTTGTACCATAGTACGCAGCTATTTTATTAATTATAAATACAAGGGTCAGTCAAAAAGTTAGTTGCATGGCTCGAGAAAACAAAACAGGAAAGAAATTCTGCAATAATGTTATTTACCCACTAAACTACCGCACAAAAGCGTCTTTTCGATGTAATCGCTTCTTTGATTTATATAAGTGTCGAAGCGGGGTATAAGGTTTTCTACGTCCCTTGCGAAGAATTTCCGTCCAATAACCAATAACCAATATGTTGGGTTCCAGCTGTTGGGTTAAGCACAAACTTTACTGAATTCGAGATGCTTGACTGAAATTTTATACATACTTCCATGTGAAATATCCAGTTTATTTGCCATTTCGTCTAATGCCACGCGTCTGTTTTCAAGAATCTCTCATTCACTCGAGCAACGATCTCAGAATTTATCGCAGTTGATGGTCTTCTCTCGCGTTCAGCGTCCTTATTATCCGAACGTCCATTCTCAAACATGTTGCACCAAATCGCGATAGCTTGACGCGACATTGCATTTTCACCATACATTTCGGGCAACTGCCTATAAATTTCAGTGCAGTTACACCTTTTCGCCCACAAAAAACGAATCACTGCGCATTTCCAATTTGGGCGCCACTTGCAGCTGCCGAGACATGTTTACGAGTGACTCAGACAAACTAAAATTGCCTCTTGAAAGCCTTTAAGTCACACTATATAGATAAATGTCTGAAATGTTGCCGCAAAGTTTCATCAAACTAGCCTTTCGAGGAAAAATGTTTACGAAGGAGAGCAACTAACTTTTTGACTGACCATTCCATCAAGCGGTAAAAAGAAATGACAAAATCTTCATGAAATCTTTAAAGAAGCAAGTGTTTTATTAAATTTTATTGCCTCTGAAATTATATTTACCACAAAATTACTTTGCTTTCGAAAGCTGAGCTCAACTGACATAATATAACCTGCTTTTAAACTGCTACTATAATTTTTTAGAAATAAATAAACAGTTATCGATACTACAATAATTTAACGAAGAGAATAAACAATTTACTTTATCGGTTCCCCTTGAATTATCGCTATTAAATTATCAGCGCCGTTATTAACGCGTTCAGCGTCGTTATTATCCGAACGTCCATTCTAAAACATGTTGCACCACTTCGCGATAGCTTGACGCGACATTGCATTTTCACCATATATTTCAGGCAACTGCCTATAAATTTCAGTGCAGTTACACCTTTTCGCCCACAAAAAACGAATCACTGCTCATTTCCAATTTGGACGCCATTTGCAGCTGCCGAGACATGTTTACGACTGACTCAGACAAACTAAAATTGCCGCTTGAAAGCCTCTAAGTCACACTATAAATGTCTGAAATGTTGCCGCAAAGTTTCATCAAAATAGCCTTTCGAGGAAAAATTTTTACGAAGGAGCGCAACTAACTTTTTGACTGACCATTCCATCAAGCGGTAAAAAAAAATTGCAAAATCGTCATGAAATCTTTAAAGGAGCAAGTGTTTTATTAAATTTTATTGCCTCTGAAATTATATTTACCACACAATTACTTTGCGTTCAAAAGCTGAGCTCAACTGACATAATATAACCTGCTTTTAAACTGCTACTATAATTTTCTAGAAATAAATAAACAGTTATCGATACTACAATAATTTAACGAAGAGAATAAACAATTTACTTTATCGGTTCCCCTTGAATTGTCGCTATTAAATTATCAAAATAATTTTATTGCCTTCGTTTTGTTTCTACAGAACAACAAGGAGGACTTATGATTTTCAGAGTTGTGTTGGCGATCCTGATGAGAAGAAATAATTGGCGTGTTATTGGGGAAGTAAACTCTCTGAAGCATTAATGTCTTAATACTTAATTAAAAGAATTTCCTTCAAGAATAAAACATAAAACGTCTTACGTTTACCCTGCTTACAAAATTTACTTTCCTTGAAACATAAATGGATATTTCTTTGATAAGCAGCTTTCGGAAGAAGCTGCTTATGTGCTTTGAGAAGAATTTCCATGCTATGCTCTTAACCTTACAAATAATATGGAAACACATAGGAAATATTCCGTGATGACAACTATATTTTAATTTTTTTTAACTTCCAGACTTTTATGACAATGCAAATTCGTGAGTCTAGATTTGTATTTTGACTTGTATTTATAAGTGAAATGATATTTCATATGGTATGCTATACATAGTTATATATATATATATATATCAAATAATAGCTAAACTATGCTTTTAAATACTTTCTAATCAATATCTAGAGCTAATTCTTTTATTTTTTTTATCAAAGTTATATTGCCCTTTTAAATTATCTAAATCGCACTGGCGTGTTACTTTATACTTACTTAAGTATGGTGGTAATTTTATTATGCAGGGTGCCATTAAAGTCATTTGCACACCCCTTAACTACAGAATGACGGCAGCTATAGTCATGAAAGTGGTATCTAGGTATAGTAGAAAGACCAAATGCTACACAATGAGACCACTTACAACGTCACCCGACAGTAAACTGCAGAATATGTATTGGTAACTCCAAAACAGAGTGGTTTAGGAAAGAATTCATTTAAAAATGTATACAACATTATCGATTTAGTACAAGAAGACCCTTGTGGACATTACTACTAAGAACAGAACACATAAAATGTTCATCTGTTTTTTCGCAATTTTCAAAACTGCAATGGCAATAAACGTGGAAAAAGAAAGGAAGGAAATTCTATCTTTCCGGCAAAAATGACCTTTTTTTCTTGTGGGGATAACTGAAACAACAGGTGCATGCGATCTCTTCATCAACATTGCAGAGCCTTCATCTAAGTTTTAATGATTCTTTTGTCAGGGTGTTGAGAATAGTTCAAAAATGCTAAAAGTTGTGCAACGTGAGATTCAACAAGGACCCAAATGTGCATCGTAGCTGACGGAGAGTAGATTGAACATCGAAAATAAATGCATCTTGTGTTTTTTTTCTTTTTTTAATAAGTTTCGTCACGTAGCAGTGTTGAAAATCGTTAGCAAATAAATGTGCGTTTTAAGTGTCATATATTTTTAAAGCTATATTTACGTAGACAAGATTAGCTTATTTTTATTGTTATTGAATCTGAGAGGTCTTCACGTGCACTCAATATTATTATTCATCAAGAAGTCTGAGAATTCAGTTTTCAAGCTTCGTGCGTCTTATTATGGTGATATTATCTCGAATCTTTCCCTGTGGAAACACAAAGTAAAATAGTTGCGGACGCGAAATGTAAAGATTAATTATAATATAAAAAAGCATTAATAAGAGCCAACAAGTCAGAATTTCTAAACGATATCAAGACTAGAGAGACACATGGATGAATGTTAAGGGCCCAGCAAGATTTCATATATATAAAACTCTTTGTAGTTTTTCACTTTAATTATGTATGGAAATAAATTGATATGAAAAATCGAAGAGAAACATTAGGCAGCAGTTATTCTGGAATATTAGTATCGTGAGTGATATTAAAATGATGCACATAAGACATGGGACATAAATGGTCCATGCCTCAAACATAAATGACAATAATTATAAATAACGACTTTTGATTTTGAATTCTGACAATTAATTCTATTGCTTTCCTAATGTTTTAGGGGGTTTTGTGGACTAGTTTCTTTAAAGCGTTCGATAAAGTTTATATATTTTTTACGTTCTGAAACATGCTAAGGAAATGATAAAAATAGTTAAAATAGAAAAGTTAATTAAGAATTTGCTACTGTTCTAACATCTAATTCAATTAAAATTTGAAATATCACATTCAGTCAAGGTATTCATATGTAAAATGAATACAGAAGAAAATATGCAAAGATTTTTTATCGTAAATTTACGATATCGACATTTCTATTTTTTCGTTTCCTTTCTTCGAATTTGCCATTTTTACTGAAGAAAAAACAGCATTTTTGAAAAAAGTAAAGAGTAGCAAAAAATCTTTACTAATTTGAAAAACTCAATAATTTTCAAACATTGCACACAATATACATATTGTGTTCGAATATAATGCAATAGTCTAACTTTCTCCTCCTTACCTGGTTCAGATCCAAAAAAATTGGAGTAAAACATATTCAGGAGCAAACACTTGACATGTTATTAAATTTCTCACATCGAATACATTGCATTATATATTTTATTCAGTCGAGAAAAGACTGATCTTCCTCGATTTTATATAACGTTTCTGGCAGACGTAATCCGAACTTCGGTTTCAGAATTCGCTGATCAAATAGGTAATCAGGCGATTTTACAGCACCCATTGATCTGTCCTTCCAATACCAAACCTCCGTCTTTCCATTCCTTTCAAAATGGATGACGGCGGCATCAAATATCGGAATAGGGCCTTCTCAAAAGTTATTGCAAGGGCACAACTGAGATGGCAATGGCTATCGTAAATTGGAGACGCCCCTTCGAAACGCATATGGTTAAGATGTGCTTTGAAGGAAATGTCCCAGCAATCTGGACGATGCGATGATTAAGTAGAAAATTGTCGTGCGTAATATTTGACCCGCGTTTTTACGACCCTAAATCTGTCAACGATTTCGCATTTCTATTTTTATCGCTTGTGCTTTTATCTAGTTTTTTTATATCTTGTTTAGAGTATGGGACATTGGGAAAGATATTTCTGTTATAGAGGGATGAAAGAATTACATTTGAAAATGAAACTTAATTTTATAGAATCAAGTATTTAAACACATGTGTTTGATAAAGAGCTACACTCCATGACATCTTTATTATTTTTTTAGAAATTCTATTGGACAGAAAAGAACAGAATTTTCCTTAAAATATCTTTTACAGTTAAGTGTCGGTTTTGCAATGAAATAGAATTTGGTAACTATATATACAATTTTACAATTTATAAAAATAACTGTTTATATTATGGCGGTGTTTTGTTACCATCTAGGAAATTAATTATTAGCCCAATTTTAATTGCAACACGAAGAAAATAATATTAATTTAATTTTTCGTTCCAAGCAAAAAGGAAATGTTACTGGAAAAATTTGAATGAATTATGCCATAATTATTCAGATTATATCTATTGTTAACTTATTTATTTTCGTGATATTATTGATGAAAATTATATTCGGTGGGTTTCATTTCAAATTGAATTATAGACTCAATTTTTTTTATTTACACTATTTAGAAATAAAATTTTAAGTTTTTCTTATATATATCCAAAAGGAGCTGCCTTTGCATTAATTTAAAGAAAGTAAATAACCACTTATGGTTCACAAAAATTTGCTGAATATTGAATTTTAAATTAAATGAGTTTCACATTATGAAGATCCTATTGGCAATAGAACTTAGATTTTATGTAATTGAAACAACAATCATTTAAATAAATTTAAAATATATAATAGGAGTCTATTTTAATCCATTGTATGAAAGAGATTTATAAGTTATGTATCAAATTACTCAAGTTTAGAGAAAAAACTTTCATTTTCGTTTTTATGGAAAGCATTTCCAATATCTCTTGTAATCCATATAAATATGGAATTGAATTTTATTAAATGTACTGATCTAGGATAAAAAGTATTGCGTTAGGAAGGTTAACCTATTGAAAATCTGGACCTGAACTGAATTGTCCATTAGCTGTATGTTTTATCTTTAAAATTGAATAAAATTCTTTTCTTATGAGATATTGAAATTAAATACTCGCACATACACCTGAGAAGAAGATTAAAGCTTCATTCGAGAGATGAAGAAAGCTAAATTTGACGAATTGTTTAAAGGCAATTTGTGCAAAAATAATTGATTTCATTTGATTGATTCATGCATAATTTTGAATCTAAACATGAAACATCTAGTGTTTAAGGATGAATTTCTTAATTTTTAAACTCAGTTAGACGAAGTCTACACCAGACCTTGTACCTATTACTCCATGGCGGCACACCAAATCGAGTTGTGTAGTATCGAAAGAGTTGTGTAGTTTCAAAATCATAAGTTTAAAATACATACAAATGCTTTATAAAAATTAGTATGTACATTTTGTAATATATTTGAGTCTTAATGTTAAGTGAATTATTGATTTTCTTTCTTTATATACTCTTTTTATTATTTATTATAATCCCATTTTATATCCATTTCCGAAAACACTTTATAGCTGAATGCATTGTTTATGCTATTTCAGTCTTTATAAGTTATGAATATAACATAGTGGAAAGTAATTCTACTATAATATTCATGAATTTCCAATTCTTAAGTATAAAAAATGTGTGCACTATTGTAATAAAATATAAAAAAAATCGCAAGTTATTGCAATGAAATTAAAGTGTACCATTTAAGCATCATATTTATTGAATTACTTACTAGTTTCATAAACAGAATTACTCCAAAGAAATGGATATTTTCTTTTATAAACAACAGCTTCCATTCTCTGCTATTACCATGTTAAAGAAATGCAGCATCGAAAAGACTTTCTTTCTAAATAGTAGACACGCAATAGCGGAATACCGCAGGTGCATTTATTTTTCTCGTGTTGTTCAACAGATATTGTCTCCATAAATTGCTAGCAGCTAAGATTAAGCGGAAGAGAAGCCCTAAAAAAAGGCATCACGACTGCCGATCCATAAGAGGACAGGACACAAGCCAAAACGTCTTCAGATTTAGTTTAACGCAGCATTTCAAAAAATTACTATCAAGCAGACAATTAATGAATATTTAAAAGCCCCAGTTACTTGTTTTATAATTTTAAGATGAAAATTCAGAGAACAGTTAAAACAAGTAGTAAAGATGTTACAGAATGTTTTCGTATCAAGCTTCGCAGATACGACTGCAGAATCTCAATTTAATTCAATTAGTTTTATTGATGCTTCAAACAACAAATTAGGTATTTACTGTTAAGAAATAAATTAAGATAATTCTGTAGAGGTCAAATGAAGTTTCATGTCATAACAAGGCGATAATACTTTTAATGACTGGTTGAAGATATTTAAGTGAAAAAGGATATTTCACACGCCCGGTAAATTTGTTAATTTTTGTCAAGGAGGACTAATACAAAACTGTAACCATTTATATAGCTTTTCAAGAAATCTATGTCAGAACGCAGTCCATAAGTATTGAGATATCTCTATGCAATTTTATGCATAAAGGTATCACGACTGTCAATTCACAAGACGACAGGACACAAGCCAAAAAATCTTCAGGTTTAGCATAAAATGATGTTATTATGATTTAAAATTAATTGTGCTTACACCTCTGTATTATCCCTGGGAATGCCTTTGGACTGTTATTCATAGAATTTCTGTGAAATCCTTCAAAATGCCTTATTCCAGTGATGGCCCGTACTGCTTTGACTTCATCATTCTGTTATTTTCGTGTAATAATTCTAAAGTATATTACGGAGACTATTCGTAATTTTTTGAACTTATTAAATTAATGGAATATGTAATAACCTCTTGGCATTAAAAGAGTTTAATTTTTTATTAATTAATTTCTCAAACTTTAAATTATCATCTGAATAATAGCCGGGATCTGTTAATAATGAAGGAAGAACAGGTAAAAATGCGCATTCTACCACAAAATGAAATCCAAAAATACGTCTAAGTAATTCATAAAAATGTTGTCTAATTAAACTTTTGTTAGTTTACTGAGAAAAAACTAATTTATTTATAAAAATGTCTAAAGTTCAAAGCAAAAAGTTAACATCATTAATTCCTGATAGAAACACTGTAAACGTACCGGAATGTTTAAGAATTTTCGTAATATATTTTTTCGTATGTATTGTATTTTTGTATTGATTTCTTAATATATAGTAATTTATTTTTTAATATATTGTTTTCAGCACTCCACCCTTTTATATTTTGATTTTGTCGCCAGGTGTTCGATTAACAGATTGGTTTCTACCTTTTAGAGAACCAATAAAAATGAGATTCACGAAGCTTAAAATTCTTATTATTTTCTATATTTTAATTTAAATTGTTGTGTTGGCTTAATTGTGCTGCGTTTGTGTGACACAAGTTTAATCACTTTAGTTTTAATTCTTAGTAACCGTGAATATTTTAAATATATTTCTATAATACATGACTTTCCTTTTCTATTACATGTGATAAAAATTCGTTTTCATTCTGACATAGATGATGGTTGATGAAACGCAGTAGGTAAATATTCAAATTTCATTATAATTAATTGTCACTAAACCTGTTCAAAACGAAACTGCAATCATCGCCGTTAAACTATGAGTATTCGATCGTCCGAAATGTCTATATAGGTTTATTTATTTTCACGAGAGATTTAATGTGGGATCTACATTTCATCTAATATAATTTCCTTTGAAATTAAGATTAAGTTCTAATTATAATAATTTAATTATACTTTTAAGTTTAAAATTACCAGGAAAATAATCTGCAGATGTGTTCCGTAATACCATAGGTTTCCATCACAATGTAATATCCTAGAATTTATCCCTGTTCAAATGTTTCAGATTGCATCACATATATAATATTAGTTACATTAATATTAAGAAACATTTATATGACGTCACATTCATAGATAATATACCAAAACATTTATCCGTTGATGTTTTTTCCGAAGAAACAAACTTTGCATAAGGCAGTCAAGCAGTAGCAACAAACTATATACCGGAAAAGGAATATAAGTAAAACTGTAAAAATAATTTTATAAAATAAAAATTTAATTAATTCATTAAATTGTTTTTATTATTAATTTCTTATCTGACATTTTCTGAATAACAATCTTCACATATTGTGAAGCAACACTTCATGAAATTGCTTTCAAAAAATTCTTTAACTTGGGTTTATTTGCTATTAGTCATAAAAACATCGATTTTTAAAAATTACTGGATTAATATAAATTTTTAATTTTAAAATGGAAAGCTCATATACATTCTGATATTCATAGAAATTCTTAAATCTATGTAATCCAGAAATTTATATACAGACTTGGTAGTTAAAATCAATATACATCTAATATCCTGAATTGTGTATTTAAATCATTATCGTTTGAATTTTCTACATGCATGTATAAAACTAATTTTTATTAATCAATAAAATAGTTGTTATTTATAAATATATAATTTATTTTTGGTGCTCATAAGCAATTATTTAAAGTTTAACCTTGATTACTTAAATAAGTGTTCCTTTCCACACGAATTTTAAAAGAAGAACAACTTCTTGCATCGATGTGATACTCTTTGGGGTTCCAGTATGTTACGATATACGCCCATTCCAGTCATGACGTTTCTGAACACGTTGACGCATTTCTCTATGAATTGCCGGACCCATCTTACTTTGATTCCTTGGATATATTTCAAAACTCTGACGTACGGCTACCCCATTTACAGCTCTGTGGAACCAACTGATGGCAAGCATCGCATTTTCTACTTTGGAAGTCCGAGACTCGGAACCTCACTGAGGATTCGGAATTTTATGCGGCAGAAATGCGAGGACTTCTTTATATGTCGCATCAATAGCACTTCGAAAACTTTCTCTGACTTTTTGTTGATTTTCTACGTGTTCTTTTTATATTCAAACGCAAAGAAACAAAGGTGGTGGCCTTTCATTTTTGGTGTTTCCAACGCTCATTACAGCATGCGCAAATAATTTCTGATTATTTACTATGTAATAATTCCAAATCGTGCAGTGAATGCTACCTCTTTTATAAATCCGTCCCTTTTTTATTGAAAAACACAGTGTTTATAATTATTGAAAGAATAAAATTCAACACAAACCTTTGCTCGTTTTCTTATCAAGTTTCAGTTCAAAATTGTATAAAATTAGTAAAATAAAATCTCGTTGTATCTGTATTGCATAATCTGGGAGATTTGCTGTAAAACAAATAATCTTTATTTGTTTTCTACCTAAAGCAAGTTTTACTATATTATTCATTCCAAACACCGATTAATATCAGTAATTTTTTTCTGGCATAAAACACTACTTCGAGACTTAATTTAGACACAGAAGGAAAAATAAAGTAATTTTAAAAATGCACAAGGACTTCAAAAAACTTTAATGCGGCAATTTTTCCTTTAATGTCATTAGAGTTACATGCCACAAAAAATTTAAACTTTATAAACACTTTTAATAGTTCACATTTTTAATGCTTATTCAATAAATATTTCAATTAGACTCATTAAATTGTTACAAAATGTGATTGTACCAAAAATACACTTTCAGTAAAATTTAAAATCATTAGTTCAATCAATGCGAGACTGATTTTACTCTGGAAGTAAGTTAATAGCTACGCGCCCTTTACACAAAACCTAGCGGTTATTTCTTAAAGAAAATTAATTGAACACTGTAGACAGTAATATACTAAATCTAGGAAAGATGAAGTCTCCAAAACGCTGGTTACCAGTACAGTTAATAGCATAATGTCACGAAAATATTCCATCATATCTTAGACGTAATTTGATGAATTCTTCTGTGAGGGAGTAACATGATTAATTATTTTGGGGATTTTCTGGCTCTTAGGATCGGTATGTTAGAACTTTATCATCGTGCATTCATACTTTTCTGGATTCATGAATATTTCAAGCTTTCTAAAACTCATAATTAATTTTCTTTCCATACATAACTTTCAGTCAAATTATATAATAGAATGAACTATTTAATAACAGGGCATTAGAAATTTGGTTTGGAATTCGCCGTTGCTCATATTATCATTAGCGTATGTATTATGTATTAAGACATTTTAAGTTTAGTTACATCTACGCAGTGGTAAATGCAATTGAGAGAATTTAATTCCATTTTTTTATCTTTTTAAAAATCAATATTTGTGATTTTTCTCTTTTTCTTCAGGATTCATTCCACAAGATATTTAACATATTTATCATTATGGTTGACCCTCTTTAACTTCGCTGCAAACATTCAAGAGCACTCTCACTTTGCCGTGTCTAGCAAACATGTAAGGGCTGCTTTGTTTCGCCCTTTTGAACTACAGGGCTGTTCAAAATTATTAGAACGCTACAGAAAATTGTACCCTTTTTATTACAGAAAATAAATTTGTTTATTTATATTTCAAATATAACAGTCTTTTATTAATTGCATCGTATTCATTAGAAAAAAAATCAAATAACTCAAACTTTATCGCAAGATAAGTCAGAATTGGAGCCTTTTCATATAACTATAAATTTATGTGTTGTTCAAAAATATTCGAAGGATCCAAAATTTACAACAAAAGAATAACAAAACATTCTTTTAAAAATAAAATATTGGTATTTGATGTTTATATAAGTATTCTTTGGCCTCAATACCTGCTTTCAATCTTTGATTCAGGCTATCAACAATTTTCTTCACTGTCTCCTGGTTGATACTGCGGCATTCATCTTTGATCGTCTCAAGAAAAAGATTTTTATTACTTCTCTCTTCAAAAGGGAATTTCTTATCCAAAATTGACCATGAATTTTAGATGAGATTCAGGTATTAATCTTATTTCTGAGTAATAATCTTTGGAAATCTTTGACATATGTTTTAGGTCATTATATCGTTGAAAAATATGCCATCGATCCACACTTAAATTTCTTATGGATTTGTTTAGATTTTTCGACATTATATCGACGTACACACTTACAGTTATTTTATCGTTAATCATCATAATTTCACTAACACCTTTAGAGGGAAACAGTCCCATACCATCTCATTTCTGAACTGTTTTACTCTCTGTAGGATATTCCTAATTTTAAGAGTCTCACCTGATCGCCCCACACTCATTTACATTTTTTTAATCCAAAACGATCATATTTGCTTTTGTATCACCATAAATCACTGACCCAAAATTGAAAAACCTTCGAATTATGGTCTTTTGCAATGGCCAAATGCATTGACATATTTTGTTTTGATATGTATGGAGATATGTGGTCTTTTTCTTTGGATACATCTTGTCAACCCGGAGTTTTTGACTGTAAGGCAAACTGTTACAGCTGACATATCAATTTCAAGTCTTTCAGAATCTCTCTTGATTATTTATAGTTTTTTCAGTGCAAATCTTGCATTCATAGAGTCTTGTATTTGTCTTCGGTTTTCTGTCTCGCTTTCTCTTGTTTCAATGGATCCTGTCGTCTCATACTTTTTACAAAAATAATAGATACCCAACATCGACAATTTATACATTTCTGCTAGGTTTTCATATGATACTCCATCTTTTCGATCTTCATTGCTGCGGTGGCGAAAGTCAAAAATAATATTTTAGCTCTGGAGCGTTACTGTTTGCTTGGCTGCTTCATAGACAAAAAAATAAATTAATCTGTTCAAATTATTAGAATTTACTAAAATAAAAACAAATCCAATTCGTACACACTTAAATAGAACCTGCGTCATCAGTTGTTCGAATAATTTTGAATAGTTAAAATATACTGTTTAAAACAATACTTTTTTGTAAGAAGTAGTGATATTTAACGAAATAACTAAAACCAATGCTTTAACTCCCTAATGCTTTAAGAAAGCAGGAATTTTAACATTCAGTTCTAATGATTTTGAACAGCAATGTATATATATATTTACAAAATTTCGTAACATGTCCAATACAAATTTGAACACTTTATTACACGTCATATGGAGCAGTGTTATAAGAAAAGTCTACTCTCTTTTTTCATAAACTTTTCAAAAGCTACCATTTATCTTTAAAACATATAAACAGAAGTTACTTTGCAGCAAATATATCTATCACCTAGATCCTTTAACATAACAAACAAAAGAAAGGCATTTCAATAAATGTCCAGAACTTGTCAAAATCGTGAAATTAATTAGCGACCACTACATTAATCCCATTCTTTGAACTAGTCTATGCCATGACAATTTTTGTAATAACAAGAAAACCTGGTAAAAGTAAAATTTCTCGCAAAACATTTTGGGGGGGGCAGAACTTTTCGTTTGATTACTGCGAGGAAGATTTTTATATTTCTAGACTTTCCTTTTACAGATAATTTTTGACTTTATTTTCCATTTCTCTGAGGAGTAGTAATGGTCTGAATAAAGAGCTATAAATATATCTCCTTTCAAACGAAACTGAAAAGGAAGTTCAACAGATTTCAAACAAGCGTAATTTTCAAATCAGATTTCGACTTTATGCCGACAATGATTTGTTCTTCATGTCGACGTAAAAATTCAAAAGCGATGCTTTACAGAAAACTTCTACATTGCGTCTATAAAAGAATAAAGTACTGTCTGTTTGGTTAATTTATAGTATTGATATTTTAAAGATAATTTGCTATTTATTTGGGTTCCACCAAGCTATTTATATAGTTTCTTGAAACTGTTACTATCACATTTTTTCGAAAGTCAATTTGTTTTAATGAGCTACTTTTTTATTTTCTTTTAGACATTTAAATAAAAAAAGAAACTTTATTGGTGAGAGATGGCATATGTCTCTGAGAAATATAAAAACACAGCTATGATTATAGAAGTCAATATTTTTATACAAAAATTAAATAAATGAAGGGGTAAGTGCCATGAAATTTTCGAAACATTATATAAAGTTAAAACTTTCCTTTTCTTAAATAACAACAGATATCTTCTTTTTCTTTATGATTGTCTTTTTACTTAGAAACGTTGCTGACCGATACACTTATTACTTATAATGATACTATATTTTTTTTATTATTCATTGTATTGACAGTATCTTTATTTATTCTTTGTATTAAAACTAGTATTTTTATTATCCGTTGTATTGACTCTATTATTTTTATTATTCGTTGTATTGACACTATTATTATTATTATTTCTTGACTATGAGATAACACATGTTTTTGAGAAATGTTTATCACTATTACGAATAAAAATGTTTAAAAGTTCATAGAAACGAGCTACTCTTAATGTACTAAAACTAGATTTATTATTTACAAAAAATATGATTGTCAAAATCAGAAATCTCGAGACTCTGATAGAATCACCTTAAACAACTGAATAACCCATTGTGGGTAAGTTATAAGAAGGCACATATATGTATAAAACTTTTAATATCTTTGAATTATCTTTATCTAATTTTTTAAAAAAACTATGTCGTGGATCTTTAATAATCAGAGCAAATTTTAAAGTGTGTTTCGTAAAAATACTTGTAATAGTTACTTTTAGAAAATTAAAAAAAATATTTAACAACTATCCCCGGTCTCCCCTATAGTCATTTTGGTTTGCTATGTTTGAACATTTTATCCTTAATTGAAAGAATACCCAATAGAAATAGAGATTGTTTTTAGAATTATATAACTATTATCTCATTTGTTGCTGCCGGATTCAATCCTGATACACATTCAAAGTGCTTTCCATGTAATTGGACATTTATTGAAATAGGTAGATTAGATTTCTGAACTTTATAGTGATCTGGCTTTCAATTAATTATCTTGATAAATTAACTTCACTAAAACAAAAAACCATTTATTAAAACCTATATAAAATTCTTTAGGTCGGACACATTAAAATGATGGAACATTGCCGGTTATTCGACGGAAAACTTACTTAATACTTCTATTGTAAAGCATGAGAATTAAAATTTTAAATTTAGATATAGGAACTAGCGCTAGTTTTAAAACAAGGAACTTATGAATATTTTCTTTTATTTAACTTCAATCTTTCTTCAAACAACAGAAAAGCATCATATGTTCTTCATGCCTTTACCGAACTCATCCTAATAGTTCCATTTAACTGGAGTATAAACGCATGCAATTTAAAAAGATTTTGAAGAAAAAGGAAATGAGAGCATTTTACATACGACTTACTAAAAAGTAAATGGTTGTGATTTGAAAAGTGAAATCTCTCATTGAAATATTCAGCGAAACGCTAAATGGTGCATTTAGTTCTTCCAACTCGAACCATAAATCCCTTAATAACGTCATTTAAAGAACAGAAACAAAACTTTTATAATATTCTCAACAAAGGATATTTGGAAAGACAGGATTCAGTTCTTTTCTTTTCACAGCCTGAAAATAAGAACTGAGGAAGAGAATAAAAGTTTTATTCAAGTACTTCCATTTGTGGGCATGAAAAAAAAGTATATTTTGAGTAATGATGTTATTGTTGGATGGAAATTTAATGTCTTTATTAAACGTTTCCTATTAAAACCATATTGTGACATACCAATTCATTGATAGATGGTAATCTGGCATATGCCTGGCATTACACCGGTTAACCCATTAACGCCCAGCATCCTGTTTATAGGACAATTACATTTCACTGCAGTATCTAAACCAAATCCATCCTATTGTTTCTTTTTGGCTTTGTCTACCAAGGAAGTAGGAAGCCACGAGTTATCAAGATTTTGAAATCAAAATTTCATTACGAATTTTTTTGAATTTCCCTTTCATTCATTTTTCAGGTAATCCAGGGTTTTTTTTTAAATATTTTTGTATAGTTTAAAAATCTTTAATATTTATACAAAAAGTTTTAAAAAATGAATTTCTATTGAATTTTTCTTATTTTTTCTAAAAAATAAAAGAATATATAAACGAACAAAAACTAACCGTTTTCGGTTTTTAATTTTACTTCACTGTTATCATAATCTTCATGTTTTAAACATAATTAAATAGAAATGTATTGAAATCTATGTTCTAAATTAATTTGGGTGTTTTAGGCATGAAGCTCATTAGAAAAGAATTGTTTTAAAATCTGGTCACCCTTGTCCTTTCAGATGAAAGTTAAAGTGTGGATGGAAATAGATATTCTGGGTAAGGAAAAAAATAAAAGTAATAGTTATTATATTCAGTTTTTTAATATATTGTGAAGATGTTTCTCAATTAATGATAGCAAAGTTAAAATAAAGGTTCAATGGACGTTAAATGAAAACGTTCAATAGATACATATAAAGGAATTTTGTGTATCGAATCCCAGTTACTTCAGACAGTGACTTAGTCGCTCATCTGTATGCTGTTTTCACTACGATGTCGATGCTGCGAAGTTGGATCTTGTGCAGTTAACCATAGTACTGCGCGAAATGCTCGGTGGTCATTTTGAGCAGTGTCTTATGTAAATACCGTGTCATATGTAAGTACCGCTGTTCCTTTTTGTATTAACGCTTATTTTTCAAGCACCGGAGGTGACGTCATACTTTTTCTTTTGCATTTTCTCGAAATCTAATCTTCGTAGAAGTAGGGTTTTTTTGGACAACTTTTATGGATTCAGAGTGGCGGTTCTCGTTCTGCATAGTTTGTACGGTGGTATTCGAATCCCTGTATATAATTCAGAGTAATAGAGAGTGACAAATTTCTATCCAAAGAGGATGTAAGAACTTTATTTTTGATTGCCGGTGTGATTCGATACTTTTGTCAAAAGGATGCTCCCAAAGTAAAGCGGTATCTCTTAATTAGGGCATTAGTGGATTCAACTGTTTGGCGGTTTCTATATTTCTAACGTTGGTGTTTAGGAAATAAATCACTATTTGTTCTTTTCGAATGTTTCATTGTAAAAAAATGACTTCATCAAAACGAATATCTGAAATCATAGTTAATTTAGTTTCAGTATCAAATATACGAAGAACATGTTGAAATCAGAAATGAATTATATGATTTGATTTTACTCACAAATTAACATATATATTGACTGATGCTCTCTAAGTGAAACATCTTGTCCTAACTGTGGTCATAAAAAGCAATTCTTCCTAAAAAACAATCTGGTATGTAGCCTGAAACTTCATCGGTTTTCTGACATTGTCTTGCCGGAAAAATATTTTCTTTTTAGGGTTCAATATTCCCTTTTCAGCAGTTAGACCTTGATCCCTCCGTATTCAGTGAAATTTCCTGCTATGAATGAAAGATTATAATTTGATGATTATTAAAAAACAATGGTATTCAACTAAATCACAATCTTTCTTTAAATATATATCCATTTGTGACAAGAGATACAAAATTTACTTGTATTTTTTTTTTATTCAAAGGAAACAAAATTCTTCAAATATCAAATATAATAAATTTGAGATATACATGATTAAGCTGAAATCTTGAGATCAATAACCACACAATACTAGAAGTAGGCAATATCATATGAAAACGACTATATGCTTTTTTTTACACTACTATAATTTTTTGCTTCAACAGTGTTGGAGATGCTGCCGTCAGATTCGCACCACCACTTAAAAATTTAAATATTTGCTTTTAAGGCATTTGATGGATTATCTGGTCGTGTCAATTTTTCTATACTAAATGTACGGATGGCAAATTCATATGTGCTTAACACAGAACAGAACAGAACACCACTTCATGCTCCTGCGACTATAATCTTTTGGTTATTTAAACAGTGTAGCGGACATGAAGTGGAAGACACATCGGAAGACGCTCCTTAACTGTCTAGCAAATAAGTGTGCTTAACACAGCCGTTAAATAGAGAAGTGTGGCTTAGCTATGTTCAGATTAAGCAAACAGTGCAGTTAAGAAGAGTCAAGCGATGCTAAATGCTGACATGTTAACCCAATATCGTAGCTAAGTGGCTTCAAGCGTTGTTCAGCCGCGTTTATAAAGAGTTAGAAAAAAAATAGAAATTTTTTCTGCATTTTAAACACACTTTCCAATTTGACTATCATCATGTTTTCAGAACGTAACATGTGAGACCAAGATATAGCTTGCCTGTAGTCTAAACCAAATACTCGGTTAAATAATACAGAGATGATGGTCGAGATTGAATGATTGTCTCCAGTTTATCAACATCAAGCCAGACTAAAGTCCAAAATTTGGAATCTATGGACAACATCTGCCAGCATTGCCTTGCACATTTAAGCTGATTGGAGCTGTTATAACTACCTGCTGTATTTCTGGAATGAAAAGATCATATTTGACACATTCCCATCCATTCTTAATTTGTAGAATTAATAACATCATTTTACTCTTCATAGACAAGTCTACCCTGCTCTTGGATCACTTCTTCCTATTCCTAGTGAAAATGTCGTTTTTTTCTTTCGGTTCCTGTACTGTGAATAGGCAACAATTTAAAGGCAATAAATAACAGCAAATTAAATGTTTTCAAAAACCATTTTGTATAAAATTTAACGAATTTTGTTGAGCTCAAGTCCTAACATTACTCAAAATTGCTGCAAATTTTCACACGGACGAAGCGTGTATATAGAAAGAAAATTAACTGTAGATTAATTGATGTAAGCGACAGGGCTCATAGGAGACGAAACGTTCCTGCAGATGACCATACGGCAGCCGTTATTAAATCAATTAAATTGACGAGTGGTCTTTGAATGGCATATCGTTTTAATGAAAGAAACTGATGAAATCGAAATATTATCGTTATCATTTCAGTCTGTGATGCTTTTCCTTATGTACGTTGCGATGCCATTCACTTAAACTATTCTTGGGTGAAAAATATTGTGGACTTCAAGTTAATATGAGTTCAAAAAAGCAGAACAGTAATGCGTTTTTTTATTTCTCACCCCGACCCATGTCATGAGTGCAGAAAGCATGCCACGTGTCGGCGGGAAGAAAAGTTTGAATAGAAATATTAACGTAGTACAATACAACAAACATTAATGTTTAGCTCCATCTTTAGCAATATCAGTTGGCAATCCGTGAAGATTTCATTATCATCATCATTCTTCATGCAAGTGGTAACCATAAACGATAAACCCCGCTCTGTTTCTGCATCAGGGTTATTGAAAGCTGAGCCGCCAAGACGGAAACACGGGTATTATAGCCTGCAACCTAATAACCATACCGGACTCAACACTAACACCTCCCTGAGGAGGTACACTGAGTCATCGGAAATGTAATGAACACAACCACATCTACTACAAGAGAGACGAGAACCTGCCTATTTATCCGGGACTTTTTATAAATGTGCTCGTGGTGCTCCTTCACGGTTGTTCATACAGGTGGGAATTTCTTCCCACTACATATTGTTGAAACTTTCTTTAAAGTTTAGCAGCAGCTATCGCTTAAATTTTCATAATTTTCAGGATTTTTCAAAGCAATTTACGGTTCCATAGCGAAGATCGAGTTAATTTAGCTATTATTATTAGCAATAAATCTTCTCTTTAACCATTTTGCTCTGACGTCCAGCTAATATAAAATAATAATTCAAATAATAATTATCCATTATTATTGCTTAGTTAAAGGATTGATAGATAATTAATAACTATGGTTTTCATCATCTTATATCCCTTTAGTCGACTTAATAATATGTAAGGATTTCCTGAATATATTTTTCTTATTCCCATTTCATTCCATATTTAGTATAATAATTTGCAGAATTAAATACAGAGAAGTCACATTAATAACATTATGAAGATTGAATTAAAGATTTTGGAATTGATTGCCAGTCTCTAAAACGTTTAATTCAGAACAGTTTTAAATTGTAACACAGTTAAGGAATGATTGCCTCGCGGCTTTCTAAGATATTCAACCTTTTCACCTCTAAAGGTCATAACGCCGAAATTTTGTGAAGACAAGTATTAATCTGAATCATTTTATAAATGAAGCCAGTTGAGAACCCTGGAAAAGTTTGGAAATCTACTTCCTCAAAATGACCGAAGCTTTAACTGTTTGCAACTACCACGAATGATTTTGTTAAGCAAAATCTAAAGATAAGTGCTTAATTAAATAAACCCTATTGATATATTACATTTCTAGTTTCTGCGATTTAAAATTAATACTAATATCATGAATTTTAATTGTAATCATGTTTCGAAATTAAATCTTTTCCAAACATATTGATTTAATTATACAATAATAATGCATTAAGTATTTTTACTTATTGCTATAAGAAATAATTTGAAATTAATTATCATTCTCTATCGAAATAATCTTTTACGAATAAAATTAATGTGGAAGGCATTAATGGAATTTTTAAAATTTATCTAAGTTTATTTTTTACATTGAGAAATAAACTCATAGAACCTTTCATTCATGTAGCATATTTACTAAAATACAGCGTCTTATAGAAAAGTCCATCTAAACGACAAATCAAATATATTTTGAAAGGATAAGTCAATTTTCGCTTTAATCTTCAAAACTTGGGCCAATTATCCCCTTCAAAGGTTTCGAATCCAATTACTTTTCATTATATACACTTTTCTTTAAGAAATTTCATTTTTCTTCGCGGCTGATGTCCTGGATTTCTAATTGGTTAATCTGGATGAATAACTTTTTCCCTGGCGAAGTCAAAAGACTAGAGAAAAGTCAATTACATTCGAAGGTGAAATTCTTTTACGGATGATTCTCTTAATCAATTGCCTGGAACTTCTAAAGGAATTTCATTATATATTTTTTTCTCTAGTACAGGAGGAATTTACGGTAAAGAAAAGTGTTACGCGTTTAATAAGTTTTACTTCTGAGTATATTATCTGAAAGCTTGTTTATGTTGGAGATGTTAGCTCTTTGATTTGATAATTGGATGCAAGTTATCGGAATAAAAAAAATTAAAATAAGAAAAGCATGAATTTTTGTAAAGAAATTACTGCACATTTTCGGAATTAATTACTTTAATCTAAAACTGCATATCAAGAGAAAATGTATTAATGAATTCATTTTATGACTGAAAAGAAGCATTCATTCGAAAGCTGAACTACCGTCGTAAGATTTCACCAGTGCTGTCTGAGATATTTTATTCGCAAACATGTATAATATAGTTACATAATCAGATACAGATAATTTTTCAGATATTTATATTTGTTATACATATTTTTTAAAAAAAACATTGGGGATTTCAAAGCTACATCTGAGCCGTTCATTGTAGCAACTTTCATGGAGCTTAATGAATATTTGAAATGCTTAATGAAAATAAATTAAATTCTTGTATTGATCACAGTCTTCACTGCAAAGTGTATTAGTCACCTTGGCAGTAAACAACATCTAATAATGTGCGCATCTCGAAATGTTTGATTGTTTAAGGCTAATATGAATATCAATATTTTGAGAATCCCTGAATAATATTATTGGAATATAATGGCATTAATAGAAGACTGTAGTCCAAGATTATCGAGGTGTGATTCAACATGAAAAATAAAAATTGAACTTTTCAAATCAACAAATGTTTATTTCAATTCTGTCTCTAATTGAAAAATATTAGAAGTACAGAAAAATAACTGAACAGGAATAAAGCTATTATATATCTTTATCTTAGAGAAATGATATCCAGATGTAAGAACAATTATTTACTATTTCAGCCAAAAAAGCATTAATCTAAACCTATTTATCTGAAAAAATAAGAATATCAGCAATATGTATAAAGATAATTTCAATTATAATTTCACAAAACAAGTGGCTCGAAATGAACAAAAGAACACGCTTAGAAACCGAAAATTCGGATAAATTCGAACAGCTTTTTTTCTATGAACTATCGAAAAGTTTTCAACAAATAACAGGAAAAAGGAAAATATCAATCCAAGAATAGTTTCATTTCAGTATTTCGGCTATTTCTACCAATTAAAATACTCTTCTACAGCTGATTCAGGGAAGCATTCAGATAACGTAGAACACAGTATCAACAGATTAAAGCATCTCCGACTTTTGCTGTCTCAAACAGAGTCGGGCAATAATATCAGATAACAATACCGTAAATACGCATAAAAAATCAGCAAAGTTCATTCATAAAACCTTAACTGGTGCCATGAAAATTATATTCGGAAAAAGGCGTAGTGGGACAGTTTCGTATTTATCTAGCATCATTAAAAATGTAGATTTTTTTAAAAGAATGGAATGTTTACATGTTGCATGTATTAGTTGAATAAATCAGTTGTTATTTCTCTAATATAATTTAATAGCTGAATCCCGCGATTTCGTCACCATAGTAACACATTATTGGTACCTTGTTGCTTTGATAAAATATTTTCATGTCTTTATAGTTTTAATGTAAAAATACTTTTATATGAAATATAATAATAAACAATATCCTTTTGTCATCTTAAATGTTGAAGTAAAATAAAGACATCAAGTGAACGGAGAGATTTTTAATTTTCTCAATAAGTTATTAATCTTTTTTAAAGAATGACATGAAATTTAATTAGACATTGTTGTGTTTCAGTTTTATTTATATAGATAAGCCCTGAACGGAATTCTAGCACAGAATCTTTCCATTGTCAGAGCCTTAATTTTTTAATTAAAATGAGAAAATATGTCGCACAAAAGATTTTCCAGATCTCGTAATTTCTCCAAATATTAGAAACCGTGTCAAACGATTTTTAGAAACAACGTAAAGCTAATTTTATTCATTAGATATTAATATTTTTAAGAATTATACAAAATTAATCATAAATAATAATACAAAGTAATTAAACATTTAAATATCCGTCCACCGTTAAAAGCCACAGTCAAGTTTTGAATCAATTTTTAATGGACAGGAAACCTCAGAACAGTTTTCAAGTTAATGCCACACTTTTCACTATCAGTAAGGTAAAAAAGAAATCTTATTTAAATTTCTATCTTTCTCATGTTTTGGCTATTTTATAATAAATTTACTAAACAAATCTTTGGCACAGCCATGTTATTTTCTTGCGGGATGGAAGCAGGATTTTTAATTAATGAAAAATTCAGAACTTGCCAATTTACTGAGGTGTTGACGTTTGATACCATAAGGAACTCCAAACTTCTACTGATAAAAGCACTTGCATCTTTTCAAATTGTTGCATAAGTGACCCACACTGTCAGGCCGAATTTTAGCGATCATTGAAATGTCGCCATGTGCCAGGTCGGACTGGCCGTAGAAGAGGCACCCGCCGTCAACACGTATTTTTACTATTCTGCAAAGGATCTGTAATCCGTTAAAGAGACAATTTCACCATCAAAAATTAACTTACTTCGTAGTTTAAGTTTGAATATCCGACCTTCAGCGTCCGGGATAGGAGAATTTAAAAAAATCAATTAATCAGTAAATTCGACACAGTTATTAAATAAATACAATATAATTAGACATTTTTCGTAAAAGAAGAATAAAAAAGAACGAAGAAACTCTTTCTAGAGAGAACAATTTGAGCGAGCTGGAAAAATCTGAAGCGAAAAGCAATACTGCTGTTCCATGTATGCCTTCTTTTAGAGAAACAAAGCAGGGGGCCAGATGGAATTGCTGCTGAAAAGAACAGTTAAAGCGAGGGCACTGTATTTAATTTTTTATGTTGTATCTTATAAATCTAACACCCTGGCATGCTGGGTGATGGTATCATCCTCCTGCATGACAATACCAATACTGCTCGCAAAACTCAAGAACTGCTGCTAAAGTTCAGGTGGGATGTCCGGAGCACAGCCCAGATTTGGCACCCAATCTGGTTTCCAAACACTTATATGGAACAAGGTTCTCGTCAAAGAGTGAGAGACTGCCGAGAACTGGCTCAATGGAGAGGGATGTGATTTCTACCAACCCGGGTTAAACAAGTTGGTCCTGGGTCCAGATAAATACCTAAATAGATTTGGTGATTATGTGGAAAAGTGCTTGGCAAGTATGCCTCTTAATTCCCTTTTGTACTTTCAGTGCATTGCTAATAAAAACTTTTTATTACTCTTGTAAACTGTTTTTGTATCCATTCTCGTAGATTATTTGTTTTTTCAAATCACAATTTATCAAGACTCACGTTTAAAGCAAATGAAAGAAAACAACATGACTTTCTTATATTTTTGTAATTTTTAATCAATTAAATTATTAAGTCACTAAAATTTAATTTTTAAGGTTGAATGATATAATTATATGTATACAATTAGTTTAAAAATAGAATTTTGAAATTCAGGGAGAACTAACTGCATTTTCACAAATGTCAAATTTAGAGTATATAGGAAATCAAATGACGTTGCCAATTCGCATTATTTTTCCTAGGCACTAACAACCCTCTCTTTATGCAGAACCTCAAAAACATATCTTCGAGAAATTATTTCGAAATTTTTGTGCAAATAATTTATGCTCGACCGAGATAAGCCGTGGTTTGATGGATGGACGAAATATGCGTATCGCAAACGGTGTTGTGGTGCCTTTCTATCCTGAAAGAAAAAAAATTACGAATAAAATAAAAGAGCAAAATTTAGAATATCATAAGGAGAAAATGAGGTAACTAAATGGGACCACAACGATAATTAAGAGTTAGAGGTGTAAGTACACATTTCAAAACTATGCTGTAAAAGAACAGACAATTCGAAATTTCCTTGCATATATGGAAATGCCTTTTGCACTTTTCCTTCCATTAATCATCTAATCAGAAAAAATTTTCATCTTGAAACATTCATTGCTCTCAAGATCATTTATAAGAAATTTTTACCAAACATCTTTCATTTTCAACTGTTGTTTTCTTCAATAATCTACTTTTTTTCGCTGTACACCATGTTAGTCCTACAAGTGGCAGCTACTTGCATGCATTTACCACTTGTCTATGATGAAATGCTTTATTCAGACTAGAGTCTTTGAATAACCCATGCATTTACCACCGTCATGATTTGTGACGATTCTCTATAGCTGTTTCTTGGTCGATTCTCACTCTTTTAAGACGATAGAATAAAAAAAATGTTGAAATCAAATTCATGTTTTGTATGAGGGATAAGAAAGTGAAGTTGGGTCGGTAGTGTGTGAATAAATACTACATGACATAGACAGTTACATATATTATATTAGAAGCGTTCATGTAGACAATGTGCAGAACATGTTCAAGACAACTACAAAATATGGGACAAAAGTCTATCACGATCTGAAGTTTAAAATTCTTTTTAGGGGAACCTTGAATATCAAATTACGCATTCAATTGAAGTTATATTTCTGGCAAACGACATGGTCGTCTAAGGAGGCTAGTTAATAAATATTGTTTAATTTTAACCGTAAGAATATATATGATTTAACAACGGTAAATATTTGTTTGTGAAACTAACTAATATAGCAATAGATAGAATTGCAAGAACTCTTTAATTTTACAGCCTCTGAAGTAATTAATATTTCTATGATTCCTATGCGTTAAATGTATTTCCGCAGAAATGTCTGATATTTCTTTATCATTCAATTAATTCTTAATTTTTGAAAACGTTCTAAAACGAAGACTACTAAAATCCAATTAATAACGTTCTGCTGAATAAGCTGAGGTTCAACAATCAATGAGATAAACAGCGATAAATGTTGCAAAAAATGCATTTGCTTCTTCGCTAGTAGTACAATATGTAGGGCACACACTTAATCTAATAACAAACAATTCTTTAATTACAATAATCTATGTCCTGCTTGATGAAAGACACAGTTCGTTCTAAGTAATTAAGAAGAATAGAGCTTAATAATAGTTTTTTCCTCAATTCTCTAGAAAATATTTAACAATAAGGGATTATTTCTGTATGTTATGCAAAAAATACTTTAATGTCCTGCAATAACTTAAAATGGTTTGTTTAAATCTCGAGTATTTAATTTTAAATACTCATAGAGAAAAATATTTTTTTCCATTACTGTAAGAAATAATACTGAAAACCATTTAAAAATGTTGAGCCTCATATTAATTTGATACTACGGAACAAGCACTTCAGGAATTCATTTTGATTTGCTAGGTGACGTCTTCGCATGAGAAAAGATAAAAAATTTATCGTAATTTTTAAGAATAACAGAAAGTGCATAAAAACGAGAAAGGAGGTTGTTTACCAACATTGTTGATCAAGTTAAAACACAAAATGTGCGAATCTTCTTAATTAAATTTCTAACTGAAAAAATATTTATGTTTAATTAAGTTTGTTTTCCAGAAACCTTGTTAAGATGTGTTGCTTTTAAAGAAATTTAATGAAAAAGGATTTTTATGGCAGAACAGGGCAGGCAATTTATTTTCTAAATGAATTTTTCAAGCCAAATACGATCTCAGCTTATTTTTAAGGTATGGCTATTTTTTCTCTCATATTATAAAAACTCTCAGAAATTCGAGCGCAGTTTAGTTTTTAAATGACACAGAAGCTGGATTTTCTTCATTTATGGTTACGATAATCATATGCTTAATACAATTAGGTTTGTAGATGCAACGTCAAGTGTAAAAGATTGTTTGATGCGGTAAGTGAATGAAACATTTAGACTGTCCACGTGCTTTCAACTCAAATCTGAGGAAAAGAAACAAATATGCTCTGTCAGGAGCATCGATATATCGTAACTTTAAAGAAAATGAAGCAAGCAAAATATTTATATGTTTCGTTTAGAAATTCTTATATGAAAAGTTTTGTTATTTTTTTTATTTTCCCGAGAACTGATTCTGTTAAACGCTATTGAAAATAGAACGCATGTGGATAATTGCATGATTACTCCACAGTTAGCACACTGTTTGCGTAGGGTGTCTCAATAAAAACTTTTTTCAAAAAGCATAGTTCCTCAAGGTTTTTCCCATTCTTTTTGGTCCTAATAGAAAGTATATGAAGTTTCAGCCCTCTAAGTTAACTGTAGGGTTTGCCTGTAAGGCACTGAAATTTGAGAAAAGCTCTTAAAATGTAAAATTTTAAGAATGTTTTTAGAAATTTTACATGGTTACTAATGTGTTAAAACTGGTTTAAACGTGATCCTATAAACATGCTTACTAATATTATGAATATAAATTATAAGTTACACAATGCTACGCATGTTATAAAATATCTGAAAAAAGCTTGATATCTGTAAAATATTCAGAAAATGATAATTTTCAAATTATTGGCCCTTTACAAACAACAATTTTAATACATAAAACTAAATTATCATAACTAAAAGCAATCTTTTTCATTAAAGAATACAAATAGTTTTAGTTAACATTGCGCTAGTTAAAGCTAAAAGACAAAACATGACCTCCGGCTTGCACAAGTTTCCCCAAAATGAAAAAAGAAGCTTCTTCATTCTTATCTTTGTTTGCTGTCTATGAGTTAACGCTCAATCTTAGGATTGAACAAGTGCTCAGTCCATAATTTCTCTAAAGTGATGGAAGACCTGATTCACATCAGTGAAACTGTGAGAAGAGCAAACAAAAGAAAAAAACTGACTTCACTGCACCCAAAAACTCTGCTTTACATTGAGATTCTAAAATTATGACAGACCAAAACAAAGTGTTTTTTGGTAGACTCGCCGTTCTGATTTCTGGTGTCCCGGGTTTAAAGAAGGTAAACATTTCAGTGTTCCAGCTATACTAGTTGGAACTTCACAGTCACAGGAAACAATATTTTTGAGGTAATTGAAGACTGAGGGTTGTCTGAAAATATTTTTTCCCTGTGTTTTCTATAGTGTAGCTTCAAACAATGAATGGAAGAACTGTGCGTCTGTCCAGTTATAGAATCATTTGAAAAGGTAGCTACTGTTTTGGGCTTATAAATGACATGTTTTTGTACTTCTTGAAGGTGCTCCGTGAAAGTTTCCAGTGCATCAATTGGCACCGAGTTTAAACAGTTTCAAGAAAAACGGCCCACAGTTAAAAACTGCAAGAAGCAATTTTAAAAGTTGCAAATCAAGAGCCATAAACTGTTAAGTTGAAAGAAGAGAGTGTCTCCTTTCTCAAAATTGTTATTAACAAAGAGAAAAATCTGCTTCTTCGAGGTGGCTACAGGGAATGTATGCCGAAATTATCCTGAACAATGTTAGGAGAGTTTGTTGACAAAAGCAGGGAGTATTTCACAAATCCAGTTGGTTGCCAACTACTTTACTCCGAAAAGATGTATGCTTTTAGTAAATGATTAGAATACTATAATGGTAAAATCCGAAAACTGTATCAAATATGTTTGTTCTGACCTTTGCTTTTTGTTAAGGTTTGGTTGAATGCCCTAAAAGCTGCACATGCTCCTGTAAATGATTTGATACTTTGGGAGTCCCTGAATTTCTACGAAAAATACGACCCTGGAGTTGTCCGAGCTGCTCTTTTAACTTTTAGTAGACATTTGTGATATTTGACAGGAGAAGCATTAACATTTTCTTTATTCTCTAAGAAAGTGTCAAACTCTGAAAAGAAGAAGACTTGAGCATCCTTAATGAAGTGCAAATATGATGAAAAATAACTTCACTCTGGTGTCCCTGTTTGATATTATACCACAAAACTGCATCAATTTGTTAGATCGAAGTCGAGATTGATCTTTCATTTGTTCAACCAAAATGGAGCTGGGTTAAAAAACAATTCTCAAGCTTCGGAAAAAGATTTAATGTTGAAAGAAATGAAAACATTTATCAAGAATTTACAATTAGTAAATGGCACAGCCGGACGTGGATTAAAACTAATTGAAGATTTCGGTGAATCGATAAACAAAAATGAAGAATAGACTGAAAATCCGCTTTAGTCTGTTGAAGAAAGTAGGAAAAAACACCTTGTTTTAAGAAGTCAGTTTTAAATAAATTTTAAAGTAATTGAAGTGATGATATTAGATTATTTGACAGTTATTATAATTTTTACAAGTTATTTGGACGATTAACAGTTGTCAGTATTTAATTTTTTTCTTTCTTTAATAGTGTAAAACTGTCAAGTAAAATTATAGATTTTAACTTATCACTGAATTAATTTTTATACCCTTCTTTGAGCTATTATTGTGAATATACAGTTGCTGTCTAATGGTGTTTACAAAAGGCAAGAAAGCAGAATTCATGTAAATTTTCATCATTTTATACTTTTTTTCTTCAAGTCATAATTGGCTAAGGGTATAGTTAGTAATTATTCATGTTTATATTCTAAGTAAACATGTCGCAAGGAACAAATATAAACTACTTTTAACACATTGTAGACATATGAAATTTCTAAAAAAATTCTAAAACTTTTACATTTTAAGAGCTTTTTTCAAATTTCATGGCTTTACAGGCAAATCCTACTAATAACTTAGAGGGCTGAAACTTCATATACTCTCTATTAGAACCAAAAGGAATGGAAAAAAACTGGGGAGCTAAGTTTTCGAAAACAAGTTTTTTTTTAGACACCCTACAGTTTCCGGGATTTTTACCATAATCCAGAACGAAATGTGGATAATTCTTTTTTTTTTAAATCTTATATTTCTCTTAAAATGACAATAAATTCAAAATTATAGCTTGTTTTTAATACAACTTTCAATGCATCCTTGATTTGAGCATGTGTACATTTTTAAATGAAATCTTTTATGCAAATTTATACATTATAAATACAATATATCAAATTGAATTCAAACTTTTAATAAAACTAATTCTTTATAATACACTATATTCACTCATATTTTTCAGAATATTTTTACATACGCTTTTTGTACAATACGTCTTGAGGATAGTCAGTTCAAACTCATAAATTTACCTTTATTTGTTTCATGACCTTGGTGTCTCCAGGTTCTACGAATCGTCCGTCCTCTACGTAGTACAATGTCTGACAATAAATGATAGGTAATTTTTATGTCTCTAAATATCCGCTTTTACTAATTTCTCGAACTCCCTACTCCTTAATTTCTTTTGTCTGCTCCCACTATCTACTGATAGTATGCGAGTTTACTCGTGTCCCTCAAAAATGTGTTAATATAAAGTTCGACAACGGCATGGACAAATTTTAAAACTCTGCCAAATATAAACATTTATTTACAATGGTATAAAACATAATAAAATGAAACCATAATAGGGGAGGTGAGAAGAAGATGGCAATGTTAATATTTAACCATTTTTCATAAATTAAGTTCCTGAGGTAAAATTTTTTCTTTGCATATATTATTAGATTAACCTTTTCTTTTGTTATACTTAAATTGAGAAATTTTTATTTTAATATTATGAAAGTTATTTTGCCATTCAAAATGAATGAAGCAAAAAAGCCAATTGATGAAAAGATGAAAATTTTGACAAGAGTTCAATACATTTTTAATTTTAGAAAATTTAGGGCCGAACACTAATTAATTAAACGTTGTTAAGTATTTTTCCTTAAGGGAACTTATTGGATGGGGTTGCTAGGATTATTATGAAACGTTAATTGAAGGTAGGTGCCCAAAGATAAATTTTAGTTTATTATATATAGATATCAATTATCAAATCAATACTGGGTACTGAAATATACAACACAATGATAAGCAATTCTAGCTATACTCATATAAATCACTTACCTTTGCAGACCTGAAAAACCTAGCCACTAAATTAAATCATCTGAAAAAAGTAGTACATTGCAAATTGTGAAATCAAATTAGAGAAATTAGAACAGAATCAAATTAGATTTTAAAATATTGTTTATTTAATAATTGTTAAAATTAAGCTTTACTGCCATGATTTTACAGATGATATATTTTGATTAAGATGCACACAAAATGACAGGAAGAACAATACACATAAAAACAGCTGCGGCTTTAAAAAACAATACACTATAGCGCTATTATCAAAAAAACTAAAATTCTTTCATTGAAACTTTTTGCTCTATGAATTTTAGAGCCAGAATTGAAAAAGGTGAAAGCATACTTCGTTTTCTAACATGTAAGAAAACTAAAAAAATTCACGTGAGATCTCATTTAATGAATTGAAAGAATAGGCAAAAACGTTGCCGTCGAAAATTGTAGATCTGAAAGGCACAGAAAGTTCACCAGTTTGTTGGCTGTAATGCTTTTCGCTCCTGCAATTCTCAACGACATTTTCAGCAATATTCAATCTCGTTCAATACAACTGAACATTCGCTGCATATTTACACACCTTGAGATTTTTCATCAGATCACATAGATTGGCGGACATTTTTCGTTGCACAAGAAGTCTCTGTTTTCTCTAAAGATCGCATAGCTGAAACCCCAATCTACAAAACTCTTGCAGAAAAAAGTTGGAAAAGGAAGCTGGTGATTCCAATCATTTCTACTTCTTCCAGACGAAAACTCCAACCACTCGTTCAGTCAAGCACAAAGGAATTCAAAAAATTACATAACGGAAAACTCTTCCAGTGAAGACGCCAAAACCTAATAACGCGAAATTCCTACGCAGAAACAAGATGGCGAGGAAATAGTCCCGTAGAAAATTTTAGATTTATAAATTAATAAAGTTGATAAATTAATGGAAACAACAAAAGTTAAGACAAATAATAATTAAGTCGAATACAAAGTAAATAATTAAGAAAAATTTAGATATTTAATGAAACGGCTGAAAATTATCGTTTGAATTTCAAAAGTTGTCAAAGATGCCACAAGAGATGAAATAAACTTTGGTGGCGAAGAATTAAATAATTAAAAATACTGACAAAACCGAAAAATGATGTAGATGCAATTTTTGCAATCTAACAGAACTGAAAGTTGATTTTAGATAAAATTTAAGCTCTTAGTAAATTCATACAACTCAAAACGAGTATTTTTCATTTACAAAAATTATACACGAATTCTCCTTATTCAGAGTCTGAGGCCATCATGTGTTGCATTTGCAACACTCTATTTAATCTTGTGATAGAGGGTCAACATAGATTTCATCAAATGTAGTGCACTGTATATATTTTCTTTGGAAGTTTGAACTGACGGCATTAATGTCAGAAGTTTGGGCTTTTTAAAGGAATCAAACTTCAGTTTCTCTCTAATAATTCCTTTTATGCATGCACCCTAGCCTCTTGTCTTTGCTGCTTTAAATTTTCTTCTTCCACCTTCTGTGTGTCGTTCAGATCCGACATATCTTTTATTGATAGCTTAATAAAATATTTTCTGTAGGTCTCACACCTTCAAACATTTGATGGAACGAACAGTGGATAATGTAGCTGAAGAAAATTATACTAAATAACTAAAAAAATCATATATTCTTCTAAAAGGAAACAGTAAAATGCACTTGGGGCAAGATGAAGAGATCATCAACTTTCCACTGCCAAATTGCCCTCAGAGGAAAGTTAAAATCTTTGTTTTTTTAGTTGGATTAACAAAATTTAGATAAAAAATAAATAGTAATTATGAACAGCGTATTGTCTAAGGTAATCATGCATATCAAATAATAAAGAAATATCTTAGGTATTAGTCTACTAGATCTTATGTTGAAGGTCTTGAAAATTACACGTCAGGCAGAAAACACGAACAACATATAACAAACAACGAAATAACCTCAGTTGCTTCACTGTGCAGATTTTTAGTCTACAGCAGTGTAGATGGCTGATATTTCCGTAATGTATCGCTGCCAAGTAGTATATGAACTTAAAATTAGCCATTCGCCATCTTGGTCGGCTTGCCATCTTGCCCTGACTTCCCCTACTAGTACTGTGAATCTGTTCTTCATAACAGTTTCTAAAGGTATATCCAATATTCTTATTCATTTAGAAAGCGTTCTCTTTTCCAGGGGCACCAGACAGCATAATTTGTCTCTCTACAAATACATTCTTTGCCTCCATATATACACTACCTTATATTGATGTAATTACAATCTTAATCCTGTCAATGCACAAAATTTCGTACTTATTTTATGCACAAATTTTATTCCCTTTATTTTGAAAAAATATATTATTATTAGTAAAGTTAAGTCAATATTTGCTGAAACGAATTTGTAGAAAATTTTAAGCTCGAAAGTGGAGGTAGTCTTCATATTTTTATAACATCAATCGTTTGGCTAAAATAGCTCAAAAATATACTTTCAAAAAAAGAGGGTAGTTAGAACTAAACAAATAAAAGCAGCTCTCAACCTGAAATATGATATTTTCTCTCCTTTTTTCATTAAATGCGGATTAATTACAGAAATCTTAGCATCTCAGTATTAACAAAATTACAATTAAATGTCTTGTCATCACCATAAGAATTTAAATGTTTTAATGGCGCCAAACTCGTCATTGATTCGCCAACACATTGATTGAATTTTTTTATTTTATTTCAAGAGGGTCGTCTTGCATGCTCTTGAAATAAAATAAAAAAATTATATATACATAGCTTTTTATGCTCAAAGGAATATTTATGCCAAATCTTAAAGAAATCGATCAACGTGTTTGGTCGTGACTGCATAACAAACAAGTTTACAAACAGGGTAACACCGAATGGTTGATTTAAAAAAGGCTCGCTTCGCTCGGTCGATTAAAAGAAACATACAAAACGACGTATATATAATTTTACTGTAAATATTATGTTTTAGAAAATATATGTGTAAAACAATATTACAAATATTATACGTATACAAATATTTTTAAGATGCGAATAATTAGGATTTAATATGGATACAATGGTTCGCAATCAGTTACAGAGAATCGTGGGAAATGCACTTGTAGGAACTCACATTTTACAGTAAAGATACGGTCACGAGGGCATTTAGGAGGGGAGACAAGGAAGTGAGGAAAATTAAAAGGTATTTTGACCCACCTCGTTCCACCGAATGATTTGAAACTTTCATCAATGGTTTTGTTTGATGTACATAATATTCACATGCATTTCCGTATAAAAAACAAGAATAGTCGGGAAAATATAAAGGTTTCTTTTAAAAAAAAAATTTCTAGCATTTTTTTGCTTATAACATGCAGAGGTTTCAATCAATTTATATGACACTTACAAAATACATGCCAATATATAAAAGAAGCATTGTATTAAAATTTGAATGAAATATTTTTGATATTACAAGAAATGTGAGTATTTGGATTAAATAACTTTTTTCTGCACATGTACGGAGCGAAGCGTAATTTTTCTTTTATAACTTCAGAGCCTTCTTTATTATATGCAAATATTACCTCATATTTCATCGATTGGTATCGTATTTGTAAGTAACATTTCAATTTTTTCAAATGCACTTGGTTACTCAAAATGAATGTTTTGTGAGGCACTCCCAGTATAACATATGAAACTATTCTGTCTGAATGTTATTAACATTGCTGTGAATAATTTTTAGCCATAATTAACCTTATTATTCGAGGAACGGGAAAAGGTATGCAATTCCCAACAGGTTTATTATCTCCATTTAGCCTCTCTTTGGAAGGGGCATTAGAGCATAATCTCAATAATCATCGATGTAACGGAGTACCGGAATAACTGTTTTAATCAAAATAGTAATTATTTGAAATAATAATGCAACTTTAACATTTGTTAAAGTGTAATTGTCATAATTAGTATTCAAAATCTTTTCCATCAATGTTCAGTTAATGCCGACAACAAGCATCAGCGAATGCAGGTTTGTAAAAGAAAATTATTGTGTGCAATTGTTAACAGAAACTATTCTATATATGTAAATACTACCTTATATTTCATCGATTGGCATCATATTTTGTAATACATATCTCAACTTGTTTTTCAAATGCACTTGGTCTCCCATAAGATATATGTTCTTTGAGACACTTCCAGTATAACCTCTACAAATGTTCGGTCTGAATGATATCACCATTGCTGTAACCATCAAACGACTATTAACAATAATAATACTTTAGTTATCGAGGAAATGGGATAGGCCTGTTATCCCCAATTGGTCTGTTATCTCCTATTAGCCTCCCCTTGGTAAGGGGCATTGACCTCTTTCCTATACATAGAGTATAATCTCAACAATTGGTGTTTAATGATCTTATCAAAATGGTACCAACCAATTTTCACCCAATTGCAATAACATTGAAATAATAATACAAATTCCAGTAATTGTAAAAATGTTAATGTCACAACTAGCATTTAGAAATCTTTCTCTATCAGTGCTCTTTTAATGCCGATAACATGCATCATGTATACATATAATCAAGAACGGGTCTCAATTCTGTCGGAGACCCGCATCTAGACACAGCTTTGTACCCCATCTGTTTAAAAAATAATCTTTTATTGTAATACCTAATAGTTACTTTGATTGTTGTAATAATGCTTTCTAAATAAAGTCGTTCGGGGGACGGCTTTCTGGTGCGGGGCCCTGTGTGCCCCGTGGGGCGGGGTAGGTTGATCGCTTTTTTCTACAGGCAGCCACCTAAACTGCGAAAAGAGATCACACGATCTCAAAAGCGGGGCTGTCCGTAGTGTGAAGAAGAAGAGCCAGATATATAGGTCAACTTATATAAAAATTCCTGTTGAATACCATTAGTATTCAGAAAGAGATCGGCATTGCAATTTGGTGAATGCTGTACACTCCAAGAGAGGCTAACTGATGAGGGTTCTTCCACAAACTGATATTTTTAAACTTGAATCACGAACGGCAATATTGAATTTCAGGAAAGTTGAATATCCTGAATACACATGTATACTAATAAATTAAATACATAATTTAAATTGCATTTCGATGATAACTCTTCTAGGATTCAAGTTTAATAAATTTCAGTTTCTGCATGGATCCTTATCATTTAGATTCTCTTAGAGTGTAACCCTAGTAGCATGAACTCATCGTTTTTTGCCTGGCTTTTCATCTAAATCATCGTAAACTGATCCAGTATCTTCGAGACCATATCGTTTAGATCAGTATCCGAGAACCTGTTTCCGTTTTGGTAAATTTGATCGGAAAATGATATATTTATGAGCAGATTTTTCGATGAAAATTTGCCAATCGGAAATTCACGGCATATAGATACCGTTCCGATATCGGATAATGCTGAAAATTGCATTAAATCATTGATAGTCGAATCTGATTTGTCAACAACCTTGTGATGTGTCGTTCGAGAGTATTTGCAACTTCAATGACTGCCACTAGCTAGCGTCGACCTGACAGTGCTTAATATGACCGTCTTTCATTTGGAAAAAATGTAACTATTTATTTTATTCTTAATTATCTTTATTATTTTTATTACTTGTGGTATGTTTAGTAAATGAATAAAATTATTATAGCGCTTTTTTGAAGGTTAGATATAACATTAACATGCAACCTATGATTGAATAATTATCATTCTCAGTGCAAAACAATATATTCATTCTAGAATAATTAATTACTCTCTGTGTATAAAGAAGTTTGCACACGCATACATAATAAAAATTGGTGATAATTTTGAACAGTGCAAACAATTGCTCTCGTACCACCTTTTCCAGATTCTACTCTCCGATTTAATGTAAACAAACGCTCTCGCACCGTCTTCTCCAGTTTAGCCTTCTCGACCAGTCAATTCCAAATGTTTTCTGGGCCTATCAGTTGTGAGTAACAATATTATAACTGTTAATTTCTTATCAATTAAGATTTTTTTCCCTCGAAATTGGCAATTCCAAAATATTTTCAAAATCCAGATGTTTTTCTAAGTTTGGGGGTAATATCTCTTCCAATATTGTGCTAATAGCATTAAAAATGTTTTTAAAAGCTTCGCCTTGCTCATACGAATAAGAATATATAACATATATGTGAAATTTTCTTTTGCTTCTATTTTTTGGGCATCTATTTAATGTGACTTTGACAGAACGCTCATTCAACGAGAAGAATAAATTTTGCTTTTTTCCATTATCTTCTTACATACAAACTGTTAGCTCCTCATTTAGTTCATATCAGTTGTGGGTAACAATATTTTAACTGTTTATTTCTGTTTATCTAACAAATTAAGATTTTTTTTGCCTCAAAATTGGCCATTTTCAATTTTTTCAAAATCTAGATGTTTTTCTAAGTTTTGGGGCGATATCTCTTCCAATATTGTGTTAATAGCAATAGGTTTCAATTTATTTAGGGAGGATGCTTTATTTTTAAATATCATTAACTTATCATATGGAATCATCAAAATTTTAAATTAAAGAACAGTATCAAATCGTGCATTAAATCAATTTTCATTCTTTCAGTGTGATTTTCTGAGCGGTATTGGAAATTCTCAGCAAGCTGCTTTCTACTAATTTGTCGTTGGAAGGGAACTAGGAGTGTGAAGTTGAGATTTTCAACATTTAATCTCATAAACAAGTTGATTTTTGGTAATTTTTTATTTTGTACTTTCTTGTTGGTTATATGCTTAATGTCTGATGTGTGTGTGTGGCTAATTTGATACTTCAGAAAATGTGAGAGGATATTGCTGGAGAATGTGTATTGTAAGAGTGTGATTGCTTGTTATCCATCAAAAATTTTGACTTTTGATGATGGGCATACCTGTCAAATCTTTGGAATTTGATAGCGGATTTCAGATTGAAATCTTGAGCAAAATCTTTTATCTTCCCAAACTAAAAAGAAAGTTTTATCTACTTTATAGATAAACTATAAAACACTTTGTCTAATCTGACTACAGTCTCAAACATTTCCTAGCTTATTGCAAGTATGTTATTCATGTTCCATGCTTTTATGAGTAAAGGAGGGACATTTCAATAAAATGCAGAAAAATGTTACTTTAAATTTTAAGAGTTTTGAACTTAATATAAAGGGATGGAATTTTGAATTTTGTGTGTTATTATTTTTAATTTTCATATTTCGTTCGATGATTCCTTCCGGAACATCCTGGGAAGGAAAAACTAATCTCCCCTCCTTCTCTTAAGAAACATATGAAGCCAAAGACCAGTTCTTCCCATCCCAGAATAATTTGGTTAATTATCTTTTCAGTGTTTGAATGGTTCCAAAAAACTTTAATTCAGAAACTTGCCCGGAATTTATAAATTTGTTGAGTGATTTATCTCTTCAAAAAATGTATGATTTATATATAATTATTGTAAATTAATCATTACATCATGCATCATCCATTGCCACCCTTATTACTATTGTTTGTTCTAAATATTTTTACAAAATATTGCATTATTGTAATCGACTTGAACTGTTTGATGAAAACAAAAATTGGAAAAAATAATTATATAGTAACAAAATAATATAATAATCTTATCTTCTTTCCTTATTTCAGAAATATTGAAAGCATATAACTGGAAAACAAACTAAAACCTAAATTTTCAATCTCTACTAATAATAAATGTGTGCGTCTGTGTGTGTGGAACCGCTGGACACAGAGATACGAATTTGGCAAAAACATACTTGGGCGCGATTGTGCACCTCGGAGTCCTTTATTTCAAATTTTAGTTAAAATTTTAATTAATTAAAAATAATCGAATTTTCGGCGTTTTTCCTTAATAACTTTAGAACATATTACAGCACAAAACCTATTTTTACACCATCTCAAAATGCAAAAAAGAACCTTTTCAATGATATGAATTAAATATCCGTACACTTTTTCTCTACCTTTAATAAATTTTAAATATATTTTTGGCAAAATTTACAATACTTTTTATTGTTGCAGCGCAATTCAAGCCGTTTTGAGTGCTTAAACAAATATTTAATTGCGTGCTTCTCCTCTTTCATTGTTAAAAGCTTAGGTAATATCCAAATACATTTTGCTATCTTATTTTATTTCTTTAATTTTTTTTTTGGAATCTGCAAAACAAGTTCTAGCTATGATTGCTATGTTTTTGTTATTTTTTGCAGCATGTTTTAATCCAGCTAACATGCCACAGGCCATTAAATGTACTACGCCGTTTTAATGTTGAAATCGAATGCAAACTTTGGAAGAGGGATAAGAAAGTTAAGATGACGCCGAAAGCGTGCAATTAGATGTTACATGACATAGTCAGTTATTTGATTTCATTAGAGACATTTATGTATACAATGAACAGACAAGTTGCAAGGGCACCAAAAGAACATGGGTTAAATGTCTACCACAATCTGAAGTTTAAATTCACTTCTTTAAAGTAACCATGAATGTAAAATGATGCAAGATTCAATTTAAATCATATTCCCGGAGAACAAGCTGGCCGTCGAAGGCGTCTAGTAATAAATAGAAGAAGAGAACCATTAAATCTATAATGAGATCAAGCAAACATAAATTATTGTTATTACATACACCAACGTGAGTAGGTAAAATAATAGGAACAAAATTCACTCAAACTTCAATTCGTGATACAGGGTGATTCTACGGTCATGGGACAAACTTTGAGGGATGGTACAGCTTACTAAAGCATACATTTTTTAGGAATGTATGGTCGTAAGTGTCGCGTTGAGACACGAACACAAAAAATGAGGCATCGAAAGAAAACCATTGTTTATTTACAACATTATCGCAAAGTGCTTCATTGCAGGAATGTTTACAATAAATGCTCAAAATTGAGATCACCAACAGTAATACAAACAAGGCAGTTGTGAATGACTGCCAATGCTCTGAGTAGAGGGAAGTAGTGCATGGTTCGGCATGCGCTTGTAATGAAAATGTTCCTAATATAGCCGTAGCGCTGCTCTGCTGTTCCCATTAGCAGCACCCGTAAATTAGATGCATGTCTACCTTTTCACTTTTCGTAAACTCTCCCATCACGGCTGAAAAAACAGTTGCAAATGACGTTCGCCCGCAGATGCATCAGATCACGGATGACCAGGCACACTATTGTCCTCTAACCACAGCATTGCCAGCAAATCACAGAATCCTAGTTTGTATTACTGTCGGTGGTCACAATTTTGAGCATTTACTGTAAACATTGCTGCAAAGAGGCACTTTGTTACGAAGTTGTAAATAAACAATTTTTTTTTCCATTTATGTCTCATATTTTGTGTTCGTGCCTTAATGCGTCACTTCCGACCATACATTCCTATAGAAAATATGTATGTTTTACTAAGCTGTGCCACCCCTCAAAGTTTGTCCCGTGACCGTAGAATCCCCCTGTATACAGGATTCACTGCTTAAATACTTTCCCCAGAATCACCAGTACCCGTTGTAATTTGCCTGTTTATGGGGAAACAATATATTTGAATGGGACACATACGATTGCGGGTGGCAGAATTCCAGGCAGGTTCCAGCTATCTCCGAAACTGCGAAGCTTTTTGGCTTTTCTAGTGCAACAGCGACTAGACTATTAAAAGAATGACAGCTCAAGCAAAAAAAAATGAGATAGAGGGATGCAGGAATTGCCGAGGAACGAAAGATGAACCAGATAACTGATATTCGTTGCGTGCAGTAACAGAAGAAAACCGTAGCGAAACAAATAGGAGCACAATGGAACTTAGGAACATCCCAAAGCACATCCGAGCTGTCTAGGGATGAAACGTACAAAGAATTGGCTTTTAGTAGCCGACGATTAACAAGAGTTACTAGATTTTGCAACAAAATCGAGGCAAGCGTAATATGTGGTTAAAAAACGCCGATATTGGACATTTGATGTGTGGAAAAATGTTTTCTCTTCTGAGTGTTCAAAATTATTCTCTATCATGATTACGCAGTGTTTGTTTGTGGTGCATTTGAGGGATGAATTGGAGAATCTGTTTACAGCTTCGAAACCCTACCATCCGATCAGAGGGAAATAATAGTTACCATTTTGTAAGCATGGTCTTATATTCCCCTTCTATGGTTTTCAACAACTTGTAAAATCTATACTTAGAAGAATATTTGCTGACATCAAACCCTGAGGAGGTACAGCACGATTAAAACTGCGTAGAAATGTGCTCTTAATATTTTCATTACTAAGCGCGTGCATATATACAGGGTGTCCTAAAAGAGTGAAAAAAGCATTTCTTTCATTGAATATTGCGACTGGACTTATACTTCGAATTACAAAGTTTCGTAAAATAAGATAGGAATTTACGTGAAAACAAATTGGCTTGTTTGGAAGTTGAAATTCAAAAGTTGAGAAAATTAAATTTCTACTTTCCCCATAGATCAAAAGTGTCAATGAGTAAAATGTTCCTCTTACACTCATCTATGTATAAGCTAAGTTTCACTATTCTATCTGTAAAACTTGCAGAAATATATTAATTTTTAAATTTAAAGGGCCGCTCACAAATTTATATAAAGAAGTTTAGTGAAGAAATGCAAATTTATCCAACATCGAGAAACTGCGAAATGCAAATATCGGTCTAGTTGAAGGTCATCCAATCTTTAAAAATTGAAAAAAATTGCCAATGATACATACTCAGTTTCATTGGCAGATATTTGCAATTATCTATTTGATAAAGAATGGAAGGACAACTTGAGGAAAGAAAATTTAACATAAAACAGGAAAATAGATTAATATAAGACAATAATATTAAATTATTTGCTCTCAACGTTGTTCGCATTACTTAGTTTTACCTGAAGGCTGTGATGACTCGTCCTTTAGGGTTGCAGAGTTGCAGAACTCCCTAATTCGAATTTTCGTTATTATTCTAATTTGCTTACTTCTCCACTCTGAGAGTTCTGTCATCAACGGAAAAATATAGAAACGAGAGAAGAAGACAGAAAATGCATGAAAAGGTGAGGTAGACATAGGATGGGGCTGCACACCAAATAATTTTGGAAAGCGCCAAAATTCGCACATTTCTTACAACTAAGTGGCATAATGGGAGAAGGCGAATTGCTCTTCTTTCTAACTTTTAACTTAGCCATAGCTGAATTTTCGGATGCTCCTATTTGACGCTAAGCCAACTTATGTTCTCCCCCGTTTCAATCTCACCCATGGTTCGCCTTCGCGCTCTTGATTTGTTTTTCTTCGATTTCTCTTTCATTGGCTGATTTTAGGATCTCGGTTCACTTTCATGTTGCCTCAACGGGAACTTGGCTGGTTCCTACGTATTCGATTTCTGTTGTTGAAAGTCACTCTCCGAAGGAAAAGGACTGTAATTTTCTAAAACACAATTCAGATAATTACCACTACAAGTTTGGACTATTTGAAGGTAAAGATATTTTTGAAAAATTGCATTTCAGTTGTATTCTAGTAATATATTTATAGCCCAGCTTGTTCCTAAGCAGATGAGCCGTCATTGCCGTTATGTCACCGTGGATATTTTTCGAAAGTTCTCAAGACGTACTATTGTTTTAAATACGTCAATTAATATATTATTTGACTATTTTTTAAATTTCACAAGAATTAACAAATGCATTGTTATTCCCCGATTCCACATTTTAAATAATTTATTGACATATGTATATATTATCCCTACAATGTACATCGAAATACTGGATCAAACAGTAGTTAGAGGTAAGGAAAAGTAGTCTAAGTCAAAAAATTTGTCTTCTTATATGTATGTAGCATTTTAGATAGAAGGGCACAACTTTGTATGTTAATAGAACAATGTAAGTAAAACATTTTACAGATTTACATTTCTGCACTACGGGGGCCGTATAAAAATTTAATTTTGTAACTTTTTACTATCAATCCTCTTGGAAATCAAATGATTTTCATACAAATTCTTATCTTATTTGATGAAGCTTTGTAATTAGAAGAATATGTCTAGTATCAATATTTAATGAAATAAACACATGTTCAACTTTTTGGGACACCTTTTATACATATTGAGGAATCATAGAATTTATTATTTATTTATTGGTGGATTTCCAGCGCGTATTGACGCAATCCACCAGGATGGCTTTGGTAAATCAGTTAAGAGAGCGAACATTATCCAAAAACAAATTATTTCTGTTAATCGATTACCAACTGTACATCTGGGAACCCTTGAAAGAGAACCAAAAATATTGTGCTTGTCTGTGGAGGGATAGAAGAGGCACAATTTTTGAGATACATTTGTTGTCATAAAGAAAGAAATGTTACGTCCCCTCTGTATTGGGAACTATTGAAAACAATAGGAAATAAGCCAAAGAAGGAAAAAAGTTTTTTCCGCTTAGCTAACAAAATTGCAAATATTCTGTCCGAAAAAAAAGGAATTTTTCAAGCGTATTTGTGTTTAAGTATTTAGTTGCAGAGGAAGCAATAATTAATGATCACCATTTCCATGAACATGATTAAGAAGTAATTTAAACTTGATCGGCACTATTACGCAGCATGAAATAAGAAAAAGTATAAATATAAATAGAGATTATAAATGAAACACAGTATTTGCTATTTTTGGCCACATATGAAAGGCTACAGAAAAAAATTAAAGATAAAATTCATTTTGATTCAATTATTTGTTTTAAAATAAAAAATAACAGTGATTGAATATAAGTCAATGGCAGAAAAACAATCTTACAAAATACAAATAATGGTTTTTAAACAAAGACTATGAAAAACAAAAAATAATAAAATAAATAAATTCCTGAGAATACTGGTAGCTATTTAATCGTCTAAATATAAAGAAAAATTGTTCTAAGTTCTCCCTCTATCCAGTAACTGACTATGCAGCGATGAACGAAAATATATGAACAAAAGTCGAACTGCGACTTTCTATATAATATGAATCTATAACATGAACAAAAATTTAGTTCGTGGTGACATTTCAGAATATTTACTTCTAAAAACCCATTTCCTCTGTCCTATACAAAAGCGGATCTCCCATGTTCGAAATCGCAGAAGAAATCAAAGTACATTATCTATGCAGTTTCCTCCGCAAGCAGACGTAATGGAAAACTTACGGAATGCATTTTGTATCTGCAGGAAGAGGAATAATATTATTTTTCATTGTTGTCAAGAAATAAAGCACGAACTGGAACAGGTACCTCTTTTGAGATACTTCAACTGTTGTAAAGAAGAAACTGTCTATTCAGTACAGTATTGGGTGCGATATAAACAGTAGAAAATAACATAATAAAATTAACTGTATCTTATTTGTATAGCTTAAAAGATAACGTCAAATGTCTTTTAAGCATAACAATAAATATAAAATATTTTATATTCAGGACAAAAGAGTTACAAAAGATGTTAACGAAAACTGAGTACATACATTATGACATAAATTAAATTAGGCTTGTAGGAAGTTGCGGAAAAAATCTTGCCGAAGAACGTAATATCAGTTAAAGAAAATTTTAAATAAAACAGTTTAAAGACATTCTATAAAACTTGCGTTATTTTTAAGATATCGCTATCAATGAATAATTGACAATATGTGGTGAGAATGCTGGTAGAAAAATCATAATAAAATGTGAAGAGTTCTATGAGAATAACGTGATTACTACTAATTACTTATCAGGTATACCTAATTATTTTATAGACGGGGGAATAGTCGACTTCATTCTTTTTATATAAATAATAATAGTGATGAATAAGTGTATAAATTTTTTAAAAAATTATCTCTTTAACTGCCACTTTCCAATTAAGTCGCATAGTTTATCAATATTTTAATCTCTATTCTGTCTTTTTGCTAGTTTTATCAATATAATTATCAAGTCAATATTTTCTATATTGCCTCTTTAAAACATATTTAGAATAAAATCCTCTGTCGTAGTCATTTTTGTCAAATAAAGATTAAGATTTTTCCCTAAATCAATAGTATCTCAGTCCATTTATAGGACAAAATAGAAGTGACAGGCATCTTTGGAAAGTTAGATGTCTATTTTAGAAATTACACATGCCAGGAATTCATGGGATTATATGCACATATTAAAATTAAAAAGAATAAATGAAGAAAGATTATCACTTAAAAGCTTAGTTTAACTTATGAACTGTGGAAGAGAATGCATAAACACACTTCACAAATAAATATTTACGCGTATTGTTAAAAATATATAAAAAATCACTAAATGCTTTATATTTAATATCAAGAAATAAACGCCTGAAATCTGCTATAAATAGCCATAACAGTTTTAGCATTTTTCTTTAAATTTTGAGATCTTGCAATAAGTTGAAAAATAAATAGAATGAATGAAATGTGTGAGGAATTTTCTATGCTTTTAGAGACAGTATATTGACAATCAATATTTCAAAGAGAATTCACCTTCCGCAAAGATTTGTATATGAATTTTAAGAAATTGTTAAATGATATGTATCGAAGCACATAGAAGTTGGGATTTTATTGAAATTATATATTGCAGTTTCAGACAGACTTCAGCTATGCAAGCAAATCTTTAATTCATTATCCATTTCAAAAGGATTTCTAATCCGTTTGTTTATAAAATTGCAATGCAGATATTATAGGAAAAGGATACAATTCATAATTAATTTATAAGTAAATATTTTTCGAATAAGTGAATTATTTCAATCTAAATTTAGAATCCGATTTTATTTTCTTACTGAACTACAGATTTTCCTTTCGAAATTCTAAATGACGATATTTGATTTTGTTTATTTTTATTTAATTTAACTAAATCTACAATAATTAATACAAATACTTCAATTTAGCTGTAGAAATGACGTCATAAATTTTGTGAAATGCGTTTGTTAACTCTTGTTTGTCTTGCTATTATCTCCATCCTGCAACAACAATTGTAAACAGAAAATGTATGAATGGAATTACTGAATCGAATAATTCCAGGTAAATTGTCACATACATTATACTTCAACGAGAGTTAATTAAAATTTTTAGCATTTTATATTAATTTTCAGAAGTTTTTCACCATCATTCGCATATTTAAAATTATCCTTTTACAATTTAATAAATTCCTACTTATTACTAATTAAAACAATAATAATATATCCATAAAGGGAATCAATGATTTTCAGGCTGTTGTATTCTGAAACTAAGAATAATATTATTAATTTGAACTAAATTTCGAATACTCGTAAAATCTTCCTCGTTGTAGCAACTTTAATTAAAAATGAATCATTTTCAAATCAAGGATCAGAACTTGTCCCGAGCGTCTTAGCCAACAAGACACTGTGTCTCATAAATAATGGCGAAAGCTGTTGTGTACTTGTTGGAGAAAATAACAGCGTATAAGGTGCAAATATAAGCCAATGTGGCTGAAGAATTTCATTAGTCTAATGGAATGTTTGCAGATAAGGGTTTGAGTGCTGCATTTCGAGGGTTTGAGAGACATGCTATTACGGTGTATGGTTTATTGAGTTGTCATCTGTTTCCCGTAAACACTTTCGGAGGGTCATGGAATTCTATAATTATTAGAAGCCCCGGACTTCTCATTAGTCAAACATGCTTCCCGAATCTAGTTGCATTAAATCTGTCATTAATTTCGGAGAGGGAATTCCATTGAAGGAGAGGGAAAATTTCAAATGCTTGCAATTATAATTTCAGATAAAAACGATGAGAGAACAATCATGATAAGCTATTTATAAAGAACCTAAAATAACTTTTTATTTTTTTCTTATATTTCATAAATGTATCGACAAAAAGGAATAAGTTGAAGTAATAAGTATTGGTTAATGAAATCAACTACTCTATCCATTCAAATCGCATGTGTTTCTAATTAAATGCCATTACGGTTTAAATGAAACTTTAAAAGCTATTTTTCAGCTTATTAGGCATATATCTAAAATGATGAACAAACACTATATATTTTTGTTCCTTCTATTAGTCTAATTATTCCCCCCAAAATTATTTTCTATGGAAAGAATTTTTTCTTTCATCAAATTTCTGAATCATGAGATAATGATAAAGAAGTTATAAACATGGGTTCATTTTTTAATTAGAAATATTGAAAAATGCAATGTTTCAAAACCATTTATATTACTGAAAAATAAACATCGGTATCTTCATCATATTTATTGTTCCTGATATGGAAAACGTAAAGTAAAAGCAAAGTAGCTTACTATTGAATCGCGCATACCAAGATAGTGTTTTCGAATTTTGCGTTCTGTTTCACAATTTTGTTAAACAAACAGCAGCATACTGTTGTGAAGACAGTGATATTTCTGGATAAATAGGATTTAAAGGAACGTGTAAATATTATTTGAGCATTTTATAAGTACTTTTTGATTTTAAAACGAATTCAGGCAGAATTCTAGCCTTCTTGATTTTAACATTAGAAATATTCTAAACTTTAAAATTGAATTCCTTCCTTTGTATTTCAGAAGCAATCTTATCATTTTAGAAATATCTAAATTTGAATTCATTAAGAGTTTTTACCTGTGTGCGACCAAATTTTTAAAGTGTAGTGATTTTAAAAATTGCTTTCAGATGCTACGGATTTTTCTTGGTGCAATTTTCTTTTCTTGCAACCAAATTGGGTTTGAAGAACTAAGGGCACCAGTCAATGAACTAACATGGATACATTAGAATAACTCGGATTTGTTCATATGAAAGTATGTATTATATATTACATATGTGCATATTATTACATGCTATCAGAATTTTTAAGTAAAAAATATATATTTAAAAGAAAACACAATGTAACTTAAAACAATATTAAAAATTTTAAATAAATAATATCCAGATAAGACAATCTATGGCAGCTTTTTTTTAAAATTACTTCAACTTACATCAAAGCTATAGAAGTTGAATTATTTCTGATTGCTACCTAAATTGCAATATTTCTTTCCAAGCAAGTTTTTGGCATAAAAATTTGCATCTATATTTTTTACACATTTCAAATTTTTGGAGAAAAATAAGCTACAAATAAGAAACGGTGAGTATTTAACTTCTGCAGATAAATTTTCTGTACATAGGAGATGGGAATTAAGATAACTTACATTTTTGAGTAGTAGTTGGTGCCACGTCTTTTCTTTACTTATTGACGCATTGGAAATTATATTAGATGGAAACATGTTTTTCCCATTTTAGGCAGGACCTGATTACTGTGTTTCCATTGTTATCTACCTAAAAACTCCGTGTGGTTGTTTTTCTTTCTGAGTCGAATTTCTGTCGTTCTTGTAGAAAGACTTTTTATAAGCTGCGTTAAAATAGGCAAAATAAAATTTTTAGGCACTTTTGTACAAGTCATTTCTGAATTTCTACCTTCAAACTGCGATGGAAGTTTCCTACAAACACTGATATTATTCTGACAGTAGTTTGTATGAAAGCTTTGTTTCACTCTCGCTTTTCCAATTAAATTAATTGTCATATTGCTTTAAAACTGCATTCAAGCTGCATTTAAAATGTTGTTTTCTTACATTTAGACACATCTATCATGGGTGATATTAAAGAGTGTTTAATTTTTAAGGTTAAGATTTTTGGAACAATGTTTTTTAAATAAAATTAAAAATAAATGATAATTTTATAAAAAAATATTCATTTTTAAATCTTTTTGTGAGATCGAACATTTAATGAAGAGTAAATATCAACAAAACGCGTATATTATATAGAAAAAACTTAAAATATTTTTCAATACTTCGAATAAGTATCGCTTCTTTATCGAAATAAATTTGTTTTCTTTTTACCTTTTATTGTTTGTAATTTAGTGTTGTAAAAAATAACACCAAGAAATTTAAAAATTATTTTTGTTTGATAAAATGCATACCAGTTTCAGTTATAACAGGGGAATTTATAATTTCTGTTATGTCATGTTAGGAGTAAACTATGTTGTAATGGATGATGGATTGTCAAATAAACAACTATTCGTGATTTTTAATATAAGACCAGAATTATCTTGAAGTATTGCGTAATCTGTATTATAGTGACAAAACCAAAAATTCAGTTTAAAAAGTTAATTGTCTAGAGTTAAAAGTCTAGTAAAAGTTTCATGCCTAAACAAGATAAAAGTCTAAAAAGTCAAAATAAAGTCCTGCATTTTAAATAAGCCAATATACTTTGATTAATTATATCATTATATTATCGAATTCAAAGTCTGGTAATTTTCAAAAAAGTCCAAGAATTAAATAAAATATTTTTCTTTCACGATAATGATTTCCAGTTTCACACTATACGTATATGGGAGTAATCCTGAAGTGTTGCATGACCTGTATCATAGAGACAAAACCAAAAATTTAGTTTAAGAAATTAAAAATAAATTCTGAATTTTAAATAAACCAATATACTGTGATTAATTATATCATTATATTATCGAATTCAAAGGCTGATAATCTTCTCATATTCCAAGAACTAAAGAAAATATTCTTCTTTCACCATAATTTTTTTTCAGTTTCAACCCATATGTGAGAATGATAAAAGCTGTAGGCGCGTTTTTTTCTTATTTAATAATGTCATTTTCTTTACCCATAATCTCTTATTTAAACAGTAATAGCTTTATGATATTCTTATTTATTTGCAAAGCATTTCAATTATTCGTAATACTTTTTAATGTTGAAAAATATTTACTCCCACATAATTAATGACAATAATAAAAGAATTATTATAGACAATAATAATTCTTCATTATTTGAAATAATTCTCAGAAAAGAGAGTAGAATATTTTTTAAAGTTTCATTCCCAAGGAATTATTTCAAAGAGAATTTTTTTATTGATATTCGTATTACTATTCGTTTCATTCAAGACCTTATACATTACATGTTTTAATGTAAAAATGTTATATTTCAGAACAGACATAAAATTGTATACTACATAGAGTGAACTAATATCTCTTAAATGCTTACTATTTAGAGATTGGCATAGCGAAATTCAGGGATGTATCAAATGCACCGTAAAGTACACTTCCATTTAGAAAGTTCTTGATTTCACTTCGTGCATTGAAATTCACTTCCTTGAATAGATTCCTTGTATTCCAGCTCTGAGAGATCCTTTTAACTCGCTCTGAAATATTTTTCAAAGCAGCAGCGCTTCAAAGTCTTTAAACGATTTCTCCGCTTCAGGTGATACTTAAAGTTAAGACTTTTAGTCTTATAAATTTATTTAAAGCTTGTGTAACTTTGAGTACTTTGTAAGTAACTTATGCATGAGAGGAACTTTGAAAACAATGTTTTCGGAATTTATTGATCGTAATATCTTATGCTAAATAAATAGATACATAAAAAGCAAATCTTTTCACTTATTGAAATATAATTTATAACCTGCTTTTCATCAACATGTATCGAAGGGAAATAGGTCTTTATAATTTTCGATGAAATCTCATTATTCCTTCTTAAATATGAAACTTTGATAGTGAAGGGTTTGGGATAGTGAAGATAGTTTTAAATAGATGCCTTTGTCGCTGTTGTGGATACACGAAAAAACATTAGGTTTAATAAATATACATGTATATTGTAAGAATCTCTGTACAAAGTTTTATAATTTTTATTATAGGAAAAGGAAGCTATTTTTTAACTTCTAGTACATTTTTTATATTTCTTATACATTTATGCTTCATTGATGATATTTTCATTTAACCCTCGCCGATTCACCTACCTACACAGCAAAGTAAAATCGGGAAGGGAATATTCACAAAATATACATGTTATAACATATGAAACCACGGTGTCATAAACCAAGAAAAACAACATTGATCTCAATATTACGAAAAATTAAGAAAAATACTTACGAAATAAAGCCAGAAAATATATAAACTAGGACTAACAACTAAAATTAAGGGTGAAATAATATGGAATACGAAATAATATTTCAATAAGAAATTTTTAAGAGATGAGAAAAGAAAGACCAAATAAGAAAATAAAAAAAAAAATGCGGTAAGATAAGACCAAATCTACATATATAAAATAGGAAATATGTGTATTTGTTTGTTCGTTTTTTGTTTCTTTATGTACGTCCACACCATTGGACTTACGACGACCAAATCTGGCGCAGTGATGGATTAGCACAAGAGGGAGCTAACGCCGTAAAAATTATTTTAAAATTCGAATTAGATTTTTATTTATTTAATTAAATAACGAAAATTAAGCTAATTTTAGACATTTTTCACCCATAGCTTCTGAAATACTTAAGGAACGAAATTAATTTTTACATCATCTTAAAGAGCAAAATATTATCTTTTCAGTGATACCAATTTAATTGTTATACAATGTTTTCTCTAACTGTAATTAATCTAACTGTAAATTCATTTGAAACGCAAATTGTAGCTATGTTTTCTATTGTTATAAAATCAAATTTATTGTTACATCAAATATTTATTCACGCGTTTTTACAGCTATTAAGTTAAAGAAAATATTGCTTTTTTTGGTCAAGGTAGAATTCTTACTTCCGCTGTTATTTCGTAGCAAGCACATAACTGCCGTTTTTATTTCGTAGTTTTTAACATGGCACTCAAACATCCAATGACGTTAGTTTAGTTACTGCGCGATTTTTCGTTTCAATTTCACAATTTTTTTAATATTAACGTTGGTATGGCAACGTTGTTTAAAAAGAGTAGGAAAATGCTATTTCATATTTGAGTTTCAGTTTGACTTTATTCTTAGTATTAATAGAGAGTATTTATATTTAGTTTTTATTTTAGAAGATTATTTATATTTAATTTATAGAGTAACAAACACATCCTTAGAGTGGTAATACAAGTGATAATTCACATATAATTTCAAACACCCGGATATGTTTTGAAAAATTGGGAAAAATGAATTAAAATCAGGCCTCCAAAGAAACGGATGTCCTTTTGTAAATAGTCAGATGGGAAGAAAAGGAAGACAAAAACATCAGACAAAGAAGAAAAAAGTAGAAGTAAACGGACAAATGCTGAAAGTAAAGCAGTTCGAAGACAGCGAGGAACTTCCAAAGAAATTCAAGTTATTTTGCAAGCAAATGCTGAAAGGTTGGCAGCTCGAAGACAGCAAAACCTGAACTGCCACCTCACAAACTACAATTAACAGTAGGAGCTCTTATAATTCTACTGCGAAATTTATATCAGTCGAAACTCTGTAATGGGACCAGATTAATAATAAAAGCATTGCATCCCCATATAATTGAGACACAGATTCAGTCTGTGGTCTGTCAGGTGGCAAAGGGGAAGACATTTACATCCCTAGAATTACTTCAGAGATGCCGTTTCAGTTTAAAAAACTACAATTTCCAGTTAGACTAGGTATTGCAGTGTCTATTAATAAATCCCAGGGACAAACATTGGAAGTTGTAGGCCTGCATTTGCAGGAGGACTGCCTTTCTCATGGCCAATTGTATGTAGGATGCTCAAGAGTAGGAATGGACAGCAATGTGTATGGAGAAGCTCCTTCTGGAGAGACAAGAAATGTTGTGTAAAAAGAAGTACTATAGTCGATTCCCCTAACTGAGGTTAAAAGTATTCTTTTCGTTCGAATATTCTTCTTCAGTGAAATTCTTTCGAGTGAGAATTGTTCTCGAGCGATTTTGAATCTCTTTATCTGATTTATAAAATATTTTATTTAGAAGATTCGCAGTAACCAAGTTATACAGTATAAGTATATTTGAACATTGTAAAGCTGTATTAGTTATTTAACTATATATTGTTTAAAATAAATTTTTATTTTTGAATTTTCTCACATTTTCATTCAAACCATACTGTTATAAGGTGATGAAAAGATCATATTTGAAAGTTTTAATTCAACAAGAAAGGAATCAAAGATTTACGTTTATAGGGAAAAGTTAGTGATAATATTTTTATGGGCAAAAAACAGGAGGCCGGAATATAAAAAAATATGGATCCCGAGCAAAGCCGTGTTTTCAGCTAGGAAAAATAGAACAAAATTGTAAGTAAATAAGCACAAAAAAAGATATATTACACAATTTTACTTCCTGGAATTTCAGATTTAAGAGTTTGTGAAGAACAATCCTTGAAAAGTTATGGAAACTGGGGTACAAAAGAAGAATATCAATCATACAAGTTTGAAGGTCAAGATAAACATCAATACAAGTTGATATAACGTGAATAAAGTTTCAAAAATACGAAGTACTGCAAAATGTTACTATAATTTTAAAATCGAATGTATTTTATCCTTATACGATAAGAAAATCAAAAGACAAAGGGACATTTTAGTTTTCTAACTAAGTAAATAAAAAAATTATGCTTGATTAGCAATAATCAGATATTTTGATCATATTAGTTTCATTTCTTCACTCTATTTCTCAACACAACATTTTGTATTTCACTGAGTATATTTCAATGAGCATTTGCTTTACATTTTACCTTCATCATTACAGAAACATCTCCAAATTGATAAAAAATTGGGATAATCTCTAATACTAATAAAGATGAATGTCTGTGTGTTTGTTGGCGGTGTACAAAACAGACAGTAGAACATATAGGTACCAAATTTGGCACAGATATACTTTGGATGCTGATAATGTGCACTTCTAAGCCGTTTTTAAAAAATTTTAATACAAATTTAAATTATTTAAAAATTAAATCAAATTTCGTCGTTTTTTGTCAATAACTTCTGAATGAATTGATTGACAAAGACATTTTTCATGTCATTTTAAAGAGCAAAACATTCTCTTTCCAATGATACCGGTTTTTTATTGTAAAATTTTTTTAAACTATTTTTTTTATAAATTTGTAAATTGATCGGAATTTTAAGGTCGTTGTTTGCGAGAGTAGAAATTGCCGTAGGGGAAGCGGGGCGTAGTAGCTGTATTGGCCGCGAGTATTTTCAAAACAAAATTATTATTGTTTTAATCGCTTCGGCAGTATATATACTAAAATTCGAACGATACAAAGAATATTAGCATGGCCCCTTTGCAAGGATGTCACGCAAAATGGAGAAGCATTCCACATTTTTAACACTGATATCAGAAATGCGCTAAGCTCCTAGCCTTAAAGAGTTTATTCTTAATCCAAAATTAGCCAAAAAAATTCTTTTAAAATATCTCTAGTATTAAAAAATCACTTAATGTAAATTATAAGCGCTCCAGATCAATTTTATATAAATAATTCCTCTTTTTTCAGCATTCTTTGCCCCGCCCCCAATTTTTTTGCCTATACTACATGACAACTGCTTCAAACGCTCCCTCACACGGACACATCTTTCTCCCACCATTTAATATCGGGATAGAGTCTGTCATAAATTTTTCCTTCGTCAGTGTCAAAAAATACTTCGTCATCTTTCCTCCCTCTTTTTTGCATGTCTAAAAGGAAATATTAGATTTAAATTCTTCCAATACTTTCATTTAGCTTTTGCTTATTTTATTTAATACTATTTTCTCAGTAATTTAAAAAAAATTGAGTTTTAAAAATCTCACCTCATCTAAATGTTTCTCAAATTTTACAAAATTTTTCTTCACAATGTTATTATCGGGGATTAATAAGCCTAACAGATAGCTTTAGAATGGTAAATTTGGTTTTATTAATTATTATCCAAACGTTCGCCTGTTTTAGTTCATTATTTATCATTTGAAATTCTTAGCTATTATTCGACAATTTGTGTTTTTATAGGTTATAGATATTCCATTTCTTAGTGTGTGTTTGTTTTTTGTTATGCACACAATAATTATTCAAGATTTGTTTTTTTTCATGCATTTCAATTCAATATTTTTTTATTTATAAATGGTTGTTTTTATTGACAAGATTTAAATGGTTATCATGAATTTATTTTTCAGATTTATAAAATGTAGTCAATTGTATTTTTTTACACAAGAAACTTTATTTAGTTATTTTGAGTTTTAATTAGTTTTAATATGTAAAATATGTTTACCTGGGAAATTTAATTATTGTGCTTCAATTTTTCATTACTTATTATCTTTTCCACTTTTTAATGAATCTTTTTACTTATCATTTTTTAAAACTTAAATACAAGGAATTAACCCAAAGTTCATTATATGCAAAAACATCTGGTAAATTTTCGTTTTGTGTATAAAGAATTAAAATTCAGTTATACTAACTAACCTGTTCACTCTTTGTTTTTTAATTCATTTCTTTGTCCTTATTGCTATTATTTCTTTCAGCTTACAAAAGTTGAAAATGTCGGCCTTTATTGCCTTATTACTATTAATAAAAGACTGACGAATCAGATGGTCTCCGTAGCCGGCTAGTACAGAATATGAATGAAGTGGCAGCTACGATATTACTTTCATAGAAGAAGACATTTATTTTTCATCCAACAAGAGCATCAATATTCAGTTACAGCATACTTTCTCTTATCCACAAATGAAATGCATGGGCAATTCTCTAAATCAGCTTCTATTTTTAGATCATAACATTAATAGAAGGGAATCCTGTCCTTCTAAATATCCTTTGTGGAGAATATCAAAAATGACATTTTCTCTTCTTCGAAATCCCCTTTCAAAAATTATCTGGTCTGAATTAAAATTATCGAAATTATTAATTTGCTTTTCTCTTAACGAATGGTTATACTTTTCAAACCCTTTTCGTTTAATTTTCAGTATGTTGAAAGCAAAATTCTCTTTATTTCCTTTTTATTTGGAAATTCCATTGGTAACACATGTGCGTTTATTCTATTTTAATTTAAGCATAGATTATTTGAGGATTTATTAGGATGATTTGAGAAAAAATTTAAAGAGTTTTTATTTAGAGATGTTTTATTACGAACTAAAGAAACAGTGAATTTCAAAGACTGAAAATATTCGTGCATTTTATTTTTATTTTAAAAATAGGATACTAGTTTGGTATTAACTGAAATGATTTTCGTAAGCTGCATTGGCAAATAATGTTAATTTCTCTTTAGCCAATATCTTCTACCAGGGCTTCTGAAAAATACGAGTAGTTTTGTGAATATACTCGTACCTCCCTGATGTAATTACATATATGCAATACTCTAAAACATTTTATAATTTTTTTCAAACGTCATGACGAAGTTAAACATCACCAAATAATTAATTTGACCGAGAATTACTGATTGAATAATAATCATGGACATTGCTTTAACAAGCGAGGAAGTATGAAAATAAAAGCCATAAATTACTCTTACATAAGAATATAGAATATTCACTAATATGTATTAGTAGAGTATGGGAATATTCACTAATATATATTAGTAGAGTATGGGAATATTCCCTAATATATATTAGTAGAGTATGGGAATATTCTACTAATAATAATGGAGAATGTGTGTGTGTCTCTCTATGTGTTTGTGAATTTGCGCTCAGCAAGGCAGGCCGCTGGGCCTAGAGCTACAAAGTTTAGCAAAAGCACACTTTGGAGGGTGGAAATGGTCACCTTGGAGATATTTTTTTATTTTTAATTAATCAAAATTAGGGGACTTTGGTCGTTTCTACTTGATATTTTAAGAAAATTACACAGAACGAAAATAAATTTTGCACCATATTAAAATTCAAAAAATTATCTTTTCAAAGATAATATTTTAAGTGTTTGATTAAGTTCCCGTGCACTTTTTTTCTCTATTTTTAATATTTTTTAAAAAATTTTTAGACTTAATTTACAACAATACTTTTCATCGTTCGAAGGAAATTCAACTTTTTTCTTTGTTTAAACCAATATGTAGTTGCGCGTTTCTCTTAAATTTTTTAAAGCTTAGGTAAAAATATCCTCATGGATTTTACTTCTTTTTTCATTTATTAATTTTTCTGAGAAATCTAAAATCGGAATGATTACGGTTGCTATGTTTTAATCCTTTTATCCGAATGTTTTAATCCTTTTCATCAGAATTTTTTAATTCTTTTTATCAGAATGTTTTAATCCTTTTTATCAGAATGTAATAATCCTTTTTATCAGAATGTTTTAATCCTTTTTATCAGATTTTTTAATCCATATAATATGCTACTGGATGTAAAATGTAACGGGCCATAAACTTGAAATCAAATGTATATTTTTCATGAGGAATGAAAATGTGAAGTTAGAGCCAACAACGTGTAATTGGATGTTTGATGACACGGTCAGTTATTTGACTCTATTAGCGATGTTCATGTAAGCAGAGAGCATGCGCTATTAAAAGAACAGGGGTTAAATATCACAATTTGAAGTTTAAATTTACTTTGTTAAGGGAACCATCAATATAAAAATACCCATGAGATTCAATTGAAGTTATATTTCCATCAAACACGGCGGTTGACGAAGATGGTTAGTATTTCAAAATTGTGACTTAATCTGCTTAGTAGTTTATCATAATCATCTGATAGATTTTACCATAATCGTGAGGAATTATTTTTTCCGGAATTTGAGTCACCTCAGGCCCAAGTATAATAAAATATTTGTTAATATAGAAACAGAATGTTCCACTTTTAATGTTTCATCATTAAAGATAATCAGAAAGAAAAACGTGAAAAGTTTCTGTTATATAACAATATCAAAAAGATCATAGCATTTCTCATGTGTTATTTATCATTATTATATACTCATCGATATGCTTTTATAAGTTTCAGAAATATCTGTTTCATCTCACCTGCAAGTCTTCCGCTTTATTTAAATATCTAAATCTTGATAAAAACTAAAACATGAAAAAAATAACTTTCCAGAAAATACAGCTGTAACAATTTTTAGAAACTATCTGAATAGTTTTGTCAAACCCAAATAAAAAGAAAACCCTTTTAAAAGCCTCACTACTGAAAATGAAAGATACAAAAAAGCCTTCATGTTCTGTAGTCACAATTTATCAGCTTGCTGTAAAGCGTCGCTTCTGAATTTATTCGTCGACATGAAAAACGAATCATTCTCGGCAGTAGGTCGAACTCTCCTTTGAAAAATGCACTTCTTTGAAATATGTTGAACTTCCTTCTCAGTTTCAATTGAAAGGAGATATATTTATCGCCCTTTATTCAGCCCATTACTACTTCTCGGAAAAACGAAAAGTAAAGTCAAGAACTGTCTATAAAAAGGAAAATAGTTTGGAATCTAGACATAAAAAAGCTTTTTCTCAGTAACCATACAAAAAGTAGTGCACAAAAACTTTTTACTACAAATTTCATTTCTGGCGGATTTCCTTTTATTATAAAGTTTGGCATAGTACGATTTATAGAAAGTAGTTTATGTAATGGACTTATGGATGGATTATGAATTATTTTCTGGGTTTCGAAAACATCTGGTCAAATATTGCAGCATGTTTCTTTATTTTTTGGATATATTGGAGTAAATCTTATAGGTGAAAAATGTTTTTAAAGCAAATGCATTTCCGTGAGATAGGTATTTTAAATTAATGACTACTAACCTACTACAACTAAGTAAGTAGAAAAGCACATATACATTATTTTTTATAAAGCTTGGATTCGCTTATAAGGCAGTGACACTTAGAATGCTTTATCCCATTTTGAATTCGTTTAAAATTGTTTAATCTACCCATATTGCTGTTCTATTTGCAGTGGCTATCTTCCTGTATCACTCATTGCAGTTACGCTATCAAAAATTTGATTTCTATTATTATTTGGTTTGTATATTGACAAAATCCAGTTTATGGTCCACTTATTTATGAGATATTTTATATATTCCATTATTTCAGAACTAATTGTTAATATAAGCGCATAACGTGGACCAACTACTAGCAACCAAGAAATCGGACTTTGAAAATTGTTAATTTTGTGATATTAATACAAGAGATTGCATTCATTTCATATATCTATCATAATAAATTACCTTCTGCACAATTTTGATACGAGTGCAATAATTCTCGCGCAACGTATTGTTAAACTACCGATTTGCTCTATGAATCAAAAAAGTATTTATATAGATTGCCTTTCTCATCCATTATCAACTATTGCTTGCATTAAACGCATGTAGTTATGCAACTTTATGCTAAATTTAGAATTCAGTAGTTCGAGACTTCAGTTTCCGTGTATAATTCTTCTTACGTAGATTATTATTCCTGATATCTGCATTGACAAACATATTTCCAATTCAGAACAAGATATTTTTAGAATAATTACCTATTTAAAAGTTATGATTCTTTTCAAACTTCATAGGAAAGTATATATAGAAAGAAAAATACTGGGGAAAAAATAAACTATATCTGCTAATAATAAAGGAGATTATGCATGTGTCTGTTTTGGCACTCTGCAGGGCAAACTACTGAACCTAGAGCTACGAAATGTGGAACAAACATACTTTGGAAGGTGGGAATGAGTCGCTTTTTTGAAACTTTAATTTGAATATTAATTAATTAAAAATTAATCGAAATTTCGGCGGTTTTCCTTAATAGCTATATATAATAGCTTCGAACATATTAAAACACAAAACTTATTTTTGCACCAGCTCAAAGTGCAAAAAATGACCTTTTTAATGATATGAATTAAGTTGCCACATGGCTTTTCTCTCTAGTTTAAAAAAATTAAAAAAATATTTTTCGGCATAATTTGCAACAATACTTTTCATTGTTGCAACGCAATTCAAACCATTTTCATTGTTTAAACAAATGTTTCTTTGCGTGTTTGTCTATCATTTTTGAAAGCTAAGGTAATATCTTAATGATTAATGCTATGTTTTAATCAACGAATTTTCATCCAGCTGACATGCGACTGGAAGTAAAATGTGCCACGTCATTTTAAAGTTAAAATCAAATGCATATTTTGCAAGAGAAATATGTGTGAAATTGATGCTGACAATGCATGACACAGACAGCCACTTGACTCTATTTGGGGCGTTCAAGCAGACAACGATCAGAACATGTGCAAAGCTGCTGAAAGAACATGGGTTAAATATCTATCACAATTTGAAGGTAATTAAGAATATCAAATTATGCATAAGAGATTCAATTGAAATTATATTCCCAACGAACAAGCTAGTCGCCGAAGGCGTCTAGCTAAAAATAACGAGATACAGAAACAGGCAAATATAAAATTTGGTGTTATATTCGGGCTTTAGGGTACATAACATAACATAACACCACAACATACCCCCGAACTCGGAGCCAGGACGGCTCCCTCTCAGTTGGTTGGGTATTAGGGTGGATCGCTCTTCTATGGAGAAAAAATATATATTATTAATCAAAACCTACCTATGCGGAAAAGATGTTCTATGGTATGGAGATTAAGAGAAAAATAATGAAAAAAATTAAACTCAAAATTTAATACTACCGCAAGGGGGTTGAATTTTCGAAAAAAATTGAAAAATACTGAGTTTTCATTATACGATTTAAAAAAAATATTATTATTAATCAAAACCTACTTATCCAGAAAAGATGTTCTATGGTATGGATATTAATAGAAAAATAATAAAAAAAATTGAATTCAAAATTTAATACTGCCGCAAGGGGGTTGAATTTCCGAAAAAAATGGAAAAATAATGAATTTTGGTTATACGATTTTAAAAAAATTATTAAATCAAAACCTACTTATGCGGAAAAGATGTTCTACGGTAGGGAGATTAAGAGAAAATAGTAAAATATTTAAATTTAAATTTAATACTACCGAAAGGGGGTTGAATTTTAAAAAAAATGGAAAAATACTTAATTTTGATTATTATGATTATACGATTTTAGATTCGAAATATTTTTTGAAATTAATTCTGCAAACCAAAAGTGATGATTAATGAGTACTAAGTAGTGAGTAGTATAATGTACATTGCAACATCTTATGACTCGGCTCCCCTTCCCACACCGTCAAATCAGTCTGGTTAAACAACTAGAGCATTAGGCAATGACTTTGCGTGCTTTCAGAATTGTTCGAAGGGCTAATTCCCTTATGTGATTTCTGTCGTCAGCTAGTATTATACAGGACATTTTCTGGATGGCCAAAAAATCAGTTTCTTTTAATAACAGGGTATATGACATCCTTCAAATCATTCGAGAAATAGTGCGATAGAACGATTGATTAATGCAAATCTGTGCCTCATAGATTAATTGTGGTTTTGTTTTGATCTTGAACCACATAGACGAAGACTCTGCGATGAATGTCGTTAATGTCAATAAAGCCTCGATGAATTTTCGTGAGCTACATTGAACCACAGAATTCTTGTTCAGCGATTCTAGCCACCTTGAGTGGCAAACTTTTCCAGGATTTATCTTCGACGGACTTTCTCTGCAATGTCAGCAATTTGACTTCAGAAATTTCATTAAGTACAGTTGATCAGTACTTAAGTCTTTCTGTTAGTCACTTCACGTGTATGGCGTGTATTCTATTGGCGGGTTGAAACTACAAATAGCTTCTCGGATCCGGCCAACGTATTTCTTATTTCGCCAGTCAGGTTTCTGGGCCCAGTTGTGTCTATCCACGTGCGCGAAAAAAGATGACGTAGTGGAAGCTCGTTGGCGTGTAACTGGCACAAAACCATTGTATGGATGATCAGTTCCATGTTCGTATAATACCTCCTTTACACGTGTGAAGATGTCCGTCGCAAACCAAGCTTTGTTACGTCATGTCATTGTCAACGCATGACAAAAAAAACTATATGTTATTTCGAATAATTTGCGCTCTCCCGAAATTTACAGACACATGGCGATGTACTCAGAGCCAGGTCTTTTACCAAGGATAAAGCAGTTCTTCTAGTATGACTTTTCTTCTCTTGTCTCCATTAATAGAGTCCTGTCTTGTCGCCCATCGGAGTATAAACTAAACTGGTCATGGTCATAATCTTTTATGACCGAGACAATAGAGTGGTTCTTGCCTTTGTTCTCCCACGCCGAATTTTATTTCTGTTAACAACGTTCAGAACATTGCTTTCTGAGATAATGCCCCATCTTGAAGCGCAGCTGACGATGAGCAGCGCCTGCTAGTCGGAAATATTAAATCGGTCCAGTGTCTCTAAGTGCAAAACTTTTGTCACGAGTGGACTGTAGGAAGATTCCATAAAGACCGCTTCTGACTTATGGAGGTGGGATGATAAAACAGAGACAAAGAAAAATGGGTTGACTACTGCTTTAGTTGTTAACCGGACTGATTTGACGGTGAGGGAGAGCTGAGTCACAAAATATTGTCAATGTACATTATACTACTCATACTTAGACACTACTCATTAATCATCACTTTTGGTTATTTATATTGCAAAAAAACAATTATTTCGAATCTAAAATCGTATGATTAATAATCAAAATTAATATTTTTATTTTTTTGAAAATTCAACCCCTTTCGGTAGTATTAAATTTAGATATTTAAATTTATTATTATTTTCTCTAATCTCCATACCATAGAACATCTTTCCGCATAAGTAGATTTTGATTAATAATATTTTAAAATCGTATAACCGAGATTCATTATTTTTCCATTTTTTTGGAAAATTCACCCTTTATGGCTGTATTAGATTTTGAATTTAATTTTTTATTATTTTTCTCTTAAGTCTACCTATGTTAACTCTCGAT
>BGPR01001490.1:29773-105460 GCA_013235015.1 Araneus ventricosus | reverse complement strand
CCGGAAATTATTTTTCCATTTTTTTATTACAACCCTTTATGGCAGTATTAGATTTTGAATTTAATTTTTTATTATTTTTCTCTTAATCTCCATACCATATGTTGGCTCGATTGACATTCATAAGACTTCTTTAAAACAAAAACATTTATTTAAGCACAGCCATTTCACTTCGTAACTGATACAACGTAACCTCTGTTCAATCGTACCTGTACCAACACTTCTCGTAATCGTCTCTCTCTAGACTTTTCTAAAATCAAATTCAAAGTAGCACACATCTTTACTGGCTGCCATCTATATCATACACTGATATACAATAATTATGTTGCAGTCATGCTTTTGTTAGGCATAATATTAAATACGCTTACACATAGAACATCTTTTTCGCGTAGGTACGTTTTGAAATTCTGAAAAAAAAATTTCGACCCAACATATTAGGTATGCGTGAAACTTTATTGAAAATGACAGAACAAAAAAAATACAACTTCTATATAAAGATACAAAAAACAGGACATTTAGAACAAAAGAATATAATATTTTTTAAAGTTAAGTCTTTCAGGTCGTTGTGTTGTTGAATTTGAGAGGATCGTGCCTTATGTATGGAAGAAGAGAGAATATGAGTACATATCGTTAATTCAGTCTGTGGTTAGTTGTTGTCACCATCTTTTGGAAATAAGAGTGTTTCGTGTTCTGCGATGAAGTTGATGAGTTTTCTGATTTTCGCCCTAGAATTGTTCTTCATAACTCTTTTCCACCAAATTGGTTCTAGGTCAGATGACGGTTTTGTTAGGTGGTATAATGTTGTAAACAGGCAGCTTGTAGCATAGTGTAAGGGGTTTCCCAGGTTTCCGCAGCCACAGGAATCGCTGCTTCTGATATTGAATCTTTTAAAATATGTTGGAAATGGGCCATGACCCGTGACGAACATTATTTCTGGTCTTTGCCATGGAGTAGGAATTATCTTGACTTTAGGCAAAACGTTGTGAACACTCCTGCCTGTTCTCCATTGTCCCATTCTTTTTGCCAGCGGATGATGGACTCTTTTTGAAGCAGACTCTTGATATGGTTTCTTCGCGATGGGATGCATGTGGTAACTCCCTATTGCCTTCTTGGCTGGTACGTCCGCCGCTTCATTACCGCTGTATTCGACGTGAGATTAGGAAGGACGTGAGCTTAAGATTTTTAGTATTTCGGACTGACCACTTGTTCATTGAAATCTTCTTTAGATGTGTTAACACCGTGAATTTAGGAAGACACAGCGTAAAGCATTGGCATGCGAAGAAAAGCTATAAATAATTGAGAAAATCTATCGAGAACAAAAGCAAGTTGATGCTGCTAAAAAATATGGGATTTTTTAGTCGACAATAGCTGCAATTTTTTTAAGGGAAGACATTGAAGATGCTGTAGAAAAAAATGGACAGCAAACGAAAACGAAAGGAAGTGCAGTAAATAAAGTTGGTGCTTTTCAAATAAAATTTTCATTTGGAAGTTCTCAAAAATAGTTTAAATATAAAATGTTATATCAGTACATCAAATTATATATTTTATAACTTTATAAAATAAAATTTTATATCAGCAATTATTTGTGAGATGAATCAATACGCTCACACATAAACATTGAATGCGCAAATCCTCAAATAGTCTATAGCTATAACCTTTAAATAACAATATTATTTCTAGGTCCCTACAATATCGTTATAGAAGGGTTTGAATGTAAGTTGTATTAAGTTATTCTTATTTCCTAGTCTTTTATGAAAATAATATTTTTGGTTTGCATTGATAATCATGCCTTGAAAATAACTCACTTATCTCATAATTCTATTTGTAATTTACCAGTGAATAACGTTATTTAAATAGCCTGGAAAAAATGTTGATGATGAAATATGGAAAAATGTTCTTTTAAATCATCTGTTAAATGCAGCTAAATTACCGTACAAAATGAAAGAATTTCCAGTTTAAGAAGAAAATCATGATCCACAATGAATAACTATTTTATTCAGATGTAAAATCAGAGCATACCTTTGATAGTGAATCATAGCTAATATTATTAACCAATGAGATTTATTGCAATGTTGATTTAGATAAGTCAAATGATATTTAGCATACATATCTATTTCAGGAATGGAATAAAGCAAAAACCTCAAATGATCAAATGAAATAGGGTAGACCGGGGCTAGTTGGGCATAGGGGCACGTTGAGTCTGTCGCGATATTTTAAATATTTTTCGATAGATAGCGCTGTTACTCCAGCCAAGTATGTGTCATCCCTCCTCCTTTTTTACGCGAAAAGGTCATTGAAGTAGCAGCGTCTACTAAAGAACTATCTGGAATTTTCAAATTTTTACCAAGGTGAGTAACTTTCCTTCCTAATAAATAATCTTTTTCCGTATGTTTATATATTACAATTTCCATTTTTACAAATAATATTCTAAAAGATAACTGTTCATAGTTACTGTAGGGCATGTTTGTTTACTGAAATACTTTCAAAGTAAATTTGTACACCCATCGGAACAAAAATGGCGACATGGGGTAAGTTGGGCCACTTCGCATGGGGCACGTTGGGTCGGTTTCCCAACTTACCCCGTAGAATGTTGACCCTGTAGAAATGGCGAGCGAACGTGCCATGTAGTATCTCCGGAGCATAATTGTAACGAATGAAGTCTCGAAATCAATTCATTTATGTAACCGTTCTCTCAATTTCATGTATAATTATTCTTTTTAATTTCTTCTATATTCAAAGGAAGAAAGTATTAATGATGGTCAAATTTGCGAATTGAAATCATATCTAACATTCCTTTATTGTCAAAAAATTATAATTATGCTAAAATATTTTTAACTGAATTGCATATAGAATTTAGAGTTCAGTTTTAGTAATGTTTTTAAATATTTTAAAATTTTCTTTTAATTTTGAGATGGAATTGCAATTTTGATTGGAAATGATTAATATATGGCATGTCTATTATGAATAACTATAATGATTCAATGTTGCATTAAAATCAAATGACTCTGCTACACAGTTTCTGATGATGTGCGATATACAAATATATCTGAATTTATGGGATATGCACCAAATCTAAAATACAAGATAATTGTTAAGAAAATCTAAGCTGATTCCATCTCAATCATAATTGCACAACAGAATGCGTTGGTATTATTTTACGATGAATTTAAAAATTGTATCTCAGTTCTTGTTGAGCAAATATGCTCCAGATTTGTATATATAACCTACAATTTGGAGAATAACACAACTGTTATTTAAATTATTATTATTATATTAATATTATTATTTATCTGCCTTAAATATAATAATATGCAAGAATTTTTTGTGATAATCACATCATGCTACTTTGTTTCTCTTGTAGGGCTACCTGCTAAGATGGATCGCCATTATGTTAGAAAATCGGATAGGGGGAATGCTTCGTCTGAAACAATGAAATCTGCTATTTTAGTAATACTGGCGAAACAGTATTAACTGTAATGATGAAAATTGTAACGATGAAGTAATTTAATTCTGTTTTTAACATAAAACTTAATTTTGTTTTATGTTAAGAACAAAATTAATTAAAGTTTTATTAAGTTTTATGTTACTTAAGTTAATTAAGTTAAATTAATTAAGTTTTATGTTACTTAATAAAATTAATTTAATAAAAATTAATTTTGTAGTTTCAATTTCTTGGTTTTTTGCTTCACATAATTTTACAATGTTATAATTTTATGGATTCACCAAGGAAAGGTGTATGAAAGAGATTTTCCTTTAGGCTATCTTGTGTTATCGTTCGCAGGAAATAAAAAGTAAAATGTGATAAGTCTTTTTTTATGTTTCTTCAATTTTACCTTACTAGAATATTAAATAAGTGAAGTGGCCCAACTTATCCCGTGATGTGGCCCAACATACCCCCTAGTCGGGGCAGGTTGGGACTCGCGACTTGGTATCAGTTTCAGCTTTTAAATTAATATTAATAGTTAATATTTTCAAATGTTATAATTGTGAATTCTTCCTGAAGGTACACTGATAGTGTTTGAATTAAAAAAAATTTAAAATGTTGAATACTAATTTTTTAAAAATTCTTAGAAGAAAAATCGGCCGAACTAGCCCTGGTCTACCCTATCTCTTAACAAAAAAGTAGATAAAATTATATTAGATTCATTAGTATGGATGTATTCCGATTTCTTTCAGCATTTCCTTTCAAACCGAACTCTTATAATATTTTAGAAAACAGTACTATTTTATGGAAAATTAAAGTAATTGCCTGTTTCTACTCGAACAAATGTTGACGTAATTAAAATTAATTTAATGCTCTCTGTTTCGATATTATTTAGTTTAATGTCTGTTTAGTTTGGACATGATTCTATTAAATACAATAAAATAGATATGAGTATATAAGATCCAAGCAACAAAATATCAAATTAGTGTATACTGCATCCATGTTAAGATATCTGTTTTCTAAATTTTTTATGCATATTAATGGAATTTTTTTGAGAACATGAAGCTTCTTATTAAATCTGATTATGAATTTTTATCCCTTATAAGCCCATTCAAACGCAGTTCTTCAAAATAATATTGAAAATTTTAAGAAACAAGTTGCTGCTCAGAAGCCTAGGTGGCCAAAAGTATCGCAAGGTTGGTAAAATGCGGAACATTTGGAGTTAATTTGAATACAATGGTTCACAATCCATTGTGGAGAATAGTGGGAACTCACATTTTACAGTGAAGATATTGTCACGAGGACCTCTAAGGGATTGTCCACAAATTGATGAAGACGAAAATGATTTGGGCTCACATCGTTCCACAGGAAGCTGATAATGCTTTGAAATTATCCTCAATCGTTTTGCTTCTCATGCACATTGATTGAAAGCATTTTCATAAAAAATATGAACATCATGAATATCCAGGAATATATAAAGGTTTCTTTAAATCATCCCAAATTTTTGCTTATAACATGCATGTTTTATGCCAAATTTTGCGAAACGTACAGAATTTTCGATAATGTGTTAGTGAAATATTGCATTAAAATTTGAAGTCAAGTGAATTGGCCTTGAATATTTGAGGAAATATGAGTATTTTTAGTAAATACATTTTAACTGTGTATGCGCGAAACACACCGTAAATTTTCTTTCATTACGTCATTGTCTGTGAATCGTTAACAAAGCCAGATATTTATGGCTTATGTAGTAAAACATTCCAGTTGAAAACCATTAACATTTAGAAAGTTGTAGGCAATGCAACCAGCAGAATTTCTGTTGTTCTCTAAAAGAAAAAATGGTGAGGAGTTTTCCAAAAATCAATATATTTTAAACTAGAATCTTCGAGTATTAATCCTAGAATTGCAATTTTAATTACGTATTTAATTTATAAGTTCAGATGAGAACTCAGGATATTCAAATTTCATAAAATTTATTATTGCTGCTCGAAGATTCAAGCTTAAAAAATATTCATTTGGCGTGACCATGCTTCAGATGTTTTACTGGCGGTACATGCGAGAATTCATAGAATGAGATTTTAAATTATATTTTAATCTCGGCAGGTGGATGAGACTGAAAATGGCAAATTCGATTATCTATGCTGAATAAACAAACAAAGACAGAGATTAAATTTTATATGCAAAAAACCCTAAAGAATCTATTATTAAAATAAGAATACCAAAAGAGTTAAGATAAATGTAAGGGTGTGATGAATGAATACTAACTGGAGGCTGTTTCCTGTCGTGATACACAAATTTTAGGCATTACGAAAATTTTATGTGTTAGAAAAGATACAGATCTCCATCTATTTTTACCCAGAACCTTTTTTTGTTTCATTAAAGCAATGAAAAATGCGCATATTATTATAATAGCACATATTTCACCGTTTCATTTTTATTCATAGATTGTTCATAATTTATCATGGGAATGCATCTGCTACTTACGGCGTGTTTTATTGCTCCTATTCCTATTACTATAATGAAGTTAATATAAAAATTGTAAAAATGGTATCCAAAAGAATCATTTGTAAAAATGGTATCCAAAAGAATCATTTGTAAAAATGGTATCCAAATAGAAGGGAAACAAATGATCACAGAGCGGAAGAAAAATGTCCAAAGTTAACCATTGTTAGTAACTAGACTTTGAGAAACGACACGAAAGAAACGATTTAATACGAATTTGAAAGAAGGGAAAAAAGGAAAGAAACTATAAAATGACGTGAATATACTACTTTTTCGAATTTCGAAAAATGAATTTCAGCGCTTATCATCAGTCGACAAAAAAAAGAGGGGAGTGTAATCTGATATAATAAATGGAATGTCATGTTTATTAGGAAAAAAAATGTGGTCTTCGGAGATAAAAAAAATGCCGTGTAGGTTTCACAAGCTAGATGACAATAGCACTGGCCTGTGAAAGGAAATTAGACCTTTAAACTATCTAGAAACGTTATCTATTGAACTTAAGTGTGAGTGAAAAAGTTTTGAAATAAAACATTTAAAAGAATTCAAGAAAGTTTCTTTAATGATAAAGATAGGATCATATTTAAGAAGAATCTTTGGAAGAGCAATAATTTTTCGAATCACTGAAACAAGAACAAAAGTGTTTCAGGTTCTAAAATTATCACATTCATTCCAAATTATTTTTTTTTGTTATCACATAACTGTAAAATTAATGACTTTCTTTATTAGAGCTGCAATATTATTGCTTCGAAGCTGTAAAGTTGTTTCCCTGACATGCTAATCTTGGCGACAAATTTGGCCACTTTTTCAACCATTTTAACGACAGAGTTGGCGACTTTGGCAACAAAAGGAATCTTCTAGAAAAATCCTAGAGTGTGGCCCTACCTCTGCTGGGAGCCAAAAATGTGAAGAACCTCCAAGGGATTACGTCACTTCCTGTTTAAAAGGTATAAAATCAAGCTCTCAAACTAATAGTAGTTAGTTGGGCTTTGTTCAGCAGTGAAGCTGGTGAACTGAGAAACATTTGACCGCTATTGGAAGTCCTGCGACTGATATTTATTGGCGATCTCTGCTGTTATTTTAAACAAGTGCTGTTGAATTTTCTTACCTGCGCTACACTAGTGTTTTTGCTGACAATTTTGTGGAATAAAGTTTAATTTTTTTTTTATCCCTCTTGTTAGACTGCATTAATACGTACACCCACCATGCGATTTTTGCAACATTATATTATTTTATGTTGTTCTTTAATATATGTTTTCTTTGTTTCATTTTTGCATACTAATAATTTCGAAATTTTATTTTAAATTTAATTACTGATGCATGATTTTGTTAGAAAACTGCTTTTCATGTAGTTTGAGTTCCTTGGCGCAAAAGTCACCTTTGGCTAAGTTGCGCCACGCTCGTGATATTAAAAATATCTAAATATAAAATTATAAACGAAATCCAAGTGCCAAAAAGTTAACAATATTTTAAAGAAAAAAAAATGAAGCCATGTTAAGAGCATGATATAAAGAAGCCATAAAAACAAAGGCTCAGTTAAAAAAATTAAAAAAATATATATGGAACAGAGCAAGTTAAACAAACAGCCTGTGAATTGAATGATTTTGATCAAATATCATTGTATCTTAAAATCATCGACTTATTAAAATATGGGAAAAGTGAAAAATATAAACTTCAGGTGAAAAACTGCCTTGTAATTTTTAAATTCGTACCATATGATACCTATGTATTATTGATTATATTTTTATCATGCATAATTGAGTACCGCGGAGAGTTGGTCTGTTTCTTGTCGTTCATGAAATATAATTGCTTGCACTTTAAAAAACTTAACAGCGTAAAATAGCAAAAATAAAATTGCTATTCAATAATTTTCCTAAATATGTAATTCGCATTAATAATTTACCTCATTGATAAAATTATTCACAAGCAATATTCTCTGTATCACTGATTGACGATATTTGAGTTACTATTAAAAACCATCACATGTACTTCCCAAGATTTATTTTAGAAAGATCAATTTTGTGACCATATTTTTTTATATTTACGGTCTAATAGAACTGATAACTATGTCATATCTCATATGTATTTCTCTTTTGCTATTGCCGTGTATTTTATAATTTTATAAACTCAAAACTCAAGCTAAGCAATATAAAATTGAAGTATCAGAAAAAGAATTTTCTTATTTCTGAAAAGATAATTTGATATGAAAATGTCCCCGAAACAAGAGTACAGGGCAAAATATCAATGTAGCTATCAGGCTGAAATTTCTTTCTTCATTTAAACCACCCATCTGCAGATGTCGAAATGATGTTAGTTCAATGCATCTAAAAAATAATTTGTATTTTTGGTAAAAATTTTAAAAATAATGTTCTTCGTTCTTTTCATTGTCACAAATTAACGTCCAAAATGAAATCAAAGTGCTTAAGTATTAAGTGTAATTTGCAATTTTAGTTTTTGCAAATTTACTTGTAGGCTGCAGAGTTTGGTAAAATAGAACTTGATTTGCATTCTCTATACGATTGCAACTTAAGAGGAATATTCAGACTTCATTTTCCAGACGCCTTATTAATTGAAAGATCGTTTAAAATATTTAATAGATTCGGTAAAAGTTTGGAATCTTTGGAATGTGTAGATGAATGAAAAATGAACCTTTCAGTGAGGAACGCTATCGAGAAAAGAGCTTTCATGCTTAGATTCATTAACAAGGATTCTAGAGGTAGTGACAATGAATATTTGTCGATTTCTAATTGGAAGGAATAATGAGTTTCCAATTCAGTTAAATAGGAAATCAATATTTAAAACATTCTTGGTTATATTTTGCATAGAATCAGTGATCAGAAATTTGTGAGATAAAGAATATCGATTTCCTTTGACATTAAGATAAAATTAGTTGATGCCATGTGAAATAAAAATTACTTATGATCGGAAATTCTTCGCTTACATGGCGTGTAATATTTTTTCAATAATTTCGCTGCAACTCACCTTTACTTGAAGCAATGATGTGGTATCCATATATCAGATTAAAGACACATCTGATCGCTGCAAAAATATTATAAAATTTAAATAAAGCTTTCTGAAATGTGAATAATGAAATTAAGTAAATTAAATTAGCGTTACACTCGTTAAAAATTCATTAAGAAATAGCGGTGAATCAGAATTTCCGATGTAACGATTAAGGAGATATTGTTAATACCGGAAATTTATACTAACACTTTTATTTCGTACGAGATATCTTTTCCATCAGGAAAGTTTTCAGTCAGATTATTAATTATCTTTAAAGATTCTATTCTCATTAAGTGCTATTTTACTTCCGTAAATTTCATTACCTTATTAATTTTCTTGAACTGAATTTTTTAAATTTTCTTCTTATTTTTTCTTCATATGTATTTACAATCATAATTGGGAATTAATATTTATATTAACAGCGCATTACATCTAAATGTTTGTTAAAAAGAGCAAACATGCAAAAAATTATTTTGTTTGTTAACTGCTTTAATCTTCGGAAAAGTAGCATATCATTGTAATTCGATATGTATATAGTATGAACTTTAAATATGGAAAGGAATTTGAACTCAATTTTTAGGTTCTGACCATTCAAAAAAGTATTTCATGCGTTTGAGAGAATTTGTTGTATTCAACCCTGCCTTTAACACTGTTGTATTGAATTTGAGATACTTATATTATTTCCTAAAACCGTGCAGAATGGCATGGACTGTAGAATTTATATAGAATTGTTCTGTATTTTCCCTGACCGAAATTAAGTCTGATACATTAAAAAATGACATTATTTAAAATTAACCAAATACTGTTAAAGATAAAGTTGTCGACGATTTCTTTCGATCGGTTTCACTCTAGTTATGCCATAGAACCTTGATGAGATACATTAAAGTACTTGACTTGGGACTCATAAAGTATAATATTGCCTGAAAATCCTTCAGCAAGAGTCGTCTTATTCTGCAGTCTCCATCTGTAATTTAGGTTCAGAAATTTTTAGACAGAGTTATTGATTTCACGCCTTTTAAAAAACGCGTACTATTAAAAGTTTCAAGACTGAATTTTACTAACATTCTTTGAAGAAATTAGTGAACTTTACATTGTTTTGAAAACACATTTATTTATTAACTAAAAAGTGTACACTAATTAAGTATTATCCTTCCGTCATACTTTTAGCTAGACAAATAACACTGCTAAATTTTCATAAAGGAAATTTTTTTCTGAATGTGATGTCTAATATTTTCAATTTACAAAAGGAGTTGAGTAAAGTTTTAAAGTGCAGTCCTTCTACTGACGGTACATCAAAAGCTATATACAAGGGTTAGATGCAATTTGAGAATTCGAAAGTGTACTTTTTCAAGGGTTACAAAACTAGACGTATTTTATCATTTGTTGGTTCGTCTATTTTTTTAAAAAAATTACTTGAGAATTAAATACAGAACAATGAATGCAAAAGAAATCTCTAGAATTTGTAGAAATGTTTAAAATTTATATGTTCCGTTTTTGCTTTTAACAATAATTTTCACTTTATTATGTATTCATATTTGAATCTAAAAACTCTGTGTATCCGAAACGTGATATTCTAATATAAGTAATTTTAATATCTGTAATTTATTTGAAGCATATCAGAAATTACCTTCAACGACAGAAGGAGAGCAAAGCTATTGTGCTTGAGCTTGAGAAAAGCAATTAAATGACAGAAAATTAAAGAAAAAATTAAAATGTAGCACTCAAAAGATTTCAAAATAAATTAGATACAAAAACATAAATTAAAATATTTCAATAAAAAATGTTCGATTAATTTTATTTAAGGTTCAAGAAATACTATCTAGGAAAAAAGTGTATTCGTATTTAAATATTAAAAAGGATTTGAACTAGCTGCCATCGACAAGTTTCAATGAAAGTTATGATCTTCGAATTTATTTATTCGTCTTGCATTTTCTTCAGGAAGGAAAAATAAAAGTCTTGATTGAAACTTGTTACAAAGTTGCAAGATATCAAGAGAAAACTGAAAATTATAATGCTTTTCTTTGCCCTTCTTTATGAGACAATTTACGCATCCCAGATAAGAAAAAAAGAAAAGAAATTTCAAATATGCTAATGTCAGAAATCAAGGATTGATATAGGTTATTGCATAAGAAAGAAAATTTGACATTGGATTCTAGCAATTAAAATAAAATCGTAACGAACTTTCCTTTTCTAAAATAGTTTCGTCTGATTTATATTTTATACAGAAAAGAGAATCAATATTCTTGCTTTAGCCACTCTCTAGCTATTAGTTCTGATACAGAAATGACTAATATGCAGTATGTAATCTTCATTGCTTGTTAATATGGTTTTACCAGGAAGTAAATAAAAAAGGCAGAATCCTTTTACGATTCTGATTTTTAAAATTTTATTGTCTACAAAACAATATTATCAACTAATATTCATATTTTGACAGCATAACTAGTTTGAAAGAAAATATATTGTCTCTAAACAGTTTCCATAGTTTGCTGGAAAACATAAGTATCTTCACTGCAATCGTTTAACGATGAGAATAAACAATTTGCTTTTATCGGTTCGTTTCAAAACACCCTTATTTATTTGTCAATAGAATCTTATTGGTTTCGGATTCTTTCTACGGAAACAACGAGAAAACTTTATGTTTCGGAGGGCTTGTGTGAACTATCTTCGTGAGACGCAATAATCGAAGCGTTATAGGGACAATAAATTCTTAGAAGTATTATTGTCTTAAAACAATGATCAAAGAATTAATCTTGAAGAATAAAACATCTTACTAAGATGTTTTCAGAATTTTGTTTCTTAAAGATATTAATGGATATTTCTTTGACAAACGACCTTCTCTGAAGACAACAAGCATTGAAAGACATTCCATTGGCCTAATTTTTATATAAAAAATAATATGAAAATCAATATGAAATATTCCATATTATCACATCCCATTAGTAAAATGCATATGAATAATATTCTATATTAGTATCTTGTTTTAATAAATGAATGATATTTTATGGAAATTTAATTAAATGAGATTTATAATCTACTAGATGATAGCCCGGCGTTTCTCGTGATCCACATTTTTTCATATGCCAGCCTCCGTTTTTTTTAGTAAATATTGTCGCTAACATTGTAGGTGCCAACTTTACATTCTCATTCCTTCTACAAAATATGCATTTGATTGCAATATTTAATTGGAGCGACTCATTTTACATCCAGCAGCATGTTAGCTGGATTAAAACATATTACCTTAGCCTTCAACAATGGAAGAGAAACGAGCAAATAAATATTTGTTAAAACAATGAAAAACATTTGAATTTCATTGAAACAATGAAAAGTATTGTTGTAAATGAACAATAGGCAAAAAATGCCCCGAATTTACCACTTAAAATTTAATAAATGGTAATCTAATTCGGTAATTTTTACAGCGTTAGCTGCCTCTTGTGCTAATCCATCACTGTGCCAAATTCGGCCATATATATATATATATATATATAAGATGCAAAACATAATCGAAATCGAAAAACAAAATAAAATAAAATAACAAACTTTCATATCAAATTCGAAAAGATATGAGAAAACGAATTTAAAGTATATCCGAGTAAAGATAAAATTGCGAATAGTATCAGGTGGAAAAAATAAATATATTGTGCATGAGTTCTTTTGTATCTTGAGTGTATGATTATAGATAGGGTAATTTAATTTAATCCTAATAATTATGTGCATTGCAACTTTAGTGCATGTTTGTGTAGATTACTATATAATAGCAACAATCAAATTATAAAGTTTATGAAAACGATGCTACGATGATTCTCAGTACAACCAGTTTGCCCGCTAAAATGGAGTAATAAATCAGTTAGACTGACACAATAAAATCTTCGGATCCTTTTTCAAATAGTTAATAGGCGACAATAGATATTTTGAATTAAAGCCATCCAACAAAATGATTTAAAATTGAATTTACATTACCAAATAAATTAATACTTTTGAAAAAAATTCAGGATTTATAAGAGTGATTCCGTATCATTGGGCTATACTGCGTCTCGGAAAGAGATTGACACTTCCGTTATGAAACCGAAATGAACCGAATTCTTCTTCCAGCCGAACAGCAAACGCAAATTCCATCTGCCAAAAACTGCTTCGCTGCTCTCGGATTGCGAATTAAGAAGTTTACGGTCGCCCCTAATCGTAATTGGCCATGACAGGAGCCAGCACAAAAATAAAAACACAGTCCTTATCGTGCTTAACTATTTCACGCGCGTTGTACCAAGCGCGTAAAATGTTAAAAATGAGAGCCTAATGAAATTTTGAATGATTTTAAATGGACTAATTCACATGAAAAGGTAAAGACGAACATAATTCTTTGATATTCTACTATGCATTCGTTGGACAGTGTACAACAGCCCAAGAGCATCGCTGGAACTTATTTCTGCTCTACAACCTACCCTTGTTTTCGATGTTGTCATGTCTTGTTTCCATTCTTCCAAGCGTAGTACTTGGGTACATCATTGTGCTATAGGATGCGTGCAAACTCATCTTGGGTGCATAGTCTAAAGAAAAATGTGAGTGTTATGTCCTCAGGTGCTTCAGCGCTTTAAGAGGCATTTTCTGTCGTGGAAGTAAACTCTGTAACCATTTTCAAGGTGGACGCTTATATGAGTCAAGTTGGGGTATCGCTCGTGAATCGAAGAAATTGAGCATTCTCTATACTGCTTCGGTGTTCTGATGTATCTCCGCATTTGATACTGGTGGGTTTATTTAGGTCATTTTCACAACACAGCCATGACGGAACCTTCTTGACATACTTACAGACATACTTGATAGACTTCACAGAATTGCAATACTCTACGTTGATATGCGCATTGAAAATTTTTGTTAGAAAAGGGCAGTACGGTACAATTCAAGTATTGTCCATAGACACTTCTTATCCTTGAAAACTGATATTTGCAGTAAATAATCCATCTTGTGAAGACCTATGACGATATAGTGGATATCCGTCCTGTCCTGTTTGTGTTTCTTTCAGAAAATGGCGTGCATTTCGCTTTGTGCAAATTCCGTCCTTTATACATGGAGAACGTGGATTCATGCTTCCGAATGGGCCGTGCACCATGTGTTTTGTTACAATGGAAAAAAGATCTGGATCTTCTTGTGGATTACGGATTTCTGAATTAATAAATTCATCCACTCTGTGAATGTGTAATGATTCTGACACAAATGAGAATGTGGGTATGAGGAAGTTCTCACTTCTGCCACTCTATCGTATACATATTATACTTAACTTCTCCAAAAATCTTTGCCTTTATGATAATATTAAAGAAGGTGTTTTGCTCTTAATGAAAGACTCTTGCGAACAAATCATGACGATCTTGTGGTTTTTTCCCAACAATTAGTTCTTGTTGTATCTCCTTTCAGGTAACTTTTTTTAATTCAGTAAATTTCGTTAGACGATCAAAAGAAACGTTACTATAAAGATAATTGTTTTCTCTATCTAATGGTGCATCAATTGTCTTTCTATGATCATTATTTCTCATGGATCGACCAAAAACGTCCGAAAGATCACCCAAAACGACACAAAAGATTAAATAAAAAAATTTCTATATTAAATTTTAAAATTCGCTTTTCAAGGTGCATTCAGCCACCATTACGACTACCTATGTGCCAAATTTCAAGGCTGTAAACACAAGCATCGCCTTTTATGAAAACCACACCTTTCTACATAAAAATAATTATCTAGTTTGCTTATGAACAGTTCAAGGCATAAAAGACATCGAAAGTCCCTTATTGGTTTTCATTCTTTGCTTTCATTATCCATGGTGTAAAAGCATTGTTATTGTCTTAACCAAATAATTTGTTGATTTTGTGTAAATATATTTTATTCTTGCATTTCAAATCTGTCTCCAAAGGCTTCTGAAAATATTTTACTACATGTAATAAATAAAGAATCTTTTGGTATAGGCTATCTTTATTATCTTTGCTGAGCAATCTATATTTATTTTAGAGTTCCTCATCTGAAAATACTACTAGAAGTATTATAAAATATGCAGAAGCGAAACTATGAGTCAATACGTAAATTAGAGCACTACGATTAAAATTTTTAATCTAAAAGCTATTTATATCCTCCTGAGAAATGCACGAAACTTCAGCTCCGTTCTAGAGAAAATAAAGCACTATAGTTATTGAATTAGCATCAAAAAATTTAATTTCAGTGCTATTTTAAATATGCAACTAAAATAAAGTAAGGTAGTAAAAACACTACTTCATTTTACTAAAACAGGGAAGACTTTTTTTTTACTCTAAAAGTTATTTTTCCCTGAATCATTTTTATAAATTTTATGTTCTGTTTATCGTGCAAATCTCTTTGTAGAAAATGTAAATCGTTATTTAATTAAAACAATGAAAATAGGCTTAGTATTCTTATTTCAATTCGTTTACAATCAGCTTTTTAAAAATTGTTTTATTATTGCCTACCGAAAAGTGTTTGTTATTTATATCAATTTTCATTGTTTTTCGACCTTTAAAAATAATAATGGTAATTTTTAAAAAGTAATATATTATTAAAATAATATCAACTAAATGAAAAAGAAGTAACCACTATACGAATTATCCTTTAATGGGTATTAATAGTTGGTGGTCAGAGAAATAAAATATAAAGTGGATTTGACTTTCCAAAAGCTTTGACCTGTGTAGGAATATAGCAGATTTAGGCGTTTTTTAAAAGCTTTTTTATTCCATTAAAATAAATGTTAAATAAGCTTTTTGTTAGTTTTTACGATTTTAACAGGTGAAATAAAATATGTTGCCGTGGAATCGTTCTGCACAATTTCCTTACAATTTTCAAGTAAATTTTTATGATTATTTAAATTTTAAATATCTTGTTTCAACGAATAATAAATAATTGCTCTACAATTTATAATGTGTTAAAAAATTCCTGTCACTGTTTGATACAAATTATATAAGGTGATGAGATCTATTGTTGACATTCAATTAAATGCTGATGATGCTTTATGATTGTTTTCATCAATTTTGAACCTCAAAATAATTGATAATTCCAAATATATATTTATTGTATCCACTTCCGCATAAACGAACACAGTAAAACGTTTTCACAACATTTCTATATCAAATTTATTTTGTATTATAGGATGTTTATTTTATTAATTCGTCGTTTTCTCAATTTCCATATCTTAGTAATCAAACAAATGCATTTTACAGAACTAACGTTCCTATTCTGGCTTAATGATCTTGGAGTTTTCTGTGAGAAGGGATTCACACTATATGCGTGAAAATTATAATCCAAAGTTGCACCCATATTCTCATGATTACAAGCGAATTCTTATACAGAGTTTTGAGCGAACAATCCTAATATGTAAGCGTCGTTGCTGTAATCGTCTCTTGAATAGATACTCTAGTGTTGTAGCATGCCTCTGTATCTTTTTTGTCAACGAATTCCTAAACCTGCATCCAGTTTTGTACACAATATCTGAAATAATCTTCGAATAGAGCAGCTGGCAATGAATTTCGGCCGCCAATATATGTAATTCCTTTCTCATCTCTAACGCCCTCCTCCGTGACCTGAATTGAAAGAAAGTAAAAATTAAGACCAGCTCGGTAAAAAGACAATCAGATATATTTCGTCTAGGTTTTCCGGAATACTACACAAAATCATATAGACAGTATTTATAGAAGATTTTGATTTAATCTAAGATGGAATACAGATATTTATAACCAGAATTCACTGATTTATTGTTTAAGACACGTTTCAAAAGTATAAACACCATAACTCCATTTCAACATAATTGCATTCCTCGAATAGAGAAAGCATAAAACTTCATTTCACACTTAATTTATATGTTTATCCCAAGATATCGAGGTGCTTAAGTGATTCAAAGCCAAATTAAATCGGAATGAACTTTTCCTAACTCCCTAGCAATATATTTTACATTTAGCTCAATGAAACATTAAGCATGTTTATAAAAATAAATCGAACCTCATGCCATTAAATCCATGTGATATATTTCATCTGAAAAAAAAACTATTAGCATATTCATAAATTCTATTTTCATTGTCTCTCAAATATTTCCTCTCTGTTTGTATTATGAATAGTTAAGATAAATTTTCGCTTAATTATAAAGGGTCTGAAGTCTGAATTTCCATTAAGTCATAATTATGGAGTAAATTGCCATTTTGGATAGAGTTTCGTGCTGAATTACATATTCATAAGTTTTAAATAGTTGCAACGAACTTCCTTTAATTTTTTAAAGTAATATTTTATATATTCAATAATTATATGCAAATTTAATGAAATTCCGTCTGAAAACATTCTAAGGAAATACTATATTTAGAAGAACATCTTCCAAATGATAATATACAGCAAATTTGCGGCTAAATGTATAAAGCTGAAAGCAATATTTCTACTTTAAAATATTTTGCCATAGATTATATGAGTTATCATAACTATTAATTTCTGTGTCGTTGTTTAGTACTAATTTATTATCAAGAGACAATAGAAGAGCATCAAAACCTACTTTGAGTGATTCTATGAATTAATAGTTATTAAACTTAATTATTTTAAGAATTTTGATTTGATCTCTAAGATTTAATCCGCTGAAGTTAATTAAGTATGGCTTCAACTACGATCATTTAGATATGAGATGTCAACTCAAAGTTTTAGCGAACAAAACTGCCCTTGATGATAAATTCAGACTCGTAACACTATTTATAGATTTTTTGAGCGAAATGCAAGATCTATAATATTAATTGATGGTCACATTACATAAATATAATATGAGCAACACTAAAACATAAGATAGATTGGTTTAGTCATAAAATACTAGATTTAACACGCATTATATTATTATATCTTCTATCATTACTTCTTAATTAACGTAGGTCAAAGAATTAGCCTAAATTTTTCACGAAAATTCCTTCTTCAGTCGTTCTTTTAATTTATTATTTAAAATCAATCTCTTTTTCAGTCTCTCATTTAATTTATTATTTAAAATCAATCCCTTTGTCAGTCTTTCATTTAGTTTATTAATTAAAATGAATCCCTTTTTCAGTCTTTCAGTTAATTTTACAGAAAGAATCTTAGGTGCACATGTCAATTGAAAGATAAATGTAAGAGTAAATATAACAGTTCATTTCGCGTTCCGTATATCATTTATCTAAATATAGTAAATCTGTCCCAATGAAATTATGCAGAGCTTTTATAATCCAAAATCATATATTTACTACACACGCAATATTATTTCATTTTTATCGCAAGAACAGCGTAAAATTTGCTTTAATTTTTCTTAAAAATGGATATTAGCTTAATTCTTAAAGTCCTGCAAAACTATCGCTTTAGCAAAAAAAAGATGAATAAAGTCTATTTAAAAATTAAAGATTTCTGTATGGATGCCCAATGCTTATCTTTGTCCTGATTGATAAAAATGGCGAGAAAAAGAACTAACTCAAATTGATCTGTGTCGCGTGAAGCTCTCCCATGACAGAGCCAATACAAAACGGATATTTCTTTGTAGAGATATATCCGTTTTCAGTTCAGTTGTGATACGAATGACAAAGACATTTTTTGAGATAGAAATTAAATATCTTGATGAAAGTTCCGGTTTCTTTCCTTTAATTTAATTCAATTTCATAGTTTTACTTCTAGCCAAAATCTTACGATCCCAGCAAGCTCCAAACAATTTGTTTGCAAAAAATGGCATGTTATGATTGAAGTTCGCCTATTCAAATGGCCTCAGAGCCGGTTCTATGGATCCAAACGAAAAAATGGCAGTAGAATGTAGAACAAGTCATGCGCTCTGGTAAAACTGAAAAAAAAAGAAAAAAAGAAAAAGATAGTTAAATTTCTCGCCAAAATTTGCACTGTGTCGTTATCGAGAAATTTGCAGATGCTTCTGTTACTGAGGTAAAATTAAATAGTTCATCTGAGTTTCTTTTAGTTGAACTAAAAACGCTGCTGAAATTAAATTCTCAACGTAAATTAATTTTTCTTTCCCAATACCGTTTCCATGCATTTTTTTCTCTTTCTTTTTATTTCGAATTTTTGTTTCATTTCCACTAAATCATGGCGAAATTTTGAAAAAATCGTGCAAAAAATGTATTTTGAGCAAACAAATTTTACGCTCACAATTGAATTTCGGCAGCGTTTTTGTTTATATTAAAACAAGTAATTCTTTTCTTAAGAGATAATGCCTTACTCTTAAGAAAAAAATGAAAATATCATGGAAATTGATTGTTGCTGTTTTCAATTTAACCCTCCTTTTGGCGCATGGAATTTGGTGTACTTATGTCCCCCATTTCTTTTTCCTTTTTCTCTGCAAATATTTCTTCTGAAAAAAATTTTTTAATTGCAAACTCAAGAAGAGATATTTAACCCAATCGAGACGGAGAGCACACCGTGTGTGCAATGCATTGCCAAGCCACAAGGACGGGTAGCACACCATGTATGCAATGATATTGAATTTGAATTATCAGTCGGTATGGAAGAGGCAGCCGTCGGGATAAGACAGGTTTAAAATCAAAATTATCTTAGAAGTGTGTAAACATAAAATTGGTATTGGTTTCCATTTAGTCCCTAAAATTAAGGAGACCAACCGTCGTCCTTTTGTAAGGGCAGTCCTTTTCTAAGTTCCGCCCTTCCTCAAAAAGTGCACAACAAACTATGCTACAAATGTATTTTTTATGCATTTATGATATCATAATGTATTCTGTATTATTGTTGCAATGAATAAAATGGTTTTTTTATTCAAGATAGTTTTAGCTTCAATTTATTTTTGCCATCCTTTTGTTGCAGCGGATGTTCATACTAAAGTTGGTCACCATATTAAAATGAGTGACCTAGTGGCAAACAAATACTGTGCGAGAAACTCTCATAGATATGATCTATTCGTTGTGGAGTCAACCATTGTTTTCGCAATAGTAGTCTCGTAGTTATTAGCGATTCAAATCTGACGGTATTTTGTCACACAAGAAAGTTCGACCGACGAGTGCAAAGACGTTTTCACGACAAACTATTCTGAGGATCATTTTGTTTGTACGAAGTGAGTTACGAAGTGACTGATTTCTAATGCAAACACGTTTTTCATTAAAAATGGTCAATTTAAAGCAAAAGCACATTTCGGCTTCTGGGAATGGTATCCAAAACAGTGCGCCGTCTCGAATGGGTTAAGAAATGCGAAAAGGAGCAAACCTAATTTTAGGTGATTATTTTTAATATTTTTATAGAGATTAAAAAATTCTGTAAAAATCATAACATTTTAAATACACTCCACACAAATGTCCATCGCAGGTCAGATTGTAGCATTTTTGACAATGTTTTTGGGTAGTTTAGTCCCTATTTCTTCCGAAAATTTGCATTTACCTTTAGCACTCTTTCATTTTGTTGTTTCTTATTTTGGTACCGATGATTTCTAACAGAAAATTCCCTCTTCTTTTAAATCCACTGGAAAACGGAATTGGGCAACTTTTCATAAAATTTGAAGTATAATAAGTATCAAATTGAAATTTTCGATGGCATCAAGTCGTTTCGTATTCTTATCGATATTATAGTGTTTGAAAATTACAAAAGCGTTGATAGTAGGGGTGTTTTAATAGGGGTGTTATCGATAGTAGTCAAAAAGAACAATAATCTAGTGACAAGTATTTCTTTAGACATCATTTTTACTACACAGATGATATAGAACAACAACTCCTTTTGTCATAGTATAAATGTATCAATTTAAAGGGGTTATTTTTGTTATCACCTGTTTTTTCGTCAATTCGTTTCTTCGTCGTTCTCCGAAAATTACATTGTAAGTATACCACTATTTTGTAGTGCAATATGGCACAAGCGTAGCGTCTAATTGGAAGCCAAATGTTCAAGAATTCATTTCTGGCTTCTTATTCGGTAAAAATCTTTGAGCATTTCCCGTTTTCTTAAATGGATTGTATCGAAATAAATTAGTTTATATCTTTGTAAAAAGGTTTTTAGGACGTTCGAAACTAGAAAACCAGTTATCCGTTGTTATACTAGTTCTATTAGTTTTTTAAGACAGAAATTCACTAAAATTATTTGAAATATTAATCTAAGCAAAGTACCAGAATTTTACGCAGTGAGTAAAATAAGCCGGTAAAAAACATCATTATAGAAACTGTGAAAGAAGAAGAATGATCAACTGTCAATTCCTGCTACACTTGTAGGGGAGCGGGATACTCGTATCCCCTATGTGTCTTTATGCTCTTTTACTCGTATCTCGCGTGCATTAGAATTTTGAACTTGGATGGCTGTGTGATATTGTTCCTGATTGTTTCAAGGACGGTTACTGAAAGTTCGACTTTTAAAGATTGAATGGAATTTAAAGTTCAACGTTTTGAAAAGGTAAACTCTGCATTAATTGCGAAGAGAGTAACAGAAACAGCGGTACAAATCACAACATCAGACATAGGGCAACAGACCTCAGCTGCCCATGCTACAAGAAAGAAATTAAAGCCTATAAGAAGACTAGGGATTACTTATGAGCATAGCTACCCCGCCAGTCTCTTTTAATAAAGTCTCTCCTACTTGCCTCAAAACCCTTAAAGTCCTCCAAATCAACCTGGGAAGAACCAAAGCTGCAAACGACACTCTTCATCCCACTTCAGATAAACTTCAATCAGATCTGCTCCTTTTACAAGAACCATACATCTACGATAGCCAAATTAAAGGTATCCCACAATCTTGGAACATCTTCAATTCGATTTCAAACAAAGCAGCAGTCATCATTCCCAGCAGGCAACTTCATGCAGCCTTGATCTCCTGCAAGCAAAAACGGTTGCAGTGAAAATTCAAACAGGACAGCAACCGACTACTTTCATTTCGGCCTACTCCTCTCCATATTCTAATATACAAGAAACACTGCTGGAAATCCAAGAAATAATTTCATCTCTTCCAAGAGAAAAGATATTTATTGGGGCAGAACTTAATGGCCATAATACCCTTTGGGGCTACAGTGATGTGAACTCCAGGGGAACTGCCATTGAGGAGTTCATTCTTGCCAACAATCTCTTTATTAACAATAGTTCGGATGCTCCTCCAACCTTTACCCGCAACTCCTCCAAAGGCTGGCCTGACCTCTCCCTCTGCACTCAGCAAATGATTGGTGAGATTGCCAATTGGGAAGTCTTGGAAGAACCGTCCCTCAGCGACCATCATTACATTGAAATCACGATCGACTCATCCGTGAAGAACTGCACCTTTACCAGGTACAAAACTCGTCATGGTAACCACAATATTTTCCTCAAAAACCTTAAACCTCATGTCAACTCTTTATTGAGAGCCTTCAGAAATAGTCAGAATGAAAAGGACATCAACGAAGCAACAAACCTCCTCCAAAATTGCGTTATTGAAGCCTGTAACAAATACTACCGCACTAAGAATCAAAATCTTTCTCCAACTCCAAATTGGTATACACAAGACCTTGAAATAGAAAAAAACCGACTGAAGGCGCTGAGAAGACGTGCACAAAGGGCACTCCAAGATCAGAGAAATGCCCGATTCCAATTCCATAAAGAAGAACTGAAAAAGTACATGCGGAAAGTCAAGACTGCAAAGAATTCCGGCTGGAAATCATTCTGCACAATAGCAACGAATCCATAGGCACCCATTACAAAGCTGCATTCAGAAAAGCGATCAGGCCAGCCGAATTAATAGCCTTAAATAATCAAGATCCTTCAGGAAACCACCTCAAAATAGCTCAAGATATTCTGGAGAAAATCTTCCCCCATCCTGCCAACAGTAATAGTTCTACTTACATTCCGCCTTGCACCGCAAACGACTGCCCCTTCACCAAAGGAGAAGTAGCTACTGTCATCCATCATCTATCCAAAGGAAAAGCACCAGGACCAGATGGCATCGACAACATCATCATACAGCAAATTTTCAAGAAATTCCCCTTCCTCCTCATGGAACTTTACAACACTTGCCTTAAATTGGCTAAATTTCCCGATCCCCTTAAGGTCGGAAATATCATTCTTTTTCATAAACACGGCAAATCTAAAACAGAAGCATCTCCTTACCGGCCCATATCTCTGCTCCCGACGATAGGTAAAGTTCTAGAAAAGCTCCTCACCCAACGGCTCAATTTTCACCTCGAAAAGAACAACAGACCTAGCAATCTTCAGTACGGATTCCGTGAGGGAAGATCAACAGAAATGGCCATCACGAAACTCTTGGATACCATCCACAAGGGGAAGGCAAGTGGTGATCACGTACTGGTGCTTTCCATCGACATTAAGGGTGCCTTTGACAATATTCAGCACAGCGCAATTTCTTCTTACCTTGACAATAGTAAATGCCCAACAAACATAGTTAATATCTTTAAAAATCTTCTCCAGAATAGGAAGGTCATCCTAAATACCTGCGAAGGACCAGCGATCAGGGACCAAAAACAAGGCTGCCCTCAAGGGTCTTGCAGTGGACCAGCCCTCTGGAATTTGGTCGCAAATGAAATACTTCAAGAAAACTGGCCAATTAACACCAGCATTCAAGCCTTTGCAGACGACTTTGTCCTGGTTTCCCATGCCCCGACTAGAGTCCAACTTGAGTCACAAATTAACGATTCTATTGCTAAATTCTCCACCTGGACAAGCAAATCCAACTCCAAATTTCAGCAGAAAAAACAAATTATCTCCTTATCAGCAAGCTAGTTAGGGGACCTACCATTCGCTGGCAAGGCGAAAGAATTAAAAGAGCCCATGCTATTAAATATCTCGGAATTTATATTGATGAAAAGATGAATTGGAACACCCACCTTAAAGCACAATCTACTAGAGCGACCCACCTTTATCATAATCTCCTAAAAATAGCCGGGAAATCCTGGGGAGTTCCCCTTATTCATCGAAGGACCCTTTATAAAACAGTAACAGAACGGGTGCTGGCGCATGGGGCAGTTGCCTGGTGTCTAGAACCTACAGTCCGAATCGCCAGAAAACTCTCAACAATTCAACGTCCGTTCCTCCTGGCGATCTCAGGTGCCTACAGGACAACCTCCACGGCAGCTCTGCAGGTCATACTGGGTATCCCTCCTCTTCATCTACAATTACAAAGAGAAGCTCGTGGCACAGCACTCTTCAGACTTAGACTTCCTCTTTCTACAAACGTCAGTGACATCAAACCCAGTGAAATTGAAGAAAAAGCTTCCGGATGGTCAACACACCCATCGGAACATCTAAGTCCAACTCAAATTTCCCTGGATGACGGAGGCAACGTTAAACACTGGACTTAGAATTTATACCGATGGATCGAAAACAGAGAGGGGTGTGGGTGCAGCCTTCTGTGTTTTGACCGACGTCAACATTACCCACAGATGGTCTACCAGGCTCTCTCTTAGAAATACAGTCTTCCAGGCAGAAATCCTAGCTCTTCTCAAAGCAGTGGAACACGCCGTTTCCCTCCCAACTCAACAACTGACTATTCTAGTAGACAACCAAGCCAGCATCAATTCAGCAGCAAACCCAAAGAGTCACAATTCAATTGCCCGGAAAATCTTCAAGTTACTCCATAGTCATCCTCACATCAGAGTGTCGTGGATCAAAGCCCATGCTGGTAACATAGGGAACGAAGAAGCAGACAGACTGGCTAAGGAGGCAGCAGAAACGGAAAACTTTCCTGAAACACCACTCGAGTTACCAAAATCTTTTATCAAAACATTCTTAAGACAGAAGATGTTGGCTACCTGGCAAATGGCTTGGGATGATGGAGATACTGGGAGGCTCATTCACAACATAATTCCCAAAGTTAGCTTGCATCCAATCAACTGGACACGCAACGAAGTTTTATTTTTCACAGGACATGGGCCTTTCCCTTCGTTTCTCCATAGATTCAACCTTGCCGAAACCTCTTTCTGTTCTTGTGGGGAAATCGGCACACCAATCCATTATGCTACGGTTTGCCTCCTCACAACCTCCTACCATATGGCACCACCAAGCCAACAACATCAGCCAATATGGTTCCGAAGAGTAGCCAACAATTCAACGTCAAGAAGGAAGATACATAATTTGCTCCACTTTCTCCAAAGAGAAACCAGTCTTATCCGTCCAGATCCCAATTAATTGTTTTTTTTTCGTTCCTTCAATAGTCTTCTCAGTTGAGTCCAATGCTTTCGTCCCATCCCCACATTCTTGGCCAACATTTTATTAATTAGCAACTTCAGCAACCGAACAACCTCTTCCTCCAGCGATGAGGGAAATTAATTCCAACCAAACTTCAACTTTCCTTCATGCGTCTATATCACTCCACCTTTTCCTTTGGAGATGGAAAGTCCCGTTTCACCAGTTCGACATTCAACTTCGCCTCCTCTTCAGCCCATCATCCCCTAATGAATTCAGAACAGCTTTGCCGTTCTTTCAGGACTTTCTTCCAATATCCTCCGTGTTTCTCCTTCAAATAGAGTTCCATCAGCCAACTCCTCTTCAAAATCAAACTTTTTAAAATACTGTGCGGCCCATCTCTCTGTTCTTGTGTACATTTTTATGTTATTTTTATTACTGTATTAATTTGTTTTTCATCTTTTTTCTTTCATTTTCTGTTTTTTTAATGTATTTTTTTTTCTTCGCATAGTCTTTCCATTGCATTTTTGTTTTTATTATTTTCTAGCTATTTCATGTATAACTGTGTAATATTGTGTTTTTCAAGGTTTTATTTTCCCATGTTTCCAAAATATTTTTTTTAATGTATAGCACAATAGCAACCCTTCCTTTGCTCCTGTAAATGTTTGTAGACTAGTTGCGTTTTTAATTAGGCAGCGGTATAGAGAAATGTCAAGTTTTAAGAGAGGTCACCCCTTCGGGTGTTGTGATTTCTCTTCCACTTCATGACCACGTCACTGCTTAAATAACCATATGGTTATAGTTGCAGGGGCATGGAGTGGTGTTATGTTATGTTATGTTGCAAAATATTTTAAAATAGAAATATTGCTTTCAGCTTTATACATTTAGCCGCAAATTTGCTGTATATTATCATTTGGAAGATGTTCTTCTAAATATAGTATTTCTTTAGAATATTTTCAGACGGAATTTCATTAAATTTGCATATAATTATTAAATATATAAAATATTACTTTAAAAAATTGAAGGAAGTTCGTTGCAACCATTTAAAACATATGAATATGTAATTCAAATTCAGCACGAAACTCTATCCAAAATGGCAATTTACTCCATAATTATGGCTTAATGGAAATTCAGACTTCAGACCCTTTATAATTAAGCGAAAATTTATCTTAACTATTCATAATACAAACAGAGAGGAAATATTTGAGAGACAATGAAAATAGAATTTATGAATATGCTAATAGTTTTTGTTTTCAGATGAAATATATCACATGGATTTAATGGCATGAGGTTCGATTTATTTTTATAAACATGCTTAATTTTTCATTGAGCTAAATGTAAAATATATTGCTAGGGAGTTAGGAAAAGATCATTCCGATTTAACTTCGCTTTGAATCACTTAAGCACCTCGATATCTTGGGATAAACATATAAATTAAGTGTGAAATGAAGTTTTTTGCTTTCTCTATTCGAGAAATGCAATTATGATGAAATGGAGTTATGGTGTTTATACTTTTGAAACGTGTCTTAAACAATAAATCAGTGAATTCTGGTTATAAATATCTGTATTCCATCTTAGATTAAAGCAAAATCTTCTATAAATACTGTCTATATTATTTTTTGTAGTTTTCCGGAAAACCTAGACGAAATATATCTGATTGTCTTTTTATCGAGCTGGTCTTAATTTTTACTTTCTTTCAATTCAGGTCACGGAGGAGGGCGTTAGAGATGAGAAAGGAATTACATATATTGGCGGCCGAAATTCATTGCCAGCTGCTCTATTCGAAGATTATTTCAGATATTGTGTACAGAACTGGCTGCAGGTTTAGGAATTCGTTGACAAAGAAGATACAGATGCATGCTACAACACTAGTGTATCTATTCAAGAGACGATTACAGCAACGACGCTTACATAATAGGATTGCTCGCTCAAAACTCTGTATAAGAATTCGCTTGTAATCATGAGAATATGGGTGCAACTTTGGATTATAATATTCACGCATATAGTGTGAATCCCTTCTCACAGAAAACTCCAAGATCATTAAGCCAGAATAGGAATGTTAGTTCTGTAAAATGCATTTGTTTGATTACTAAGATATGGAAATTGAGAAAACGACGAATTAATAAAATAAACATCCTATAACACAAAATAAATTTGATATAGAAATGTTGTGAAAACGTTTTACTGTGTTCGTTTATGCGGAAGTGGATACAATAAATATATATTTGGAATTATCAATTATTTTGAGGTTCAAAATTGATGAAAACAATCATAAAGCATCATCAGCATTTAATTGAATGTCAACAACAGATCTCATCACCTTATATAATTTGCATCAAAGAGTGACAGGAATTTTTTAACACATTATAAATTGTAGAGCAATTATTTATTATTCGTTGAAACAAGATATTTAAAATTTAAATAATCATAAAAATTTACTTGAAAATTGTAAGGAAATTGTGCAGAACTATTTCACGGCAACAAATTTTATTTCACCTGTTAAAATCGTAAAAACTAACAAAAAGCTTATTTAACATTTATTTTAATGGAATGAAAAAGCTTTTAAAAAAAGCCTAAATATGCTATATTCCTACACAGGTCAAAGCTTTTGGAATGTCAAATCCACTTAATATTTTATTTCTCTGACCACCAACTATTAATACCCATTAAAGGATAATTCGTATAGTGGTTACTTCTTTTTTCATTTAGTTGTTATTATTTTAATAATATATTACTTTTTAAAAATCACCATTATTATTTTTAAAGGTCGAAAAACAATGAAAATTGATATAAATAACAAACACTTTTCGGTAGGCAATAATAAAACAATTTTTAAAAAGCTGATTATAAACGAATTGAAATAAGAATACTAAGCCTATTTTCATTGTTTTAATTAAATAGCGATTTACATTTTCTACAAAGAGATTTGCACGATAAACAGAACATAAAATTTATAAAAATGATTCAGGGAAAAATAACTTTCAGAGTAAAAAAAAATTCTTCCCTGTTTTAGTAAAATGAAGTAGTGTTTTTACTACCTTACTTTATTTTAGTTGCATATTTAAAATAGCACTGAAATTAAATTTTTTGATGCTAATTCAATAACTATAGTGCTTTATTTTCTCAAGAAAGGAGCTGAAGTTTCGTGCATTTCTCAGGAGGATATAAATAGCTTTTAGATTAAAAATTTTAATCGTAGTGCTCTAATTTACGTATTGACTCATAGTTTCGCTTCTGCATATTTTATAATACTTCTAGCAGTATTTTCAGATGAGGAACTCTAAAATAAATATAGATTGCTCAGCAAAGATAATGAAAATAGCCTATACCAAAAGATTCTTTATTTATTACATGTAGTAAAATATTTTCAGAAGCCTTTGGAGACAGATTTGAAATGCAAGAATAAAATATATTTACACAAAATCAACAAAATATTTGGTTAAGACAATAACAACGCTTTTACACCATGGATAATGAAAACTAATAAGGGGCTTTCGATGTCTTTTATGCCTTGAACTGTTCATAAGCAAACTAGATAATTATTTTTATGTATAAAGGTGTGGTTTTCATAAAAGGCGATGCTTGTGTTTACAGCCTTGAAATTTGGCACATAGGTAGTCTTAATGGTGGCTGAATGCACCTTGAAAATCGAATTTTAAAATTTAATATAGAAATTTTTTTGTTTAATCTTTTGTGTCGTTTTGGGTGATCTTTCGGACGTTTTTGGTCGATCCATGAGAAATAATGATCATAGAAAGACAATTGATGCACCATTAGATAGAGAAAACAATGATCTTTACACTAACGTTTCTTTTGATCGTCTAACGAAATTTAGTGAATTAAAAAAAGTTACCTGAAAGGACATACAACAAGAACTAATTGTTGGGAAAAAACCACAAGATCGTCATGATTTGTTCGCAAGAGTCTTTCATTAAAAGCAAAGCACCTTCTTTAATATTATCATAAAGGCAAAGATTTTTGTAGAAGTTAAGTATAATATGTATACGATAGAGTGGCAGAAGTCAGAACTTCCTCATACCCACATTCTCATTTGTGTCAGAATCATTACACATTCACAGAGTGGATGACTTTATTAATGCAGAAATCCGTAATCCACAAGAAGATCCAGATCTTTTTTTCCATTGTAACAAAGCAGTTGGTGCACGGCCCATTCGGAAGCATGAATCCACGTTCTCCATGTATAAAGGAAGGAATTTGCACAAAGCGAAATGCACGCCATTTTTTGAAAGAAACACAAACAGGACAGGACGGATATCCACTATATCGTCATAGGTCTTCACAAGATGGATTATTTACTGCAAATATCAGTTTTCAAGGAAAAGAAGTGTCTATGGACAATACTTGAATTGTACCGTACTACCCTTTGCTAACAAAAATTTTCAATGCGCATATCAACGTAGAGTATTGCAATTCTGTGAAGTTTATCAAGTATGTCTGTAAGTATGTCAGAAAGGTTCCGTCATGGCTGTGTTTAAACTCACCAGCCGAGAAAATGACCTAAATAAAACCCACCAGTATCAAATGCGGAGATACATCAGAACACCGAAACAGTAAAGAGAATACTCAATTTCTTCGATTCACGAGCGATACCCCAACTTGACTCATATAAGCGTCCACCTGAAAATGGTAACAGAGTTTACTTCCACGACAGGAAATGCTTCTTAAAGCGCTCAAGCACCTGAGGACACAACACTCACATTTTTTCTTTAGACTATGCACCCAAGATGAGTTTGCACGCATCCTATTGCACAATTATGTACCCAGGTACTACGCTTGGAAGAATGGAAACAAGACATGACAACATCGAAAACAAGGGCAGGTTGTAGAGCAGAAATAAGTTCCAGCGATGCTCTTGGGCTTTTGTACACTGTCCAACGAATGCATAGTAGAATATCAAAGAAATTATGTTCGTCTTTACCTTTTCATGTGAATTGGTCCATTTAAAATCATTCAAAATTTCATTAGGCTCTCATTTTTAACATTTTACACGCTTGGTGCAACGCGCTTGAAATAGTTAAGCACGATAAGGACTGTGTTTTTATTTTTGTGCTGGCTTCTGTCCTGGCCAATTACGATTAGGGGCGACCGTAAACTTCTTAATTCGCAATCCGAGAGCAGCGAAGCAGTTTTTGGCAGATGGAATATGCGTTTGCTGTTCGGCGGGAAGAATTCGGTTCATTTCGGTTTCATAACGGAAGTGTCAATCTCTTTCCGAGACGCAGTATAGCCCAATGATACGGAATCACTCTTATAAATCCTGAATTTTTTTCAAAAGTATTAATTTATTTGGTAATGTAAATTCAATTTTAAATCATCTTGTTGGATGGCTTTAATTCAAAATATCTATTGTCGCCTATTAACTATTTGAAAAAGGATCCGATGATTTTATTGTGTCAGTCTAACTGATTTATTACTCCATTTTAGCGGGCAAACTGGTTGTACTGAGAATCATCGTAGCATCGTTTTCATAAACTTTATAATTTGATTGTTGCTATTATATAGTAATCTACACAAACATGCACTAAAGTTGCAATGCACATAATTATTAGGATTAAATTAAATTACCCTATCTATAATCATACACTCAAGATACAAAAGAACTCATGCGCAATATATTTATTTTTTCCACCTGATACTATTCGCAATTTTATCTTTACTCGGATATACTTTAAATTCGTTTTCTCATATATATATATATGGCCGAATTTGGCACAGTGATTGATTAGCACAAGAGGGAGCTAACGCTGTAAAAATTACCGAATTATATTATCATTTATTAAATTTTAAGTGGTAAATTCGGGGCATTTTTTGCCTATTGTTCATTTACAACAATACTTTTCATTGTTGCAATGAAATTCAAATGGTTTTCATTGTTTTAACAAATATTTATTTGCTCATTTCTCTTCCATTGTTGAAGGCTAAGGTAATATGTTTTAATCCAGCTAACATGCTGCTGGATGTAAAATGGGTCGCTCCAATTAAATATTGCAATCAAATGCATATTTTGTAGAAGGAATGAGAATATAAAGTTGGCACCTACAATGTTAGCGACAATATTTACTGAAAAAAACGGAGGCTGGCATATGAAAAAATGTGGATCCCGAGAAACGCTGGGCTATCATCTAGTAGATTATAAATCTCATTTAATTAAATTTCCATAACATATCATACCTTTATTAAAACAAGATACTAATATAAAATATTATTCATATGCATATTACTAATGGGATGTGATAATATGGAATATTTCATATTGATTTTCATATTATTTTTATATAAAAATTAGGCCAATGGAATGTCTTTCAATGCTTGTTGTCTTCAGAGAAGGTCGTTTGTCAAAGAAATATCCATTAATATCTTTTAGAAACAAAATTCTGAAAACATCTTAGTAAGATGTTTTATCCTTTAAGATTAATTCATTGATCATTGTTTTAAGACAATAATACTTCTAAGAATTTATTGTCCCTATAACGCTTCGATTATTGCGTCTCACGAAGATAGTTCACACAAGCCCTCCGAAACATAAAGTTTTCTCGTTGTTTCCGTAGAAAGAATCCGAAACCAATAAGATTCTATTGACAAATAAATAAGGGTGTTTTGAAACGAACCGATAAAAGCAAATTGTTTATTCTCATCGTTAAACGATTGTAGTGATGATACTTATGTTTTCCAGCAAACTATGGAAACTGTTTAGAGACAATATATTTTCTTTCAAACTAGTTATGCTGTCAAAATATGAATATTAGTTGATAATATTGTTTTGTAGACAATAAAATTTAAAAATCAGAATCGTAAAAGGATTCTGCCTTTTTTATTTACTTCCTGGTAAAACCATATTAACAAGCAATGAAGATTGCATACTGCATATTAGTCATTTCTGTAACAGAACTAATAGCTAGAGAGTGGCTAAAGCAAGAATATTGATTATATTTTCTGTATAAAATATAAATCAGACGAAACTATTTTAGAAAAGGAAAGTTCGTTACGATATCATTTTAATTACTAGAATCCAATGTCAAATTTTCTTTCTTATGCAATAACCTATATCAATCCTTGATTTCTGACATTAGCATATTTGAAATTTCTTTTCTTTTTTTCTTATCTGGGATGCGTAAATTGTCTCATAAAGAAGGGCAAAGAAAAGCCTTATAATTTTCAGTTTTCTCTTGATATTTTGCAACTTTGTAACAAGTTTCAATCAAGACTTTTATTTTTCCTTTCTGAAGAAAATGCAAGACGAATAAATAAATTCGAACATCATAACTTTCATTGAAACTTGTCGATGACAGTCAGTTCAAATCCTTTTTAATATTTAAAAACGAATACACTTTTTTCCTAGATAGTATTTCTTGAACCTTAAATAAAATTAATCGAACATTTTTTATTGAAATATTTTAATTTATGTTTTTGTATCTAATTTATTTTGAAATCTTTTGAGTGCTACATTTTAATTTTTTCTTTAATTTTCTGTCATTTAATTGCTTTTCTCAAGCGCAAGCACAATGCTTTGCTCTCCTTCTGTCGTTGAAGGTAATTTCTGATATGCTTCAAATAAATTACAGATATTAAAATTACTTATATTCGAATATCACGTTTCGGATACACAGAGTTTTTAGATTCAAATATGAATACATAATAAAGTGAAAATTATTGTTAAAAGCAAAAACGGAACATATAAATTTTAAACATTTCTACAAATTCTAGAGATTTCTTTTGCATTCATTGTTCTGTATTTAATTCTCAAGTAATTTTTAAAAAAAATAGACGAACCAACAAATGATAAAATACGTCTAGTTTTGTAACCATTGAAAAAGTACACTTTCAAATTCTCAAATTGCATCTAACCCTTGTATATAGCTTTTGATGTACCGTCAGTAGAAGGACTGTACTCTAAAACTTTACGCAACTCCTTTTGTAAATTGAAAATATTAGACATCACATTCAGGAAAAAATTTCCTTTATGAAAACGCAGCAGTGTTAATTGTCTAGCTAAAAGTGTGACGGAAGGATAATACTTAATTAGTGTACACTTTTTTGTTAATAAATAAATGTGTTTTCAAAACAATGTAAAGTTCAATAATTTCTTCAAAGAATGTTAGTAAAATTCAGTCTTGAAACTTTTAATAGTACACGTTTTTTAAAAGGCGTGAAATCAATAACTCTGTCTAAAAAATGTTGCAAAATATTTAAAATAGAAATATTGCTTTCTAGCTTTATATTACATTTAGCCGCAATTTGTTGTATATTATCATTTGAAGATGTTCTTCTAAATATAGTATTTCTTTAGAATATTTCAGACGGAATTTATTAAATTTTGGTAGTTAATTATTAAAATATATAAAATATTACTTAAAAAATTAAGGAAGTTCGTTGCAAACCATTTAAAACATATGAATATGTAATTCAAATTCAGCACGAAACTCTATCCAAAATGGGAAAGGCAATTTACTCCATAATTATATTTAATGGAAATTCAGACTTCAGGACCCTTATAATTGCTGAAAATTTATCTTAACTATTCATAATACAAACAGAGAAATATTTGAGAGACAATGAAAATAGAATTTATGAATATGCTGTTAGTTTTGGTTTTCAGACAGGAAATATATCACATGGATTTAATGGTACAGGTTCGATTTATTTTATAACATGCTTAATTTCATTGAAATAAATGTGTAAAAAATATATTGTTAGGGGAGTTAGGAAAAAAGATCATTCCGATTTACTAGCTTTGAATCACTTCTAAGCACTGATATCTTGGGATAAACATATAAATTAAGTGTGAAATGAAGTTTTTTGCTTTTCTCTATCTGAGAAATGCAATTATGATGAAATGGAGTTATGGTAGTTTATACTTTTAGAAACGTGTCTAAACAATGCTATAATATCTGTATTCTGCATCTTGATTAAAGCAAAATCTTCAGTAAATACTGTCTATATTATTTTGTATTTCCGGAAAACCTAGACGAAATATAAGTGAGTCTCGATTGTCTTTTTTATCGAGCTGGTCTTAATTTACTTTCTTTCAATTCAGGCTGCCGAGGAGGCGTTAGAGATGAAAGGAATTACATGGTATTTATGTCGAAATTCATTGCCAGCTGCTCTTATTCGAAGATTATTTTGCTATTGTGTACAGAACTGGCTGCAGGCTTAGGACTCGTTGACAAAGCAAGATACAGATGCATGCTACAACACTGTGTATTTCCTATTCAAGAGATTGATGGCAGCAATGACGCTTTCATATATTGTGATTTGCCGTCAAAACTCTGTATATAAGAATCTGCTTGTAATCATGAGAATATGGGTAACCTTGGATTGTAATATTCACGCATATAGTAAGAATCCCTTTCAAGGAAAACTCCAAGATCATTAAGCCAGAATAGGAACAAGAATTCTGTAAAATGATTACAAGATATGGAAATTCGAGAAAACGATGAATTAATAAAATAAACATCCTATAAATACAAAAATAAAATTAGATATAGAAATGCTGTGAAAATGTTTTTACTGTGTTCGTTTATGCGAAGTGGATAATAATAAATATATATTTGAATTATCAATTATTTTGAGGGGTTCAAAATTGATGAAAACAACTCGCAAAGCATCATCAGTATTTAACGTTGAATGTCAACAACAGATCTCATCACCTTTATATAATTTGCATCAAAGAGTGACAGAATTTTAACACATTATAACAGAGCAATTATTTATTATTCAAGTTGAAACAAGATATTTAAAATTTAAATAATCATAAAATTTACTTGAAAATTGTAAGGAAATTGTGGAACCTTAGTTTCACGGCAACAAATTGTATTTCACCTGTTAAAATCGTAAAAAACTAACAAAAAGTTTATTTAAATATATTTATCGGAATGGTAAAAAAGTGAAAAAAAGCCTAAATATGCCAGGCAGGCCCTACACAGTCGTGCTTTTGGAATGTCAACCACTTCATTTTATTTCTCTGACCATTCAACTATTAGTTTACCATTAAAGGATATTCTTGTAGTGGTTACTTTTTTCATTTATTGTTAATATTTTAATAATATATTTCTTTAAAAATCACCATTATTATTTTAAAGGTCGAAAACAACAAAATTGATATAAATAACAAACACTTTTCGGTGAGGCAATAATAAAAAACACTTTAAAAAAAGTTGATTATAAAACGAATTGAAATAAGAATACTGTTTCCATTTTCATTGTTTTAATTAAATGAAGGATTTACATTTTCATAAAAGAGATTTGGTAATGATAAAGAAACATAAAATTTATAAAATGATTCAGGAAAATAACTGCAGAGTAAAAAAAATTTTCCCTATTTTAGTAAAACAGTTAGTGTTTTTTACTACCTTTACTCTTTTATTTCAGAAGGTATTTAAAATAGCACTTGAAATTAAATTTTTTTGATGCTAATTCAATAACTATAGTGCTTCATTTTCTCAAGCAGGAGCCAGTTTCGTGTACTTTCAGGAGGATATAAATAGCTTTAGATTGCAATTTTAATCGTAGTGCTCTAATTTACGTATTAATCTATAGTTTCGCTTCTGCATATTTTATAATACTTAGCAGTATTTCAGATGAACTCTAAAATAAATATAGATTGCTCAGCAAAAGATAATGAAAATAGCTTTATACCTAAAAAGATTCTTGATGATTACATGTAGTAAAATATTTTCTGTAAGCTTCTTTGGGAGACAGATTTGAAATGCAAGACAAAGATATTTATACACAAAATCAACAAAATATTTGGTTAAGACACAATAACGCTTTACCATGGATAATGAAAACTAATAAGGGGCTTGATGTCTTTATGCTCTGAACTGCTTATAAGCAAACTAGATAATTGTTTTTATGTATAAGGTGTGGTTTTCATAAAAGGCGATGCTTGTGTTTACAGCCTTGAATTTGGCACATAGGTATTCAATGGTGGCTGAACGCACCTTGAAAAATCGAATTTTAAAATTTAATATAGAAATTTTTGTTTAATCTTTTGTGTCGTTTTGGGTGTGATCTTTTCGACGTTTTGGTCGATCCATGAGAAATAATGATCATAGAAAAGACAATTGAAAATACCATTAGATAGAGAAAATAATGATCTTTACATCAACGTTTCTTTTGATCGTCTAACGAAAATTTAGTGAATTAAAAGTTACTTGAAAGGACATACAACAAGAACTTAATTGTTGGAAAAAAAAACCACAAGATCAGTCAGGATTTGTTCGCAAGAGTCTTTCATTAAAAGCAGCACCTTCTTTAATATTATCATAAAGGCAAAAGATTTTGTAGTTAAGTATAATATGTATAATGATAGAGTGGCAGAAGTCAGAACTTCCTCATACCTCATTTTGTATGTCAGAATCATTATCTGCCAGGAGAGTGATTAATTTTATTAATGCAGAAAACTGTAATCCAGCTAAGAAGATCCAGATCTTTTTTTTCCATTGTAACAAAGCAGTTGGTGCACGGCCCATTCAAAGCATGAACTAATACTACCTCTAGTGTATAATGAAGGAATTTGCACAAAGAAATGCACGCCATTTTTGAAAGAAACACAAACAGGACAGGACGGAGGGTCCACTTATATCACAGGTCTTCAAGATGGATTATTTACTGCAACATCACTAAGGAAAGAAGTGTCTATGGACACTTTGAATTGTACCCACTAACTTTGCTAACAAAAAATTTTCAATGCTATATCAACGTAGCATTGCACCCCTGTGAAGTTTATCGGCATGTCTGGGGCATGTCAGAAGACCTGTCATGGCTGTGTTTAAACCTTCACCAGCCGAGAAAATGAATCTAAAGAAACCGGCAACAGCATCAAATGCGAGATACATCAGAACACCGAAGAGTAAAGAGAATACCTAATTTCTTCGATTCGTCGAGCGATGTAAATTTCAACCTTGACTCATAAGTGTCCACCTGAAAATGGTAATGAGTTTACTTCCACGACAGGAAAATTTGCTTCTAAAGCGCCTGGGAAGGCGTCTGAGGACACAACACTCACATTTTTCTTTAGACTATGCACCCAAGATGAGTTTGCACGTATCCTATTGCACAATTATGTAATCTAGGTACTACAAGCCAGAATGGAACAAGACATGACAACATCGAAAACAAGGCAGGTTGTAGAGCAGAAATAAGTTCTGATGCTTCCTTGGCTTTTGCGCTGTCTGTCCAAATGAATGCATAGTAGAATATCAAAGAAATTATATTCGTCTTTACCTTTTCATGTGAATTGTCCATTTAAAATCATTCAAAATTTCATTAGGCTCATTTTTAACACATTTTATACACGCTTGGTAAATGCGCTTCTGAAATAGTTAAAGGTCGATAAGGACTGTGTTTTTATTTTGTGCTGTGGGTTTCGTCCTGGCCACTGATGATTAGGGGCGACCGCAAACTTCTTTAATTCGCAATCTCGAGAGAAGGAAGCTGTGTTTTGCAGATGGAATATGCGTTTGCTGTCTGCGGAAGAATTCGGTCTATTTCTGGTTTCATAACGGAAGTGTCAATCTCTTTCCGAGACGCAGTATAGCCCAATGATATGGAATCACTCTTATAAATCCTGAATTTTTTCTTGAAAAAAGTATTAATTTATTTGGTATCTGTAAATCAATTTAAATCATCTTGTTGGATGGCTTTAATTCAAATATCTATTGTCGCTCTGGTTTAATCATTACTTGGAAAAAGGATCCGATGATTTTATTGTGTCAGCGTCTAACTGATTTATTATACTCCATTTTAGTGGGCAAACTATTATTAAATTGAGAATCATCAGAAAGAATGTTTACAAACTTTATAATTTGATTGTTGCTATTATATAGTAATTCATACAAACATGCACTAAAGTTGCAATGCACATAATTATTAGGATTAAATTAAATTACCCTATTTCATAACTATACACTCAAGATGAAGCAAAAAAGAACTCCTGCTACATGCGCAATATTTATTTTTTCCACCTGATACTATTCGCAATTTTATCTACTGGATATATTCTTAAATTCGTTTTCGATTTCTCTTCCACTTCATGACCACGTCACTGCTTAAATAAAAATATGGTTATAGTTGCAGGGGCATGGAGTGGTGTTATGTTATGTTCGAGAGTGAAGGAAGATTAACATTTTATTTTGAAATTTGTCCTAGGATAGAACTTATTATTTTTTATTAAGAGTTTGCTGCAAACATATATGGAGATCAAGATAGTTAAGGTCTGTTGCCTTGAAATTTTATGAAGTTTCCAATAGAATTTAGCTTACAAACCTATACTTATTTTATTTATGAAATATCGTTATTTGCATATGGTCGGAATTTATACTAATATTGATGCTATTTTGCCAAATCTTGACATGAATGTGAGCCATTTATATTATTATTGTATTTTTAATATAAGGATTTTGGCAAGAATTATTAACTGCGGAAAAGAAAACTTGAGATATGAAAAGAGGTATGAATTTTATAACTAAAATCATTTTGTTCATGTAAGCATATTTTAAAATTCACAAATGTCATAACTGAAATACATTCCTTTTATGCCATAATTTTTCAGCTGGTCATTTATTTCGATAAGGGAATATTTGTTACCAGAATCAATGCTTCCGATTTGATATCCTCGCCATTTTCTTTTCTTGTCAGTCACTTTTCCATGCACACAAATCTTTTGTCTTCAATTCGTTAAGAGACAAATTCTAATAAACACAAGTTTCTTGAGCATGGAAAATATTATTTTAAATATTATCTCACTGGAAGTGACAAAATTAGGCGTTTCACTTCATTTGCTATTTTTAAATAATCATATTCTTTCAAAGCCTTTCACAAATTTCTTATTATTCTTTACTATAAAAGGACTCTTTCTTCAATATATGAATTCATCTTTATACTCTTTATTGATATGTAAATATTTCGCTTTGTGGCTTCGATTTGCATGCATTGAGTTGTCTGGCATTAATTCTTTTGATTAATTCCATTTTGGAGAATTGGTATGATTGGTAAGATTCTTGTCTTCAGATCTTTGAAGGTTTCCTCCAATATTAAGATATATATCTCTCTAGGGTGTAGCAATTTATTTTAAAGAAAAAGTGGTATTAGTTTTTCGCTCTTTCTATGGATTGGTATATTTTTTTTATTACAGATTTACTGAAAATTACGGCCACAAACTAATTTAAAGACTCCAAGAATTTAACATGTTAGCCATGTATTTTTTAATCAGGAACTGAATGGAAGCTATCGATAGCATGCATAATATTAACGACGTCATGAAAGAAAATGTTTATTCAGGAGAAATGACAGTAACGCAATTTTTATACTCTTTGTTTTATTATGCATAATAGCGCTTACCTGCCTTTTGAAAGTCTTTCATCAAAAACACTTTATTATCTATAGTATACTTACGAATTCATTGTTCGGCAGCCCATTCTTTTATTCTCATGGACAAATATATGCGCAGAAATATCTCAATACGTCTAAATTAGTTATTTGCATACTTTGTTCCCCCATAGTTACTCAATAATAGTATAAATTCTATCCATTAGTATTCAAGATAATAAGACATAGTTACAATTTTATTTTTAAAAGCAAATATTTTATAAATGCTAAAAATGAATTTAAAATGATTTCCTTACTTTCAAATTCCAAAGAAAACTGATTAACACTAAACAATTTTCAGGCATTAAAATTTAAAACTTTTGAATTAATATCTCAGTATAGTCTCTAACAATTCAGTTGACAGCGTATAGAAACTACGAGTTTAGTATGAATTTTAAATGGCACAGTTTGTATTTCTAACTGTCAAAAGATTGTTCAACTCCTCTATCTACCGGAAATAAATGTTTCTAACATCAGACCAACCAAATTCATTGTATGGAATTTTGTTCTGGAACCAACCAGCGGGAGTGGTCTCCCCTAAACTTTCTCGTATACTTTCTAAGTGGAGATTCGTCAAAATCTCGAGTTCGAATTTTTTTGACGATTACAATACTTTCTCTTTGTATACTTAGTATACGAGAAAGTAAAACAAAAAAACAAACAAACCTGAAATCAAATATCTGTTGCCACGTTTCGAAAAAACATTAATTTGAAGCAGGTGCGATAAAATAGGCAATGCAATGAATACTAAAGCGAAAATTCTGCTCTGGAATTGAATTCCCAAGAAAACAATTTATACTACCACAACCATAACAATTGCAAAAGCGTGTGAATGAAAGATTTGCTGAAATAATGAGATCGGTTTGATTTACAACAATAAAATATTGTTAACAATTGATGTTTGAAAACATTATTTATTGTTGTAAATAAAATTTACAACAATAACAGATTGCTACCAATACGCATGCGCATGAGAATCGGATTAAAAGAAATTAAATATGCAATTTGAACGCCTCTTTTTGACGGATTTGGCCCAAACTTTTATACGGACTTACATTCATAACGATAAATCTGTGTACCAAATTTTATCCATTTAGCTAATCACGTTTTTGAGTTATAGCGTTCATATGACCGCGGACATACAAATAGACAGACTTCCCGTGGACGGATTTTGTCCAAAATTTGATAGAAACCTACAAATTATGTTTAAAGACCACATACCAAATTTCATCCCCGTAGCTCTAATAGTTTTCGAGTTATCGTGTTCACAGACAGACACACACACACACACAGACATAATTCCAAAATTGTGTTTTTCGGACTCAGGGAGGTCTAAAACGTGGAGATTCGTCAAAATCTCGAGTTCGAATTTGACGATTTTAATACTTTCTCTTCGTATACGAGAAAGTAAAAAGGACAGGTATTCCCATTGAAATAAATACGTTTCGGATATCTATAAGATGTTAAAAAATATTTTCTGTTTGAAAATCTTTATGGCGAACTTTCAGCATATTATTTAGAACCTGTAGGAATACAAAGAAAGTAAATATTAATTCAGATGGAAAAAAGACGCATTTGTATTTTTAGCATTGCTTTCTTAAGGTTCCTTGTATATGTTTTATCTAGGATCATAACCACGCTTTCCTTCTCCTGTACAAAATATTGGTAATAACCGGATTTAGTTTTCACCGTTCATTTATCGAATCAACAATTCTCTCCAGTATCAAACTCTTGCTTCTTTTTGATGATAGCTTAAGAAATTCTAAACTAAGCATTTTTGCCACATTATTCAAAAGAACTGTCAGTTGCAACAAAATGCTTATCTAAGCGAAAATGCCATGATTTCAATTTTCCTGTATGTCACTTATTATTTTACAACTGCTTTTCAATAAAAGAAAATTGGATCCTTTGAAAACTGGTTTAAACTGCTTTTGTGTCAGAAAAAGTAAAGAGAAGAATGAAATCAAAATGTCAAGATTTCACAAAAAAAAATTTCTGTATCCTGAACTGTCATTTGAAATGTAAATTCAGAAAAAGGGTGACATTCACTTCTTTGATCAGGAAATTCCGTATAAATAATAAATGAAGTAGGAAAATGTAAGAGAAACACCAAGGCAAGATTAACAACACCCTTATCCTTGCGGGGACACACTCGAATTTTCTTTTTCCTTTTGATTATTACTATTTTACACTTCATACTAAAATTAGAGGGTATTTTAAACTAAAAATGAAGCAATAAAAATGAAGTATACTATATATATTTTATATAAACAAATATTAACGAAGAACATAGAAAAACAATCAAGAAATCAAAAAGAGTTGCTTGGTTATATCAATGAGATACAGACTCAATTATCGTGATTCAGTAGCAAGTGACTTGTTGTTGGGAGTGAAGAAACTTACAAGTAAATGAATGTGTGAAAAATGTGAGAACTTTAGGATTTGCACATTTTTTCGAATATCTGCCGAAAGGCTGGAAGAATTTTCTTTGAACTTCGAAAATGTAAAGCTGAAACTGGAACTCACTTTTTACAGTGAAAATTCGGTCATTGGAAGAATCGGATGGATGGAGAAAAATTGATTAATGCTCACCCCGTTTCACAGAAAACTGGTAATGATTTGTAACTTAAATCAATGGTGTTGCTTGATGTACGCAATATTTTCGTGTATTTTCTCAAAAATAGCACGAATATTTTGGGAGATCAAGAGGTTTTCTTAATGAATGTGAACACTTTGATTGATGCATGAATTATATATTATGTTCTATATTTTTCTTCTGTATAGGAGTCGAAAGTAATGTTTATATGCATGAGTAGAAACTTGATTTTACTTTTCTAAATCTAATTTATATAGTACAGTACAAAATCTCTCTAATTGGGTTTTAAACTTCAGAACCTTCATATAGAATTTAATTATTTTCTTATTTTCCTTTATTTATTGAATCTATTGATGATAAAGAGAGACTTCTGCATTCTCGGCGGAAATTACATCTTTATTTTCGTTTTTAATTTGATGAAGGTGAATGAATCTTTGGTTTAAAAACAGGGCTTCTACCATTCACAGCCACGTTTTGGTACAGTATCAGATTTTCTCCATGTGATGCTAGAAGAAGGCTACTTTGCAGAAGAGCTCTTTTAACATCACTATAGCAGTTCTCTGCTAGATGTTAGAAGTCCCAATTGTTGTTTGATGGAATCATTGAGTTTTCTGAACCCATGTCCAGCTCGCCATTCCACTGGGTGCAAAGTTTCAGACATACGACTAGGAAAGAAACACAGAATAAATAACTTACATTATTAAAACACAGACTTATAATTAAGCGCACATAATTAAAAATAGACACGAATTTAGAGCTAAATGAACCACAGAAACAGAATTCATAATAACCGAATCCAATCCAAAGACGGCAAGCAAATGCAGGATCACGCAATATTAAGAGTGGACTTCAATCAACCTATAGAAGCATTAAACATGATATTTGAACTAATACGAAGACAGTATAAATTTCTTCTGTGGATTTTAAACCGGGAAGACGTGTGCGGGGTGTTTCAACACCCCACGCTCGAAAAAATTAATCTGCTGTCGTCCCCCATAAACTGAAGTGGTTGGGTACATCAGTACCTGTGTCGAAACCAAAACACGTAGTACACGAAAAAGTCGAATTCCGAACATTTTTTTCTGCATTATAGAGCTATTTGGGGTGTACTGACACCCTGCGTGTTAAAATCTTTCTGTTCGAATAAATGACGTTTTCAAGCCGTTCTAGATAGTCTTTTTCTTTCTGTGACTTATGATCAAGGAAAGAAAAACTTCAAAAACTGTTAGAGGGGGTTTCGTCGGATTCAGAGGCTATCAAAGAAGAATTAAGAGATTCAGATAATGAAGACATACTTAGAGATCATCCGTCTGAATCAGAGGAAGACTGTCTCTTCAGAAGATGATACAAGTGATTAAATTAACAATTTTATGGGAAAAGTTAAAACTTTTTCGACTTCAAAGATGCATATCATCTCAAAATATTATAGAGACTTAAAAATACCTAAGTAATTACATTCTACAGCATGGTGAAAGTAATAGCAGGTGTCGACGAAACGGAGGGAATCGTATTCCGTTGGCAGAAATTCAATTATTTTCGAAATGAATTATATATCTTAGTGTTTTCATTAACCCCTCTTAGCGGTTAGGTATTTCGATGTACTAGCTTTAAAGTCTTAAAAAACTGCTATTAAATTGAACAATTGGATCTTTATTGCATTCAATCAAGTATCTGAAATCTTAAGAATATTTTATTCATGCGGTAGTGTAAAGAATTATACACATAACATGAATGATCTGCTTTTAACTCAATATGAGAAACGGAAAAATACGCTTGAAACGCTTAGAGGGTTAACAATAATGCATAATTTTGAATATAATCACATTTATAAATAAAAAAGATAGATTTCCCATATAAAATTCAATCGTTCCAAGTCCTCTGGAAAAAAGGGAAAGCCTTTAATTAATTTGCTATTTATTTTTAATTTATAATTATTTTAAAATTATACTTTACATAATAATTGTTGTAATTATCATAAATAACATGATCATTTAGATTTTCAAAAATTTATTTCGTATTTATGTCATTCAATTGTTAGGGGTGTGCTGATACCTGATGCGCGTTGCATTTTATAGAGAGCGTCCTCCCTGGTTAAGGCTTTTTAAAAAGGTAGAGATGATATGACCAATTAAAAGTCTGAATCTGACTGTTATTTTCTTATTTATGTATATGATTATGTGCATACCAATGTAGGTACTTTATCTATCCATTAAATAACTTCTATTGTGGCGAAAGCTTAAAAGTGAATGATCAGGCACTATTACTAAATGGCTTTCTTTATTAGGAAGTATTCTGCGAACGATTTAATTTCCTGAGTTCTCACAGAAGGTAGTAACAGAGAATGAAGGAATTCTCGAATATCTCATTCCCACGTCAAGAGCTCTCACACAGTGAAAAATGGTTTTATTATTTACAAAGTGACTAACGTGGTAAGAATTGACATGACACGAATCGTTGTGAAACAACAATTCAAAACATCGAATGTTCTCCCTGTCATATCCACGGAGCTTTATTGTATTAATTCAAGTGTTAAGTATTTTTGCGCGCTATGTATATATATCTTAACTGTAACCTTTCAGAACTGTTGGTTGAAAGAGAGTTTTGTTTAAATTTAAGTTCAATATTCTACTAATAAACGTCTTGCATGGAAGAATGACTGGTTATTTTGGTATTATGAATCCAGAACTGTTTTAAGGCTACTGTTTTATAAAAACTATTTTCATTTAGAGCAATTGCAGTCATTGATACGCTGCTAGCATAATGAGTTATTTCTTTGCATAACGGATAGCAGAATACTCCCTGATAGTTCTAGTTCAGCTTTTAAATACAACTAAAATAAATAAGACAAATCTCAAACCCACCTTATAAATACGTCATCAGTAGTTTTAGTAAATTTGTTGTTGGAAATTTGATATCGACAGCAAAGAATTTGATGATAGTAAGTAAAAGAAATTAATGACATAGAAATGGCATAAATACATAACAAAAATCAAACGAATAAAGAGAGGATTATTTCAGTTTATTAAATCTCTTCTTCATATATATAGTAAAATAGAAGGAAAAAGAATAAATGAATAAATATACAATCTACAAATATTTGTTTGCTTGTTACAGAGATATTTTTTGTAAATATTACAATTCAGACATTATGCATTCTTTTCATTTTTGATAAAAAAAATATTAGCCCATGTGTCTGCCTGTGTAATGTTCTTATTATAAAATTTTTTCAAATTGCTATAATGATTTCTTATGATATCCAAAGAGCTTTCTGTAAAATTATGTGTCAAATTTAATCATTACTGTAAAAAATTTGATTTTATTTGTTATAAAATTGTTGGACACAAACTATATTTCAAGTAATTCATGATCCATGAGCAAATAATTAGATAAGTTGACTTAGAGGGATATTTAAGCACAAATTTCAAATCCAGTTTTTCTTTATTACTTAAAAAAGAGCAATACTATTCATACAATTATATGACTTTAAGGTATATAATTATGTTATTTTTATTTTAATTTGGCAAAATATTTGCTTCTAACGGTAACGATTTTTAAATGCTCTAGCAGTCTTTGTTTTGTTTCTACCTTTTAGTTTCATTAACTCCAGCTGAAAATAACAAAAATGGAATGACTCAAGAGAATAATTTCATGTGAAATGAAGTATATATTACATTTAGAATATTCTAGCAATTTTCAATTTTTGTACTAATATTGTACTCTCTGGTGTTTCTTTATATTCGCTTCGGATGCTAAAAATTACCATATTAAAATTTAATAGCCCAGTCTCTCTATCTATCATAAAAGAATGAAAAAGATAAACATCTTCTAAAAATGTTGAACTATCGTTTTCACTCTATTATGCTGTGAAAGGAATGTGTTACTCTGAAAGCAAAGGAATTAATCATTTGAAGCCAATTTCGAATATCCGCGAAAATTTCCATTGCGATCGCAACCTTAATGGAAAATGAATCATTTCCAAATCAAGGAGAATGGACTTTGTCCCGAAATTGTTAGCCAACAAGACACGTTGTCTCATTAATAATGACGAAAGCTGTTGGTTGTAATGACAGCGTATAAGGGGGAAATATATACCAAGAATTTCATTAATTTAATGGAATATTTGCGAATAAGGATATGACTCACTGCATTTCGAGTGTTTGAGAGACAAGCTTTAATGATGTATGGTTTATTGAGTGGTCATCAGTTTTCCATAAACAGTTTGTGAGACTCATGGAATTCATCAATTATTAGAATTCCTGGACTTCTCAGCAGTCAAACGAGCTTTCCGGATCGAGTTGCATAGAGATATCTGCCATTAATTTCGGAAAAGGTGTTCGATTGGAACAGAGGGAAAATTTCAATTACTTGTAATTATGATTTCCCATGGGAATAATTGCAAAATAAATGCAATCAGTAATTTATGTACCTCTTGAATATATTTTCCTTACTTCGCATTTTTTCATGAAAGTTTTACCTAAAATAAAATTATTGTGACCTGTAAGTATTTGCTTATTATCTGTATTTCAGCTATCTTATTAACTTTGTTTAATAAATACATAGTTAACTTACAAAAAATAAGAAAAATTAATTTGCATTCCATCCGATATTCCTATTATTAACACAGGAAATCAATTCAAAAACATAAAATTGCCACTTCAAGTTTTTAAAAGTGCTTGAAAGCTAAAAGGGTAATAACCATTATTTTAAAGTATAAAATTTATATTCTTCCTTAATTCATTATTATTATAAATAGTAAGGTATTACAGGTATTGGTTAATTTTGTTCTCATTCAATGAATGTTTGGAATGAATGTAGTGCTTCGGGCAGGAGACAGATTTTGCCAAGCTGCTCCAAACATATGGTAAGAGTTATAAGCAAAATCTAAAATGTTACAGAAGTGAAACCAATTTCTTAAAAATAAAGAAATTTTTGTTGCAGAACGGAGTGTAAGATGAAAAAGTTTAACTTTTTTTAAACTAAATAAAACGGTAGAAAACAATGGCATTCAAGAAGTTAAAAAAATGTTTTGTTGGGTTCTTGATTCAAACGAAGAATGTTAAAAATTGACAAGCCAAAAAAGTGTAATCGCCGATGCTCATAAATAGAACATTTAGTTAAAATATTAATGACAGTTGAGTCGGCGTAGCGTTTTGAATACGCAGCATCTTTCAATATTCGATTTTGTTCTGATAATTATTATAAGATTACTTTTCTAGAAATAGGGATTTTATTTATTTCGGAAGCATTTGTGCGAATGGTCTACCTACCTGAAAACATTACGAAAAAATGATAAATTTGTTTCATTTCGCTAATGAAAATGTGCCTTTTTATGAATTTTAATTAGATCTAATCCAACAAAAAAATTGAAAGGTCTTACCAAAACGTAATTTTGTTTCAAAAAATGGAGGTAAAATTTGGCACACAAAAATTAAGATCTTTTACTTTTATCAAGATAGGATTGGAGAAGTTTCAGCTTATAATTAATTAATTTATAAGTTCGTTCTGACTCTAATAATATGGAAAAAATATTTAGCATTTTTTTGTATGATTTCTATCATATTTGAATTTTTTCAAGGATTCATGCCACGTATTTCCATTATTCTATTTAAGCAAGTTTATTGTTTATGGCTCATCTCAAACCGAATCTTACAACAGATTTAACTTGCATTCACGAAAGATTTTGTTATTGCTATCAATTAATACTGTTAAACCATTCGTTGTTCCCAAACCAGTTTTTTTTTCTCTAAAGCGGTTAAATAAACGAAAAGTCTATTCATATACGTTTCTTTCATACGAAAGAAGTCATTAAAGCATGCGATCATATAATTTCACACAGTAAAATAATATACTAAAAATCTTGCATTTTCTTAAAAATGCTAAAATAGTAACTACTCAGTTCTTAAAATAGCACTTTTACTAGAAAATTAAGGCTAAAATAACGTCAGTCTTTTTATATTAAAACCAAAATTTATAAGCTTATTCGTTCGCTTACTTTTTGACGTAAAATTTCCCCTATCTTTCGGATTCTTTTTTTCCGAATTCCAGAAACAGAGCTCCTCAAGCATGAAAAACGGCACATAAAAAGAAGATGAATATTTGATTTTTCCAGCAAAATTTTCCATAAATAAACATGGGATGGGAAAAAGCGAAGTTACGCTTCTCGACCCTAGTTTGCTGACACCTTGTTTTCCTTTCTTATTTCTGCGGTAAAGGAATCTTTATTAGAGGGAAACACGTTTTCCCAATTTTGAGGTAGGAGCTGATTACTCCGTTTCCATTGTTGCCCGCCAGAAACTCCCCGCGGTTATTTTCTATGGTTATACTGTTGTCTTTCCGCCATGTAGAAAACCTTTCTTTTTGTTCCGTTTATCTTGCCTTCATTCTATGATGGAACTGTTTTGCTTCAACTACTAGTGCTTTTCTGTCAAAAGTTAGTGTAAAAATTTTATTTCGTCTCTTATCTGGTGTTTGTAATTCAAATACTCTTTGTAATATTTTCTTAAAAATCACACAAGATTCGCATTTAGGGAACGTTTTATTCAGAGTGCTGTATAGGCGGAAAGCACCGGAACACCGTTCCAGCACTGCTTTTTTTACGACAGATAACTAATAAATAATTTTGAAAATGTTCTTAAAGCAGCGAGATTTTTGTCACCCATGTTTTGTTACCCGTGTTCCGATACTGCTTTTAGAGCATCCGGCACTGCTTATTTTGCGACTACACCACTGATTTTATTTTTTAAAAAATGTAATATACAGGTAAGAAAATGAGTTTTATGTGTTATAATGTTTTAAATTTAGATTTAAAAACCCAACATCATATTTAATTTGTGTCATTATGAAAAGAAATACATAAATCTTTAGCATGAATTTATATAAAAATTGCTAGGTGTACCGTACGGACAAAATGAAAAAAAACACAATTTAATATATCAAATATTGAATTGCATGTATATTCGGGATTTTGTCTTCAGTAATTCAGCATTTTTCTTAATTTTTATTACATTTTAATTCCTGATTCTTGTTCAAAAATGTCTCAGAAAATATAAGGTATTTTTATTAACAAGTGAAATTTTTTTTGACTAACAATATACAAATTCCACTTATCTGATAGTGTAGGATGGAAAACTTTGAACTTTGAAACTTTGTTGTAATAAAATATTATCGCTATTTATATGTTACTAACATTTCTCTATTGTTTTGTCAAGAAAACATAATTTTTTCAAAGGAATTTGAAATTTAAATGGGCAAGAAATCTCAATTTTGGCCATTTTCTTATTAACGCGTTCAGAATATTTAAGATATAAGAAATAGCTTGTTACATTTAACGAGCGTTTACTTAGACTCAGTAGAAACTTTACAGATTTCTTAATAGTTATTAAATGTGAGAGTGCTAAAAGCATCACATACAATATTTTCAGGAATTATAGTTTGGTTTACGCACATAACAATTCAATTATTATTTATTTTATTAATTTGTCTAATTGATTTGATTCCTTACCCTTCCTTTCTCTCCTCCTGTTTTGCTTTTTTTTCCTTCTTCGAATACAGATGGGGCCATGGTTAGTCTTTCTTTACAAAAAAGGGAAATTACTTATTTAGGCGGGGACTTCGCGTATGTTTGTAAAAAAATTGAGGACATTTTATCTCTCTTCTAAGCGTGGTGTAAATTTATTTTTATGAAGGTTGTTATTCAACCCGATGACAAATACTTTTTAATTCAATCTTATTAGCGTTTTTATGTTTGTGTTTAGTTTTCCATTTTCCTTTAAAATAAAGCTTATTATATTGTACTGATATCCTTTGTCTTTTTGTTGGGAAATTTCGGCCTAAGAGAAGCTATTTTTGGCGTAATGCAAAGTTCTTACAGAAAAATTTCCCAAAAATTTCAATCCATTTCGAATTTAGTCCTTAGCCCTTGACAAAGTGGAATAGAATGGATTCCTTGTTTGTTTTCTTTGATTGTCTCAGAGTATTTTTCTTAGTTTTCTGCTTTCTTTGAATGATTTTGATTTCCATCAATCAAGTTAACTCTATAAGAATTCTGTTATTTACTACATAACAAGTTTTACCATGCATGATTTTACAAATAAATTTAACTTCACATATCCCATATTTATTTAAGACTACTCACTTATTTTGGGTATTTGTTTTAATGTGTTAAACAATATTTTTCTATATTGAGCTATCCAAGTTTATTCAAGACGAAAGTATTATGTTTCAGGATGGATACGATCAGTACATGGATACGATACACAAAGAAATAAAGACTGTTACAAATAGCGCTACGGGTACTGTGAACTATGGAAATTTAGCTACTCATCTTCATCGGCGATGGCACCATTAGCCAGCCATCGCCACCATTACTGAACTGCCAGAGAAACTGAAACCTTTCACACTTATCCGACAACTTTGCATCCTCCTCACCTCCAACTGCCTCGACCACCGCCTTCAAGACTGACAGAAAGAACTTATTTCTGAGAACACACATTAGACTGAATACATTTAGAGATTGAAAAAGCATATCTTGATAGCTCGATATTTAACAAAATGAAATAAACATGTGTAGCAAACCCCATCTTTAAATATACTTCGTTTCAGACTGGTATTTGTTTTACTTCTTGCATTGGAATTCACTTCCTTAAATAGTTTCTAAATGATCCACAGCGTGTAGATCCTATAAAAGTAAGTTTCAACAGAATTTGGAAGAAGCAGATCTTCGTCTTAAATACTTAAATTTAAGAAAAGTCCTAAAGCGATTTAACCTCTTCAAGTGGCACTCAGTGCTCAGCGTGTTTTGGAATTTAGCATAAAGTGCATGGCGAGAAGGAGTTTAAAGCACATATACGAAGAATATTTATGCTATTACCAATATGTTACCGGTTAATGAGTCCCCCATGAACGAAAATTACTTTCATTATCGAGGACTGAATTTTAATAGTTTCCTCCAAAACTGAAGCCGATTCAAAATGCCTGTTTATATAATTTGATGTATTTTATCAAATATATATTACCGGAAATAAATAGGAACGGCTATTGATGCACTTAAACAAAAGTATTTTCTGGATTATTTATTTCAGATAAATTTTCACACGTTAATCTCCCAATGAATCAAATACGATTCTCACCTTAAGTATAATTAAATGACTCCTTCTCTACTGTAATTAAGAGATGGCATGAAAGGTGTAATATAATTAGATAGATGGTTCGAATCTCAGGTGTGAATTACGGCGACTACCGTGTAAAAATATTATATATTGTCTGTATCTGATATCGTGAAAGAAATTCAACATAAATTCTGCAAAAATAGTCCCATTATACTAAGATAAAAAAAAAAATTGAAATTTTACGGAAAATGATTTCTCATCTTTATCCTCATTAATTTTTTTTTTATTTTAATAACTGTGTTTGTTAACTAAAAATTGATTTTCAAAAACTGATTGTGGTCTCTTTCTTTGTTAATACACTTCTGATATGGCTCTCTTTTGTGGATATTAATTACATCAATTTTGATCATTAACAATTAAAAATTATCAAAGAAGAATTCAGATATTCAAAGTTGAATGAAGACTATTTGCAAACTTTTATCCTATAGTCGATGCAGAACTGTGTTTGAGAACGTGATTCTGACAATGCGTTTGGCATTCGGGCATAAAACATTAAAAAATGGAAGTAAAGAGAAAGGTAAATTTATTTACAATTTTTTAAATTTATGAATCCTCTGATAATGAAATAAATGTTTAGATTATAAAAAATTATTGCCAGTATCTACATTTAAATTGAAATTTCATAATTTATTTATTTTTAATAAATAACATGATTCATGAAACTTTTGAGCAACCTCAAATGTGTATTCAAGTTTAAAAAATTAGATTGGTTCTTTAAATGTGATCTTCGAAGTTTTATTTTCTTAGGAAGAAAGACGAACAATTATAATAATAATCTGTCACTTTCAAATTTCTGCTAGTAGCAAATTACTTGAAAACCTGTTATTTCTTTTTAAAAACAAAATTGAAATATATGGCAACGCCTCGGTCAAACAATATTAAATGTATAAAAATATTGAAATGCATTTAGAACTCAGAAGATATATTGAAATTATTAAAAAAAACATTAAACTGAGGTTTTCAGATAAATGCTGGTTTTTCATATTCATTAATGAGAGTATAAAATACATTCACCATTTAATGTATATAGCTTCGAGAAACTATGAACGTTTTTGTTTATTTTCCGATCTATTTCGTTGAATAATTTAATTTAGTTACAGTAACGTCCTGTTTTCAAGCAACAAGAGGGCTATTTTGGGACGGCCCTCGTAATTTTGAACCGCTGCCCGATGACGACACTTGAAATTGGCACTCCCCTCTTCAAACTTTCACACTACACTAGTGGGATGACGTTTGACCACTACGTATGATTTAGCGTACAACAGATCGCATGCACCACGCATCTTCAGTGGAATCCGGTTTCGAACTTCAAACGTTCAACTCCGAAGACAAGACCTTACAAGTAGACCACCGCGGCCTCCACTGAGTTGACTGGAGCAAATACATAGAAATAATTCATCGTTTTGATATTTCTGTGAAATGTAATTTATGAACAGAAGCGAATGAATTGCTAAAAATCGAACGCCTAGTCTTTTTAAGTAAGCATCGTTGTTAAAACATGGTTGTTTATGTGAAATTGGATTCTGCAAACGCATAGCTAGAATGTCGAGAAAAACTTTAATGCCTGCCACAAGTGGTTTGTCAATAGAAATTTTCTGAAAAAAGAAATGTATGCTTCTTAACTTATTTTAAAGATGACAGGTATATATTTTGCATATAATTCTAAATGAGTTAACGAATAAAAGCAAGACGAGCTTGGTAATGTAAAAATATTACTTCAAATGAAGATAAGGTTATCTGCAGTACATTTTATTTTCTTTCAGTAAGTCACATGTCAAAACTTATTTCTTTAAATATCCGGGGATTCTTTTAATATCTGCAATTAAAATACAGGGTGCCCGAGGATTGTGGGACACATTTCAAATATTAGTAAAAAATACCTAATAATGTTACAACTACGGTTTTTTTAAATGAGAGAGCAAATAAAAAGTTTTTTTAAGATAGGCAAAGCGGCGTTACGGCGTTCTAAATTTGCTACAGGAGACAATTCCATACGCAATTGCTACCAATCTGCAGAAGCCGATGCGGGGTTTTCGGTATCCTTTTTTAAGTTTTCTTGAATATCTCAAAAAATATTAAATTTTCGCACTAAATGCGAATTAGCAAATTAAAGAGAATAAAATTCCCTACAAATAAATGCTTTTATTTTTCTTCTGACTTTAATATTTTTGGAGATAATGACTCTCCCAAATTGAAGATTTTCAACAATTTACGGCGCGTTTCCTATCTGATTTTTTTTTTGAAAAGCTCTCTCATTTAAAAAAAACTCGTATTGTATCATTATTACTGTTTTTTATTAACTTTTGAAATGTGTCCCATAATTATCGGACAAACTGTATGTATGGAATAATCAAATAGAGTAAACTTCATTTTAAACAAAAAATCCTAAAAGAATACATAGAAGTTTGTACATTTTTAAACTTTACTTACCTTTAATAATTTAACATACATTTATAAATGTTAATCTTTGCTAGAAGGCCATCTGATTTTTTAATTGCAAGAGTGTATTGAAACGCTTTTTCGAAATTTAATTATTCATTTGGTTTTCTGTATTAAATATCGGAATCATCCAAAAGTATCTAACTCAGTTAAATGAAATTACGTTGTTTGCATTTTCATCATGTGTGCTGTCTGTTGCACTTTTAACTAACTTCCATTGAAATAAGTTTATTTAATTGCTTTCAAATGGATGATTTGTTGTTTAATCTTTTTGTGTTTTAATGAAATGTTACATATTCAATGAATTATTAATATTTTGTGAAAGATGAACTATATATTAAAAACAACATAGAATAATACATATAATATAAAAATAATATTGTGCTCTTTTGAATTTTACACTCGTGCTGTATTAATTTTGCACACTTGAATCGAAATTAGTCATAATTTTTCGTCGTGGCTCATATACCTCATTTTTGTTTCAAATATAAGCTATAAACATTGTTATGGATAGTAGACAATATATTCTATTAAAAAGAAGCACAAATGGAGATGTACTAAGTATTTTGAGTAGTAGTAGCATTCATACATTTGATTTTGAAAATCTTTTTACAGGCCTCCCACATAATAAATTAATTGAAGTGTGCTCTAATTTATTTGATATATACCTTAATACTGATTTAACTGATAAAAACAAATGGTTAGAAATGTGCAGGGTTAATATTTGTGAAAATTATCTCTTTAATGGAATTAACTACTTTAAGCAGGTTCTTGGTATTCCTATGGGTTGTTGTTTTTCAAGTGCACCAGCCGATTTATTTCTCCACTCATTTGAGAGGGATTTAATTAAAAATGAAATTGTTTATGGTTTTCGTTTCATTGATGACCTTTTAGTCTTTAATCATAACAATGTTAACTCCATTTTTAGTTGCTATCCAAAAGAACTCAAATTAAATAAAACTAATAATGAATTAAACAAATGTAATTTTTTGGATCTAGAAATTGAAATCGGGAATTCAGATATTTTGGTTGGAATTTATGACAAAAGAAAGGAATTTAATTTTAAGGCTATTTCACTTTGCAACTTTCAGACAAATCTTGATTTTAGAATTATTAAGAACTCTATTTATTCTCAAATTAATAGGATTAAACACATCTGTAATAACCACTCTTCTTTTGTCAAAGCCCTAGGTAATTTAAATAATAACTTAAAGGATAACGGATTCCCTTTTTGTTTCCTTAAAACTTGATTTTTTTAAAATTAGTTTTTGTTCTCCTGAGAAATAGTTCAAATTTTTATTCATAGATGGAGCTACTGGATAGCTTCTAGATCGTTGATTGTTTTGTATCTATTGCGTCACTTTTCTGATTGGCTTGCTTCTGAAAGAAGGTAAATTTTTATCTCTTTCTTTTGATTATGGATTTAAAAATTTTGGATTTATGTTCTTTATTTGGTGGCCGGACAAGATTCAGACCACAGGAAGGAATAAATTTTGACTTTTTGTCGTTCCTTTCCACAGAAAATCTTGTTCATTTTTGAACTAAAAATGGCGTGTGGTTTCTGATGAGTGAGCCATTTTAGTTCCTTTTCATTTTGAATAATTTCTTAACAAATTGTTCTAAGTATTGGTAAATTTTGGTTTCTCTATAGTTCTTGTTGTATTTTTTTAAAAATTTCTGTTGAAGCAATTACTTTTTGCTGCTGCGTTTGCACGCAAAAACGTCTATTGTTTTCATTATTTTTCATTTTATCATTGTTTTCTTTTAATTTGTTTTCTTTTAATTTAAATTTCTTTTATTTGTTTTTGTATTTCGTTAGATTTGGCTGCATTTGCGCCTTTCTATTTAATGCAAAATATGTTATTGTTTTTTATTTTAATCAAAATTTAATTAATTAATTTTGCTAAATTTTAAGAATTATAACTAAGTATTTTGAGCTGTTTTCATGAACTCAGCAGTAAACACGGAAAGAATCACTGAACAATAAGAGAATGGCATAAAAAAAATCACCGATATTAGGTTCTAAGAACTTGTTGAGAATAACTTAGGATTTCTGTAGAAAATTTTTTTACTGTCTTCTTGCATATTGAGTTGGGCCTAATGAAGTAGGATACGAAGGTACTGGATAAAAATGGCAAACGTTACAATTTATTAATTAGTAAGTATCCTTGTCTTTTAGAGAAAAATGTTCAAAAACTTATTTTTGTATTGCATTAGATTTGGAAACAGACGGAAAATTTAAAAATAAATTATTCCTCCAAAAAGAAAATATTGGATTGGTTTTGAAGAAGTGGTTCACATAACTGTGATGTATGGAAAAGATTTCCCCTTTTTGTTCCATGTGAGAAATGGGTTGGAGTAATAAAGAATAATATGTTGTTCACTCAGTCTGAAAGTAGATTCCAGAAAATCTATAACGACGAAGAGAAGAACATGGTGAAGACAAGGTGAGACATGAAGGAAAATGAAATCTGGAACTAACGGTATCCACGGCAGACTACTATTAGGCATTGAAATGTGTTAATGAGGAAAATGATAAAAGGAAAACAAGCTATATTCCAAGTGACGTAATTGTCATGAACGACAAAATCAGATTTGGTCTAAGTGCTTTTTATTGAAAATGTACGAATTAATATGGATCTGAAAACAATTTTTTTCATGAATGTTTTGCTCAACACCCTGCTAGATAAAAATATAGGAACTCAATGACAACTTTATTCCTTTTGATTTTATTTATTGAATATATGATCCATGTGCTTTTCGAGTAAACGCATGTAAAATTCATTTGTAGCCAAACCTGTTTTTAAGAAGCTTGATATGATAAAAAAATTAATTATTGCATATTATTTACTTATCTTTCACGTGTACATATTCAGTTATTGAACTAGGAAAATGAGTCAGAAATTATTTCAGATCTGTGCAATCATCAAAGTAAGATAGTAATTTAAAGAAATATAAATATATTTTTTAAATATATTTCTCAGACATAATTGTTCAAAAATGTATTTTCGCTACTTTGATTTTCTAAATAACGTTCTACGGTTTGTCAATTAATCTTTTATTTAAATATTTATAGCTTATTGTGCGTTGTTTTAGCCTCTGATGGATTAAATGCAATGTAAATTATTTATTAGGTTTAAAATTCTTCCTTAAATTATACAGGGTGCCCACTTAAATAAGGGACTACCCCTCTGTTAACTTCAGAACGACGGCAACTATAGTCATGAAAGTAGTGTCTAGATAGAGTAAAATGTCTATGCACTTTGCGATGAGACCCAATACAGCGCCAATTGGTGGCAAACTCCGGAGTTACCTTTCCTATCTCGAAAACGGTAAAAAATAGTGCAAAAATGTCAACTACAAAGTTGTAGAGCGTTATTGATTTAGTTCAAAAAGACGCATTGTGCATATTAAAACTAAGAAAGTACGCTCAAAATGCACATTTGATTATCCCCGATTTCCGAAACTGTGACGTCACAAAACGGTTTACAAAGAGAAAAAAAGCAATTAGTTATCACAAGATATCTTAATTTTCGGCGTCCAAAGTGCTCTCCGTCATCTACAATACAGATATGAGCCAGTGTTTAAATTTTACTTTGCACACGTTTTAGCATATCTTTGGGTGCACTAGCACAACCAGCAGTAATACGACATCGAAAGTCCTGCTCTGTTGGCGTCAAGGTCTCATACACTTGATGTTTGACTTTTTCCCACACGAAAAAAATATAATGGTGTCATATTTTTTGTCCGAAAAATAACATGTTCTCTTTTTGTCCATGTCTTGTGAAGTTACAATTTCGGAAAATGCGAACAAACAAATGTGCATTTTAAGCGTTCTATTCCTTGTATTAATGCATACAAGGTGTCTTTTTGTACTAAATCGATAACGCTCTACAAATTTGTAGCTGATATCCCCCCCCCCTATTTTCTATCGTTTTCAAAATAGAAACGCTAACTCCGGATCTTGCCACCAGGTGGCGCTGTAAAGGGTGTTATTGCATAGCGCATAGACATTTTACTATATCTAGACACTACTTTCATGACTATAGTTTCCGTCGTTCTGAAATTAAGAGGGGGTGGCCCTTTTTTAAGTGGGCACCCTGTATATGACTAAACAATGAAATTATTTCTTGAATTGACATTGAACCTCAATCATGTTAGTAAGTGATTTGATAGTATAGGTTTTATTTTAATAATGATAATAATTTAAATGTTTCATTAGTTATTCGTGATAATTTTCAGAAATGAAGGAAGGAAATTTCAGCAAAATCAAAGAATCAATTTATGACGGCCCCTATTTCTTTATAACGGCGCCTTAAGGATTCTTGGCAACCTCGATTTTTCTCCATAATTCTCTGTCCTACATCGCTCTTTCTCTTCAGATTACTGGGAAGACAAATTTATAGCCTATTAGCGAGATAAATGTATGTCTATTCCGGGCGTTGATTTGAAGGCTACCGATTTGGTGACCATTTCGTGTGGCTTAATAACTTGTTTTGTTGATGGCGCGTCGTGTAGCTTTATTGGAAGTTCTTAACCATTTTCTTACTGGTTGAACAAATTGGGACAAATTTATTTCTAAAAAAAGTGATCTCCTTTCCAATTTGAAAAAGGAATACGATTGATATACCTCGCATGTTTGACCTTCCTTTTGATATAAAGTTTATAGACCGATTGTAATGCATATCATATGGAATAGAGGCAATCACTTCAATTACCGGAGTTTAAATGCGATGCATTGACAAATTGTACTTTAATATTATTTTATCTTGTTTTTGAATTCTTAGTGATTATATGCGAGAAAGAGCATCAGAATGTTCTCACATAATATTACGAAATCATAAGAAACATATAAGTTTAAGAGAATTAAGAAAATATTCTGAAAGCTTTGGTTGACATCATTCGCATCTTAATTATATTTATTACTATCTGTTAATTTGATGCAAAGTTTAAATTATCTCATTCACGACAACAAATTATTTTTATAAGCATATAAAGTTCAGTGTAGTAGCCCGAATTCAAACCCTTGCATCCTTATTAAATAAAAAGGTCTGTTAAACTCGTGTTCATGTTTCAGTTACGTGTTTGAAATTATTTTGTAATTAAACAAATCAAGTAATCCTGAAATATCTGCTTGTCAGATATTCAGAATTAAATTAAAAACAATTTGGTAATTTCTCGCTATACATATTTGCATTTATTTCAGATTTTTTTAAAGCAGCATAAATAACACTATTACGATACATTAAATATCTAGTATTATTAACAACGAAATTGTTCATATTTGGTATTCCATTTAAAGGGCTTTTAAATAATTGTTTTATTTATGTTGTCACTAACCGATGCTTTTAGAGCTGCAAGACATTGAATAAATGAACTCATGAAAAAATTATAAAATATAAAAACATTAATTTGAAAATAACAGATGAGTTGTTGTCAGTTATGAACTTGAATGTGATATTAATTGAATAAAATCACAATACTGTTAGCTATAAAACTCCACTCTATCCGTATACTATATAATGTCACAGTTTGCATTTTGGTATAAAATAATCACTATAATTGTTGCTAATGAATTTCATTGAATTAATTAAATAAAATATTTCACAAGAAACATCAGCATTTATGAATGAAGAATATTTATACTAGCTATTAATTTTCAAATAAAGTGACTTTGGGAAGTTTTAAGTTATGAAATGCAGTAAAACTTTCTAGAGTAAAACTATCTGAATCAGATATGACTAGTTTGAACTATAATATCTCACAAAGAGCATCAAAGATTAAATATGCGTGAAAAATGAGAAGATAGCGAACTTTTGGAAATCGGTTAATATAAACCGGAACAGTCCTCAAATAAGCAAATTCCATACAGAATACAAAAATAAAATTTCATAATCATATCACCAAATTCAATTTATATTTATATTTATAATAAAATCAAATTTATTGGCTATTCCCGAGTGATTCAAAACCATTTTTTTCTATTTAAGTGAATTTAAGAGTTCTATTCCAGTCTAGGTTAATATTTTTATTTAGCTACCTCTAATAGTGGGATTCTAATTATAAGTTCTTTCGGAAAATTTTTTTCGGAGAATATCCAACATTTCTTGCTGGGAATTAAAAACTAATATAATCATTTTGAGAAAATAAAAAAGGTATCAATAAAATGCAAGTGGTTGGAAAAAATATTCATGTAAACAAAGCACAGGAAATAACAGCATAATTCTTTTTTGGTTACCACGGTTACATAATCATTTGCATGCCTCTGTAAGTGTTTTCTCTTTCTCATTTAAACAATAAGGAAGATAAGCGCATTTTCCCGCAGTTTCGAAAATGCTTTCATCTAACGTTTCTTGCAAGAAATTAAAAACTAATATAATTATTGCAAGAAAATGAAAAAAAGCATCGATAAAATGCAAATGGTTTGCAAAAATCATTCATAGGAACAAAGTACTGGAGATGGCATAATTTTTTTATCACAATATGGTAACATCATTTGCATGCCTTCGTAAGTGTTTTCCTATTCTCGTTTAAACAATTAGGAAGATCAGAGTATTCTCCCGTAACTTTGAAAATGCGTTAATAATGAATGTTAAAAGGATAATAGGAAGAATCTTTGACTATAAATATAATTAATGCATGCAGTTTTAATGAATCCGCTTGTATCTCTTGAATTAACTGTTTCTCTTACAACTGTTTCGCGCCATTTTCCCAGTGATATATTAATTACTTAAATTCGAACTATTTATTAAAATTCGTACTTCGCAGAAACTGCATTTCTTTACATTTCATGCGCATGTATTAAAGTGAATACTTAAAGGAGTGATTGAATAAACAAAGATATTATTTCAAACACAAATAATATCGGGAATTTATTACTGAAGTGCCTGTGAAATTCTTCTAGCCATCCCATCCACAGTTTTATTACATTACTGATATCTTTATGCAGTACTGTAAGTAAATTTTAGTTAATGAAATTTTTTCATAACCCATTTTTATCAGTATCATTCAAATAGGGCGAGACTATCTTTAAATTTGGAATATTTTTGAAAGGCTGATCATGTGTCTTAAGAAATGCGTGAAAAAGTTTATTCGTTTATGGTAGGCACACAAATTTCCAAATAAAAGTACATAGTATAAAATAAGATTTTTAAAATTTCTTTTCAATTTCACACATCTTGTTATTTAATCAATGCCAAGAAGATGTTTTTTTATATATTTATAAGTAAAAGACAGAATATAATTTAAATCAATTTTTATACTTTGGAAGGTACTTAAAATTATCTGCAGTCAGCAAACAGCGGAAGTTCTTACTAGTCATTTAATTTCTCGTTTCTGAGTTTTTTTATAACCATCAGAACTCACTATTACTAATATACCCTGGATTGGCCTTTTCTTTAATTCATTCACTCAACTGCATTTTTTTCAAAAATAAAATATTTAAATGCTGAAATTAATTTGTTATAAGCACTAATACAATATTATAAAGCTTATATCGTTAAAGCTATCACAATCTCTAGCAGTCAATTACTTACTATGCCATAAGATTATTCGTCATTTTAAGTCCTGTTCTGATGCATTCAGCGAGATCCTATTTCAGTTTTTCGTCATATTCACAAACTAAAACTCGGTAGGCAAATTTTCTACTCACAAACTGGGTTACAGAAAATGTCACTCACATGAAAAGGGAATTAAAACTTAAAAACGTGTTTATACATTCTAAAATTTATCTGCATGTCCATGTGACAGTATGAGGTTATCTTTTATGCTATTCATTAAATTCAATTTAGCTTGATTTATTTTAAAAATTTAGGAATAAAATATTATTAGTTCCATTGGTCTTAGGCTTATAGCTTAACTTATTTAAAATCTTCATAATACTTTCATTGTAAATGTCATTCAGTTTGAATTTTTCTTTTGACAGTATAAACAATATGCATTATTTTATTATCGGGAATAAATGCAAGCAATATCAAAACATTTTTAGCATGTTTCACCTCGTCTATGATAATTCTCCCTCTATGAAAAGGACAAAATCAAAATTAAGCATTGCTTGAATTGTTATCTCTTAATTTTTATTCCATGTCTCGAGCATGGTTGTACATACAAGCTCTAGTCTAATTTCTTCTTCGTGAATTGTCAAATTTTGTTCGAAGAATTGAATGATATTAAATTTTTCAGTTTTGTGAGTAATACTTTCGTTATCCAAAAATATTTTCCTCGGAATACGAGTTAATGCTGCTGGATTAAATACAATGAGATTCTTTGCAAAATTAATACATTTTTCAGAGTTCATTTTCTGTTGTGATTCTTTATTATATGATAATATCGGGAAAAGCTACATAAAAACATATAATAATATGAATAAAGCGTCAGAAATTAACAATAACATCAAAAGGCATATAGTGGCTTTTCAGTATCATAATGCGTTGTACACTAAGATAATAAGTGATGCATAAAACCTCGAAACAGTTTAGTTTTCAGAAAAGAAAGACAAGTAATTGTTTTTGAGAGGAACAATAAACTCATCTTTTGTTAGAGTTACTTTGTTCCGTGCATTTAATTACTTGGCGTAACATTGTGTTTGCCATTGAATGTGTTTCTGTGAATCTTTGCGTCAACTTTTTCCAGGATCATCGCTTAAATACCATAAAAGTGATATTAGGAAAAGGAAGTGAATTGGTTTGCTACAATTTAACTTTCAAAAAAGAAGAAAATTTATTTCCTTCTGACAATGACAACATTATTCAATTAAAGAAATGTTTCTGTCTCTAAAAATGGATCTTTTTGAATAATAAAATTTTTCTTGTCGTTTTTTATTTTGTGATCGCGAAATGAAAAGAGAAAATTACTTCCGTTTGAGACTCCTTTGTTCAGATATTTAAGGTGACCTATTCTATTACCCTGAGTCTCATTTTTAGAGAAAACTTGGTATCAAGCTAGAAAAATTAAAATCATCTTTAAGCATTTTTCTGATGAATCGTTACGAAAGATTTTAATTTTTAAATTACGTTTGTTAAATTTCCACTACGTTTTTGCAAGGCTTTTGACATTTTCTTTTCATTTAATAATCTAATATTAATTGCATTTTACATTCTTGATAAAAAAAATCATGAATTTAATTTAGTACGCTTATTTTATACTGAAATAAACTGGAAACATATTTGTTTCATGTGGATATAAGAAATAAATTACTTTCCAAAACTAGAAATTTTGTACAAGCTTTTGAATTCTGTAGGTAAAAACTTAGATTCATATTTTTAAAAAAAGGCTTGACATTCGTAAGTGTCTTAAGATTCAGAGTTGATTTTAAATGGAATACAAAATCACTGAATGGCCTACTATCTAATGAAGAAAGATAGAAAGTAAAAAAATATACTCAGTATATGCAAAAATTTAAAGCTTTTATCATTTTAAAATCAACAATTTTCGGAAAATGGTGATTGCATTAACTTCGTAATCTTTAAAATGATTTCCTTTCATTATGCTACGTCGTTTCAATTATCCAACAGATTAATAAAATTATTTATAGTAATGAATTAAAATTTATAGCGTATTCGAAGAATTTTAGCCACAAAATTTAGTAAATATTAATATTTCCTTTTTTTAATTAAAAATATTATATTGATTTGAAATATTCAAATATTATTTTTAAACTATCCACATTCGGCGACTAGCTTGTTCGTCAGGAATATAATTTCAGTTGAATGTCTTATGTGTTATCTGATATTATAATTTTTTAAGAAAGTAATTTTACTTCAGATTATGATAGACCTTTAACCCGTGTTCTTTTAGTAGCCTTGCACCTATTATATTCATTCTCTGCATGACGTTCCTAATGATGACAGGTAATTTTCCGTTTCATCTAACATCTAATTCCTTGTTGACGGCGCCATCTTGACTTTCTTATTTCTTATACAACGTACGTATTTGATTCCAACATTAAAACGGCGAGGCATATTTTACGCCCTGCATCATGTTAGCTGGATTAAAAGCATGCTGATAAAAAGAATTAATCGGATCAATCTTCATCAATCGTCATTCAATTTGTTGAGTATATTTCCTAATATACTCAATGTATATAATATATATATCCTAATTTACTTGCATTCCTAGGGGACTTTGTTCACAGATATCACAGAAAAATCGAAAAAATAATTAAAAAAACATTAGGTTAACTTTTCGCCACTTTAGATTTCAGCAATGAAAAGGGAAACACGAAATTTAATATTTATTGAAAGAATGAAAACAGTTTCATTCTTTAAGAATATAAGAATTTTATTGCAAAATTATTGAATAAGATATCCAATATGCAATAATCTTCTATAAGTATTTTAAATCAAAAATAAAAATTAGTTTATTTATGTACATTATTATAACATGCACTTAAAATTCAATAGTCCCCCCTCATATAAAGCAAGTAAAATATATAGTACAATTTTAATGTTGGAATCAACTTCGCATTTTAAATTAGAATTAAGAAAATTAAGTTACAGCTCTAGACATTATATAATTAAATGGTAGATGGCGTGGAGAGTTCCGCTTGCATGCAAATTTTTCACATGTGCCTTGATTCCATTTGGGAGTTATATGTACACAATAAACTGAAGAAGTAAGAGGCACGGAGTATTTCACAGTTTCATGTTTAAAAATACTTTGTTCAAGGAACCATGAATATAAATTCATGAATATGATATTTAATTGCATTTAAGAAGAATCAATATTCCTGGCGGAGCAGCTGGTCACCAAAGGCTGCTAGTGTATAAGTATATATATTTTTTTAATTTTTTTCGTAACTGAGGACAATTAATTCAATATCATTAAAAATGTATTTTTTTTAATTACAGGATATTTAATTCAATGCCATTAAACATATTTTTGATATTTAAATTGTTAGAAAAACCGTTTTGTTCATTAATATTTTTTAAATTTATCGTAGAAAAACATTAAGTTAAGAATTAATTTTTTGAGTAATTAAAATTTCTAAAAAATCACTCCGAGATATATATTTCTACCATCCAAATTATGTTTCTATCAAATTTGATAGCTTTTGGTCTAAGTTCGACTCATTACGCCACCAAAAGTCACACACTTATATACATTTGCCTTCATTATTAGTAAGGATATATGAAATGGAAATAAATTTTCCCATAGAGACAGAAAACTTATATATTATAGACTAAAAAATAATATTTATTAGCATGAATGTTATAATTCTATTTATCAAAACTGATAATATTTCAGGGTTGAGGAACCTGTGGACATTTTAAGTTTCTTATGGGGCTTTACCAGTTATTTACAATTTGCATTGAAATAATATACTTGTCTGTAATATAATAATAATTGCAAACAATATCATTTAAGATTCTGCTCGTGCTCCTTCTGCCCAACAGCCGAACTTCATCAGGCATTTCAGTGAAAAAAGTCCCCCCCCCTCTATTGTTTCATTCAATGCAATAATATCTATTTAAAATGAAAAATATATAACATCAAGAAAACCTCAATATTTATATTCAGTCTTGGCAGTTTTTCGGAACATAATGATAATAGTCTAAAAATGATGAAAATGTTTCAATACTCATGAAATTAATTGTTTTAATTGTGCATTAAACTTTATAGAACTAAATGTTCATGCTCTATCTTTTATAAAAGTAGATTTTTTTTATTTCCTATGTGGTATGATAATAAACAAATAATTTGTCAATCCATACTGAATTATGTGTACCACATCCATTTATGGCAACCTTAAACAATTACGTATTTATCGAATAATCCTCTTAAAAACGAGTCAAATGAGACTCCCGCTAATTGCCGACCAATGGATTACGTTTCCACATGTACCAAATCCGATTATCTTTTTCCCTCAACGACCATGGCTGCCCTTTCATTTGCATAATTGGAGCTGCACTGACGTCGATTGAGTTTCACTTCAAAAGCTACTCCCATTTACAAAAATTATTGATACGTCGATGGCTAATTAGCTCTGCGTAATGCAGTTGGAACTTCCATTTCAACCAGATTATTAACTGCTGTCTTTATTGGTTAGTTACTAAACCTATTTATAGCTGAGCTATGTAATGGTATTTAATAAAGTTTTTATCTTGTGGAAGCTCAGTTAAACCAGTATGCCAATATCAGCCATTAGAAAGATAAAAAAGCAGAAGAATAAAAAAACGGATTAGTTTTGATTGGTCTATCGTTACGTGAAAAGTGTTGATGAGTTAGTGGTTGCTATCGTTGTACATTATTTTAAGGTAAAGCATACAAAAATTATACTTGTTAATAATATTTCTCAGTGTAGAAACACTAACCTGGATGAATTCATTAATGTGAAGTCAATTTAAGTCGAATTTTTAAATATGTGTAGTGGAAAGTCGGGTAAGATGGCGACCTTAAAATTTGGGGATTTTTCCTGACCTTAATATTCTTTGTACGAGGATTACTGTTCCGGCAAAAGTTTCTTGAACTCTTTACTTTAATGTGATATTTTAAAATTTTTTTTCCAATTTGAGACTCAAAAATTTCATTTTAGAAGCAGAAGTCATTTTCGTCAGCTTACCTGACTGTTCGGGTAGGATGACGAACAGAGACAACAATTTAATTTACTGTCAAATATTAATCAAAAAAACTATTTAAAACTATTGATATCACATCTTTATCATAATAAATTGCACATAGCAAAGAACCAACATAATCGATAGAAAGAAACATCATAAAAGAAACGAAACATTATCAATCAAATTTTTAGAATAAATTTAAGAAATACAATCATTATAAAAAATCATATCGCCATGGACGATGTGTAGCTTGGATTTTGTCCCAGGCAGTACAGGTGGAAGAGGGCCAGAGCTTGAACATAAAACATTGGAATCCCAATTCCGTTTTTCCTTTCTCACTGCAAATGATGCAATCTTCATTATAGAGGTCATCTGGGTCCAGGTTGTCATCAGCGTCAAAGTAAGGAAATTCAAATGAAGGAATTAAGTATTCAGACTGAGAACATTAGAAGTCGAGGTGTTGCTTAGCTTCTTTCTTCTTTTTTGTAGAATTTTTAGCAGGTTTGTTGCGTTTAGTCTTATTAACTCCAGCCTTCTTCAAATGTCACAGTTTTCGTCTATCTTCTTTTACCCTATCTCCGTTTTTAATGAGATGCTCATTTTTCATTGGAGTGCAGGGAATTGCACGAAGGGCAATTGGCAATCAGGTAAAATGACGATCCCATGAATTGACGCGAAGGGGTTCGTCAACTTACCCGACTTCGACGTTTTTATATCAAAAAACCATTGAAGGATATCATCTCATCAGAAAAAACTGTAAATAATACATCATTCAACACGTCTTGATTAGCTCTTAACGAATATCACATATATAAATCAAAAATATTTAGTCCGTGAACGTTGTCCCTTACCAAGCAGTAACCAAAAGTTACGTAGGGACAACTCAAAAATACATTACTGTGTACTGTGAATCACACAAATAACTGGGTGGAATCTTGTGGTGTGTCATGAGTAGGTGTTCGCTATAGGTCTCTGATGATGCAGAATCGGGATAGTCATCTAGGGTAATTTTCGAGAAAATCCAATTTTTCATCTTGCCCGACTTTCCCCTATATGAATGTTTGTAAATTTTTTCAATATGCATTAAAAATTGAAAAAAATTCTAACTAGTCTAGAATTTTGCATTTTTTTAGATTTCCTTTCTAAATCAGTATTTATGGTTTGAGTGTTCTATTTTTTTCTATCTGAATTCCCATTGTAGAACGAAATTGTGTACCAAGGAGAATTCTCATTTTATTAAAATTAAAAAGAAAATATCTGTCAGATGTTGAAATCTCCGATTCAATCGGTTAATACATATTTTTTTGTATATTTATATTAAATGAAATGCATGATTTCATTATGTAAGAAAGTTTTAATATCCTGATTGAGAAAAAAGCATTTTTCATTGTTGAGGTATTTTTTTTACCATCAAGATCGATATTTTCTCTGACATGCAGATAATTTTGAGAAAAAATAGTGTTTCATTTTTATTCTCGGGCTTTTACAATTGATTTCGGACAAGCGTCTTCTATTTATATCGATTTATATTGCGTTTAGGCGTTTCAGTACAATACAATTAATATAAAAATCAAAAGCTATTCTGCCAAATAAGAGTTACCAAACACTACAAAAACTATTCATATGCAAGATCAATTATAAGTAACAATCAGGCTTTTAAAAAAGTTTTTTTTTCAAAAAAAGTAAGGAATATATAAGGGAGGAAGCTTAAACAGAAAAAATATCATATATTATTGAAATTACAGGAAAGTGAATTTCAGTTCTTGTCATCAGCCGTTATAAAAAATGAGTTCAATATAAAATGACAAATGAAACGTCATTTTCACAGGGAAAGAAAGAGTACCACAGAGAAATAAATACCACACAGGTTTGACATAGCAAATTATAAAAATGGTGATCCATGAAAGTAACTTGGAGCTTTAAGCTGTCATATGCGCTTTCTATTAAATTTATAAATTTCTGATAAGTACGAAGAATTTCTAAAGAAAATTATGAAGCAGTTTCGAGGTAAGGCCCTTCTGTCATTCTCATAGTGTCGTAAATAAAACATCTCTAATTTCTTGGAATGATTAGAGTAAAATTAAAAATGTTAGACAGATATGTAAGTTATTTCAAACTTATTGACTTCCTTTTATTAAATTTTTTCGTATTAAACATAGAGGTAAGAATAATGTTTGGATTTATAAGAATTTGATTTCGATTTGCTAGAAAATTTTGATTTACTAGAACATCTTCTAGTTACGACCCGTAATTTATTTTTTGTATAGAAATAATTTTAACAAGTTATTTTTAAATTTATTAATACGCCAAATCATTGAAAAGCTGAACACGCTGATTTGAATTTTTTTTAAAAATATATAATATTTTTGTTGAAATATAAGGTTGCTTTTAACTCATTAAAATTCTTAAAATGCGGGAAAAGTATGGAAAATTCTTCCCTTGAAAAACTGGCGTTTTATATTTAAGTGCATATAGCATCAAACGTATTGGTATCATTCATATATATGGCATGCATTAATGTATACTGTAAGAGAACGAGAGATTGTCTTTGACAACATTGTCTTAGTCGATTTAATCTACAAATTAGTGTTTTTTTCAAATAAATAACTGAAAAAATGACGCACATACTTTTCCCTATTTTTAATAACAGTGCAATATTCAGCAAAATAATATCGCTCATATAAATATAGGTCAGACATGCCATATTTCGACTGTCTCCTAGTTTGGACCGGTATCATAACTTCAATTCTACTAAACATTCCAGCAGTAAAATAGGTAACTTATGTTGTAACGATGTAAAATAATAGTTAAATATTTCAAATAATCAAAACATGTGTTAAATTTTCAGTATATACGTATATTAATCTAAAAATTAAAATTAAATCAAATTACTTAATCAATAATCATACAAATGAAATTCCAACGATATTTTGAATATAGACTATTACTACTATGAAAAGGACAACCCAGAATTGCAATTCCAACAATCAAATGCCAATCAGTCTTGGGAACCGATAGTTGTCGCATTATTATAGATTTATGTATATATATATATATCGACATAAAATAAAGTTTTAAAAACGAAAGCAAAACACATATATGTATTTTTATTGATTTCGTCCCGCTTATTTTCCTTAATAATTTTTCCTTAAATAATTTTTTTAAAAAGCAACAATGAAATGAAAAAGTTTGTGCAAGCGATGATGCTATTTGAATTTAAACTGAGCAGAAAAGAAATTCTAGATTGCCAGTACAACCATTTGGTTTGCTTTGGATGCTGTTTCAAATATTTAATAGGCGACATTAGATATTTTGAATTAAAACCATCCAACGAAATGATTTAAAAATCAAATAAACCATTATTTAAAGAAATAATTTTAGAATTTATAAGAATGATTCCTTTAAACCAAGTAAAATGTTAAAGAATAAAAACAGAATGAAATTTTGAATGATTTCAAATGGACCAATACACCTGAAAAGATAAAGACAAACTTAATTTCTTTGATATTCGACTATGCATTGGATGGACAGAGTGTGCCCACCCAAGAGCATCGCTGGATTTTATTTCTTCTTCTTCCAGTACAACCTGCTCTTGTTTCCTACGTTTCCATGTCTTGTTTCCATTCTCCCAAGTGTAGTACTTGGATACTTCATAGTGCAATAGGGTGCGTGCAAAATCATCTTGGGTGCAAAGTCTGAAGAAAGATGTGAGTGTTGCTTCCTCAGTTGCTTGGGCACGTTAAGTGGCATTTTCTGTCGTGAAGTAAGCTCTTTGTTCATTTTCAAGGTGGACACTTAGATGAATCACGATGGGGTATCGCTCGTGAATCGGGAAGTCATTAAAACGTTGCTCTATCTAATGGTGCATCTATTAGTTTTCTATGGTCATTATTTCTCATGGATTGGCCAAAAAAATGCGAAAAATCACAGAAAACGACACAAAACACTAAATAAAAAAATTTCCAGAATAAATTTTAAAATCCCGGTTTCGAGGTGCATTGCCTCACCGTAACGACTAACAGTGTGCCAAATTTCAAGGCTTGAAGGGCATTATTTTTAGTTTAAACATCGCACACACACACAGAGATACAAAACAAAAACATTGCATTTTATAAATATAGAAGATTAATACAAGTAATATCTCAGACAGCTTGGTTTACAGATTCCACAAAATTTTGGTGAAATAAAATATTAAAGCTAAATGTATTAGGATATTAACTCAGTTTTCAACAATGAAGGAGAAACACGCAATTAAATATTTGTTTAAACAATGAAAAGGGTTTGAATTGCGTTGCAACAATGCAAAACATTGTTGTAAATTATACCAAAAAATATTTTTTTTTTAATTTATTAAAATTAGAGAAATTATTATATGGCAACTTAAATGGCGACTCGTTTAAATCAAACTTTTAGACGTTTAAAATAAGCTTTATTAGAACAAAAATTGTTTGTTCTTTCTTATGGTGTATCTATTCTCTTGATACGATTATTATAAACAATGCAATGGAGAAATGAGTATGAAAAATCACTCAAAATAGCACAAAAAATTGAATAAAAAATTTCTAGATTGAATTTTAAAGATCGGGCTTCGAGGTGCATTGACTCACCATTTAGTACATATATATATCGTAACAAAGGATAATTCAAATGTATTCATCATATAAATATATTCTGAATTCTATTCTTCTGCATAAAAATGAATTCTACTCTTCTATATGAAAAATTCGCCCTGAATTTAGTGGCTGACATTTAAATCAAGATTTTCGCTTCGTTCTATCAAATGTCTTATTTACACTAAGCCGAAAAAGTTTTGTGGATATTTTATTAATCCAAAGTTTATTGTTTCCGCATCTATTTGCTTTTTATCCCTTTTGCCCTAGTTAAAAATTTCAATTTGAACAATAATTTCATTTTTGTTCCTGGAGACTCGTGGCAAGATTTACACCATTTGGGCTGGGAAGGCGGAGTATATTAATATAAAAGCTCACAATTTCCATATTTATAAATCAAAATAATTTTTTATTTCTTATCGATTTCAATTTACTTTCAAAATTTGATTGAAAACGTTTGTCGGTTATCTTCATATAAATTCCCATTAAAACTGTGTGAATAATTATTGTGATTCTATTTTTGATCCTTTAAAATTGAAATATGTACTTAATAGTTTGAATAATAGTACTGAACATTGTGTAATCTACACTCAAATGATTTACACATTACGATAACTTTTATTCGGTTAATTTCGTCAAATTACTCGTCGGAGAGAAATATAGAACACATTTTACCAGTATAAGATATTATCGTATTTCTTTCTGAGGGCAGCCTGGAATTCTAAGCAATCATAATAATTAAATTCATTAATTGATGATCTTTCATGTTCCGGCTTAACTTCTTCGACATCTTATTAATATATTGAATTGATTTCGATATCACAACCGTGCAGACCCTGAAATCAATTATATTTTTAATTAATTAATTTTTCGGGGACCCCTAGCTCTTTACGCGATAACTCTTAAGAGTTGAATAGAAAGTATTTGAGATACTTAAGAAAATCTAGTTGATCATAATAGAGAATGTCAGTTATTTTATTTAATCCTGAAAGAAATCGTATAATCAAAACTTTATGCCAAATATGAAAAGAAAGTAAAACCGGAGAAACTTATGGTTCTAGATTATTCAAGAAAGCGGAGGATGAAATGGAAGGGGCTTTATATTATTAAGTTCATTGATTGAGCACATCTATCTGAATTTAATAAAGAAAATCAATTATTTTATACAATCATGAAAGAAACTATATAATCAAAACCTAATGCCAAAGGAAAATAGAAAGAAAAATTTGAGAAACTTTTGTTCAAGTATATTCAAGGAATCAGCGGATGAACATTTATCTCCAACAACTGAAGATCAGTACACCTCAGTACTAATGAAATAATCCAGGGCGAAATATTATTATCTACAATTTTCTTTTTAAAAATCAAATATTAAAACATGGAAGAACCGTTAAATGTTTAAGAGTTTAAAATGCAGGCAAACAAATAGAAGATATTACAGAGAGTTATCTCTCAATTTCGGTAAATTTTAATAAGTTCAGTTTCATAGAAAGTTTTTACTCTAGCGCCATATAATAACTATTGCTTTTAATAATTTTGATTAAAGAAAAGCTGAAATCGTTAAAATTGTGCCTTTCTCAAAATAATAAATTTAATAATATATTTATAATTATAATTAATTAATGCATTAATTATTTGAAAAAATCGTATTACATAAAAGTAAATAAAAAATCAGAATTAATAATAAGAGCTATCAATAGTTTTAAGTAAACTTGATTTTCCGTTTATTTTAGTTTATTTTATTTAAATATAGAAAATAATAGCTGATGGCTGAATATTGTTCTCTAAATATACAATATTGTGTTGGAAAGAGGCTGAACCTTCTGAGATAATTTGATAATTTCTGTAACGGAACAAACCAGAATATTAATGAACATGTTTCATTATTTCTATACATTCTCTTTCAAAACCTATTATCTCACTCTTTTTCACAGAGTTTAATTCATATTATTTCCGCATATAACTATCTAGGTATTGTAAGGAATAAAACATGTACCTTATCTAAATTATTAATATGAAATACTTTTAAATCTTACACAAAGAGGAAACATTTTGTTCAATAGAATAATTTATATTTTGTGCCAGAAAATAAAAATTACAATTGATCAAATAAAAATATTCTTGAATTCCTACGAAATGAACACTTCTTTTAATTTTTACTTAAAAATAACGACCAAGCACTCTCTAGAACACAGTAAATTGCTTTAAAGATTTCAAACAATATTTCTTGTTGATTTTGTGGGGAAAAAGGACGAAATATGTTTTTCTTAAAATGCATGAAATTTCATAAAAAGCAGAAAAATGGAACAATAACCTTAAACTAATCTTTCGTTTTAATGAAAGATTTCTTTCTAAATAAAAAAATACTTTATTTTTTATATGATCCAGACTAAACCCCTGATTAAAAGTTCTGAAATATACTCCCTTTCGTCCTTTTTATAGACAGGCGATTCCAAATACATTTTTTAACCAATTATCTAAATGAAAAAATAAAAATAATTCTAATGCATACATAAATTTCTTCTGCGAATGATGTCTAACCAAAAATTGTTATACTATTAATAGATGTTTAGTTTAGTTAGTTATCTAATTAGTTTAGAAATCTAATTAGATTTATCTATTTAATTAGTTATGGATAATACGTACTTACGACAAGTCCCGGCTCTTCCTTAGTAACATTAGGTGTTTAGGCGCTTTGAATCCTACATTGTGAAGCTATGCGACGCTTACATTTTTGCATTTTATAAAATTATTTATCAGTTGTTTATTATTTAGTTCATTATTTAATGGGTTGAAATCTACAAGTTGGAACACACTCTTAGTAAAACGGCGCCATCGCGCCAAGTTGACAAAGCAAGATGGTAAACAGACGGCCATCGGTCACAGTTAAAAGTTAATAGTTTAATCTTTTTTCGAACCCATTGCGTTTGTGGTTTGTCGTTGCACTATGTGCCGTTTTAAATGTAGAATTTCAACAGAACTACTAGCTTTCCTAGTTCATTAAATGTACGGAATCTGTTACTTTTAATTATTCTAATGAAGCAGGAAAAATAGCGCTCGCGATGCCTGCGGCATCTGAAGTGGGCACTGGGCAAATTTTTTTAACTTAAAAAAACATCAGCGGCTTCGCTTTCAGCAAAGTGGGATCCTAGTAGCTTCGCTAGCTTAGTGAATGTACGGAATCAGCTTCTTTTAATTACTCTAATTTAGCAGCAGAACATTTACCCTTAGTATAGCTTTCAAAACAAGTACAACTTCAAAAATTCCGTTCAGACGATTTTTATTACAAGACAAAGAAAAAATCTCTCAATTATATGATCGGAAAAATTTATCATCACTAAATAAACCCAAGTTCTATTTGTCATTTATTTACTAATTGAAATCATACTAATTAAAATACATTTTATTATTTAATTAAATATTTAATAAATATTTTAAGTTATTTAAAAATCCGCGTAGTATGTAAACAACTCAAATCACGCAAAACGCTTGCCATGGCGTCAGCAATCTAGCCGATGGAACTAATCTATTTTGCCTAGCTTAGTAGTAAGTGCATCAATCCTTATACATTTGATTACAGATTTCTGACAAAGATCTTGCAACTAGGATCTAGTCAATTTTGATCGAATAGCTAAGAAATATTGTAAACTGCGTTGTGTTCAAAAATAGCTAACTAATAACCCCAGGTAAACATTACACTGACATAAATTAATAAGTAGCACCAGATCTGGAAAACCTGTTAGGACACAATGTATGAGAAAACATATCCATGAATAAATGACAGAAACTGTAATGTTGAACTAAATGCAGTTTATTTATGAATTGAGAAAAAAATAAAAAAATAGTTGTGGTGATAAACATGTTAATGTGCACAATTTGCTGACGCTCTAGAATAAAATACACACATTTTCAGAATCTTAAACACTTAACACATAATTCAGATTAATCAAAGTTTGGGGCCCCCTAACAAGTGAAAGTCATTGACACAAGTAAAGTATTGTAAGAATACAAACCAACCAATACCAACCAATAATTTTGTCACACGAGTATAAACAGAAATATAAAAATATATCATGAAGTTCACATGCTGACATTGCTAATGTTATGTCACAAATTTATTCCTTTAGTAATTTTACTATCATCACAAACTTATCAATTTGATGTAGTGATACCAGTGCTAACACTTCTATTAAACTAAATAAAAACTTGATGTCCCTAGTTAGAGATTGTGCTGGTGGACTAAAAATTTTATCTTCCAAAGTTGCTACAATCAAGTAACCTGTATGCATATATTAAGAGATGATATCTATTAAAGTTAAACACATAATTAATAACATTTACCCTGCCTACAAAATACATTCCAGTATTTCTTAAATTTGTTTTTACTCAAAAAAAATAAATTAAATAAATTAAACTTCCAAAGCATAGTAACATTGATAATATAATAGGATTTTCACGAATCCACAATTTAATCCCTAATTTTATCAAAACTTTCTTAAATAATTTTTTTGCACCTCATATAAAAAATGATCAAAACTGAATGTTAAATTTTTGTTGCTATGAGTCTTTCAAATTTAAAAATTGCAATTCAAAATATTCAATTAAAAAAAACCAAACTTATCTGACAAAATTGATGAGGGCATCTGGGCTCGGGGTCTGGACCAGTGGCGCACACAAGAGCTGGTAGACGAGACGAGTCTCATTCACTATTTTACAGCCTTTTCATGGGTCCTTGTTATGGAAATGTCTGTCCACCTTATTCAGCTGGTATCCTCTCCACACATATTCGTGACACTACGACTTGTTGCTGACAGCACCCTTCAGCTGGCGGTTCAACAGGATATGCCCGGTGACATCTTCTGGCTCCTCAGTTGCTGGGCTCCAGGTCAATCACACTGCGACGCAAACATTCAGGCACGGACGGATGACCGGATAATCTGCAGCCTGGATCTTG